>JAODJV010000061.1:34201595-34230265 GCA_026776665.1 Gnathonemus longibarbis | reverse complement strand
CCCCCCCCCCCCCCCCCCCCCCCCCCCGCAGTCACATGACACAGCTGACGTGACTTTCGCGGGCCATCTTAAGGTTGTTGCTGAGGCTTGAGCGGCACTCGTTAACAGTCTGACTTAAAAGTTCTGCGAAAACCAGCCGGGAAAATATCTGGGATTGTAACCGATTGTAAGCTCCTAGACAGCACCCAACCCTCCCCACATCCACCCCCGTCAGTCCATCAGGCGACACAGCACCCAACCCTCCCCACATCCACGCCCATCAGCCCACCAGCCACCCACCACACCATCTTCTGAAGGGGTGACACCTTAGCCGACTAGTTTCACTTTGTCTCAGGTGCCGGCAGCATAGTTCCACCAGGGGGCGATGGCTGCTCCGACCTCATCGTCCCGCAGCCTCCCGTCTAGTTCATCTGTAGGCAGGAAGGGGCCCGTCTCTGCCCGCTGTCTTCATTAGGAGGCGAGTACAAACACATTTCCAGCCGAACCCCTGTAGAAGCGGCTACTTCTGTAATTGGGGTTTTGCAGACGAAACAGATGCCTTTAGTCAAATGCTCCAGCAGTGCCCAACCTGCCACTCATTAGCATTTATATCCAGCTTTCAGTTCATGGTTTTAACTTCCTCTCTTCTTTGGAATGCGGTCAGTAAGACGGGTGATGCGCTGGCACACCGTGCATCATCCCTCTCAGTCCGCGCCGGGGCAGGGGGGACAGTCCTAGCCGTAATATCAACACCCACACAGCCGACCCGGGCCCACCGGGGTCAGGCATCTCTCGAGGGAAAATACCCGTGGACGTGCCAGGGGTTTATAGAAAAAAAGGGGAGGGGGGTACCCAAAAATATGGATGAGACAGAGGGGGGCTTCGGTTAAAGCCGGTGTGCTCAAGAAATTAATTAAACCTTCAGTATCGTATCGCTATGTACAGTGAGCCCTCTGAATAATACCCTTAAAAAATACATCCAAATGTGTAAATGTATTCCAGAAACGAGAAAGAGGAAATCGATTATTTTTTAATATGGTGATTGTAAATTTGGTATATAACTGCTATGTATATTAAGGGAATACACAAATATGTGCTGTAATGCAGCAATGTTGCCAGTTTTTCTGCTATCCTTAAGACAGAGTGTATAGCAACGCTGTCGTTTGAGTGCCATCTAATGGCCAAATGGTGTATGGCAGCTTGGGTCTCAGGCAACGTGGCACAGGACCTGATCCGCAAATGCAGAATGAGATCCTGGAGGGGGCTGGACCGCTGGAATATGTCTCTGGTATCCTATAGCGGCAGCTTCATAGAAATTATTCAAAGCAATCATTCATTGTCAGTCCAATATTAGTAACTGCTTTGGGCAACACAAGGTAGGTGATGTGAGTGGGGAACGTCTCTGCAGGAATACCTGTTATAGGCCGTGTACTAAACTGGGAAGTGGACCAAAACAACTGTACAGCCTCCTCCGGGCACCCGTGATCCGGTGCATTTTCCAGAAGCTTATCCTCTACTGCCACCATGTGGTCATATAAAAAACTGCATGCTACTCAGTTGGCTGTATCTATGACCAAATGCGATCCTTCACTGCAGTCTGAGAAAATCACAGGCTTATGTGACCCTAATTATCAGGTCATGTGTTATATCAATGACTCACTGGCTGTGTTCGTAATATATATGTCTGTAATAAACTTTTCGAAATACAGTTAATTATAAAACAAATATCTCCCCAGCTGACTGCATGCTGAAAAACATCTATTCACCTTAATCAATTAATAAAACAGATACTTGTATATAACTTGGGTAAGCACTCAATGTTAATCTCTTGATTATGGATGGAAAATAAGATTCTCGTTTAATCGCAAAGAAAAATAATATCTAGAGGATGAATCTCATGAAGGAGAACATCCTTTGGTGTAGTGCTACATTCTGGGTTATGACTGTACTTCAGTTATGCTCTGTGGCATGAGGGGAAATATCAAGCAAAAGTGGTAGATCCACATGAAATGACTTGGTCTGAGGGGCCGTCCATTACTTCAGCCAATGGGAGCTTCCGTCTCGGCCCACGGACCGGACCCATCGGGCTTCCTGAACCGAGCGCTGCTCCTTTCCCCGAGTCAGACCGAGGTCATGTCTGACAGAGTTCCACCAGTCTGTCACATGCCTTTCACCTTCAGCCTGTTCTCTCAGCCAATCACCATGCTGCTTACTGAAGGCAGCACACAGAGAAGGCTACACAGATTTACCACAACCTGGGGCATTTTAATGCAACATAATGAAAGGAAAATGCAAAAAAAAAAAAAGGAAAAAAAAAAGTAGAACAATATGGAAGGGGTATGAAACAGCTGTGCAGCTAATTAAATTACTTTATGTGAATAAAACATGTATCCCAGCCTTTCAGACTAATAAAGATTCTCTTAAAAAACAGTACAGAGGTCTTTGTTTTTGTTGGTGTACAGCTTTTATAAAACTCCTGTTCTTGTTTCCCAGCTTCCACAACAAAATATAAAGTACTATTCACAACTTTTCAAGTTCTATCCTGTGCAAGTATATACATATTGGGCATTTAATAAAATAATATCTTTAAACAGAGGACAAATTTACTCACAGTAAAAATACTTCGTTTACAGCAGAAACCACAGCAGTTAAGGGGGTTGTTCTGTGTGGGCGTGACAATCTCTGCTTACTAGGAATAGGATGACTGAGTTTTTGCTCTTGGAAACGGTTTCCAGGGTCACCATATCAGGCAGGCAGAACATGAACGATGTTTTCTACATCGAATCGAAACAATTTGAAGACGTTTTGCAGAAGTGCTTACAGGGCAAGCTGCCATTTGAGTAGCATGTAGCTTAAATATTCTTCATTACAGTACCTCACTGCTGATATTACTGCGTAACAAAGTTGTGTTCTGCATTTAACTTGCAATTAACCTATTTAACTGGAGTATAACCAGGCAGCACTGATTCTTAATTCATCAAGAACTGAGATTACTAGCGTGTACATCGCTGACCGAGGCGTGACGGGCCAAAGGATTATGGGAGTTTGCCTCTCAGTGGTGCTGGGGGGGGGGGGGGGTCCTGAAGCCTATGAAGCGAAAACCATGAAAGCAAGTTGCTGAGATGGCCGAGTCCGGCACTGCCAACCCACACGGAGACGAGTTCTGGGTCGCTGGTAACCAATTCATCCAGCCCTGGTCACGGTTAACCTGCAGCCCAGAAAACGGTCAGTTATGGCCCGTCTGTTCTGTAGTTATAAAACTCAACGGAGTGCTTCTGCATCCTGCGGGCTAACTCTGTGCGTGAGTGTTACTGTACACTGCCATCCAAGCTCCATTTGGATTCATCCAAAGATCACAGCTAGGCTGCAGCAGAAAAGACAGAGTAGGCAGATCAAGCGCACAGGAAGCCTGGGAGCATCAGCAGCAAATGGGATGAGGGTGCAGAGATTGTCATGTGACCACACAGGCCAATCCCCACCGTGACAGTGTTCATTCCAGAAGATATTCTTCACAGTCTTCATTTCCTGTTCACCTGGATTCCAGCTGCCAAAACTAACCAAAGGAGAGCCAAAGACAGCCCTCTGTAAGGACGACAGATCAGGCACAACATGACTAACAATGAAATAAGTCTGGTGTTTGGCAAAACTATGCTTTACGTCATAAACCTGGGCTTTTACTGTAATGGTTTCTACACAGAAGCCAAATACGATTTCAGTTAGTGGGATCACTTAACAGACCTCAGGGGAAAAAATATGTATATATACACAAACACGCACACATATGTTCCTTCAAGGTGCGATTTGTTTCTTAATCTAGAGTGCAAGCTTTATCCTGATGCACATTTTAATAAAAACCCCTGTTTCGGGATATTCTTAGAAAAGATGGGTATTTAAAATCCTTCATGGCGAGAAGCTTGTAGTGGCTTCTGAGGCTTTACACCAACAAGGCTGAGCTGTGCAACCAGGAGCTTAGGGCAGATTTCGCTCACGAAGACTGGGCGATTACATCACATCAGATACCGACACACGCTCCACTTGGCCTGGACAGCCATCAGCCGATATCACAAAGCAAAGTGTGGGTAAACAAAAAAGAGCATCTGGTACGATGTTACCATGCTACCATTTAAGATTGTCAGTCGAGGGATGGTTTGGCATTGAGTTTTTTTTTTCCCCCCATTTTAAAACCCTCTCTGTTAAGAAAAAGTCCAGCTTTCACAGAGAATGGGAATCGCGGAAGGTAGCGCGACCTCCCTCCGAAGGGGAAACGAAGGACTCGCTGTTTGTGTTTACAGTGTCACTCAGTGTGGGACAAGCAGAATCACCCCAACTAACACTGCAACATCCAGTGATCTGCGGGCTTTTCCCGGCTATTGTCACTGGCTAACAGGGACAGCTCTCTTCTGCTTAGACCCTCACTTAGGCCTTTTTATCCTGCAATGCTAAGATGCTTCCAAATATCATCCACTGGAAAATATCACTTGATGGGTTTTGATAACAAACACATGAGCCCAATTCGCCAAATGCCCGTCATAGTCACAGCCCCGCCGACCAGCTCAGATTACCTGCTAGGTGAATAAATTTAACAGCTAACCAAAGAAATTAACAGAAGCCAAAATTAGCAGGTTAAGAATCGATTGTCGGGTAAATCACCTCTGATTATGTACAGGTTCTGACCTTTGCGGAAACACGTCAGGCAGGGAACGGAACCGTGACACTTTGCAAACTCTGTGCTTTTACACCAAACATTCTATTGATGGTGGATCACTGGGGATGGGGGAGCTGCGTGGGGGTAATTACATCTAGGACTGGAATTAGAGGAGCTGTATTTACCTCACATTATGCGATGGACATGGCCAGAATGTAACCTGGGGAGGGTGGATTGGATTTTGCTCAGCCCTGTAAAACGGACACACATTTCCCAAGCTCCACTCACACTAACCAAAACACACCAGGAGGGGGATTGTGACAGTGCCTGGGGAGGAGATCCAGCCCCTCCCATCATAAAACTCCAGTGAACAGAAGGCCCCGCCTCTACTGATCACTACCTAGGGAGCAGGGTGTGGCCTAACGCCCCTGACCAATCACGGTGAGCGTGACAAAAGGTGTATGCCCCGCCCTTGCCCATATACACCATCCATTCTCCTGTACGAGATGGTACAGAGGGGATGTCAGGTATTCAGGCACACCACTGCCGTAGCCCCTAGGTTTCAGGGTTGCTGGAAGTGATGATTTTCATGTACTGCATGAAGATGGCTTCAAAGGCTTCGTCTCTGTGAGCCATGGCTCCAAACACCAGGGGCTGGGAGAGAGGGAGAGATTCAGTAAACAAGCCTCATTTTGTCAAATCAGGGGAGCATTACTGGATGAAATCATTCACCAATCCCAAAAGAAGCATATTTCCTTAGAGAGCACTGCAGGCTCAGCTTTCTCGACCAGCTGTGTCCTTAGTGCTGCTCACCCTACCTTTTGAGTGGAGGGAGTGGCAATCGATATTCCCATCCCAGAGCCGGGGAGCACGGAGAGGACTTTATACTGCAGGAAGGAGAAGATACGTGGAACACAAATACACATGATCAGAAGAAAAAACAAAAAACAGAACAAAGCACGCACTCACCTTCTGTATATCTGTGATGTCGGAGAGTTTGATGACTTTATTCTTCTTGGAAGAACTGGACCGTGAGCTGGAGCTCTCGAAACACAGGTAGCTATGAGGGCGGCAGGGGGAGAGTCAGAGCCAATCGGACGATCTCCCGCCTTCCCCCATAGAGACATCGCTACACCAAGCCAGCCAATAAGGGGCCAGCTAAACTCACTTCTCTGTGACATAGAGGAGCCCATTGCGGATGTAGTCTGTGGGGATCTTACGGTCTCGGTTAATCAAACAGCAACGCCAGCCGTTCTCACACACTGACCACATGGGACAAGACAAAGGAAACGACACATCACAAAAGTATTAATATAAAATGTTAATATAGTGCAGGACATACAGATTTAACATTTAAATACACATATTGTTGGCAGGGCTACCCTGCTCGCGAATCACCACCTGATCAAATCGAACTGAAGCCAATGAAGTAGCCAATGGGAAATGGATAGAGCGTCCAAGCATGATGTTGGCCACTGGCGGTAAACTGCATCTTCTCCTCATACCTGGTAGGGGGCGCTCATTCTCTGGCAGGTTGAAGATTTCGTGAAAGGGCCCCTTTTTAGTGCTATGGGCTCGTCCGCCCTCTTCATCACGAGCGATACCATACTGGGGGTTGGTCATCTGGTTACTGCGAGACACCACAGGCTGGATCTGGAGGTGGGGTGAGGAGAGAGCTACAGATGAGTCCACCGTGTCTGGGGGACCATTAGCAGTTATGATCATGGAGAGTAGGATTAGGCGTTGAGGTATGCATCACCCAAGCCTACTGGAGAGATGAAGACCTGTGATGGCATGGAGGCCAACTGCAAAATTCACAACTTCAGACACATGCAACTCAGATATAGAGACACAGAAGTAGAGAAGATGGACACATCTGTCAGAAGAAAACCTTTCCTGCATCCTCACCACAAAATTCAGCATCAGAAATCTGCAAAGGAACATTTAAACAAGCCTGAAGCATGTAGGATCTGGGAGTATCACTGCTATACAATCACTGCGGGATCTGGGGGTCACACTGCTGTAGGATCACTGCGGGATCCGGGGGTCACACTGCTGTAGGATCATTGCGGGATCCGGGGGTCACACTGCTGTAGGATCATTGCGGGATCCGGGGGTCACACTGCGGGATCTGGGGGTCACACTGCTGTAGGATCACTGCGGGATCCGGGGGTCACACTGCTGTAGGATCACTGCGGGATCTGGGGGTCACACTGCGGGATCTGGGGGTCACACTGCTGTATGATCACTGCGGGATCTGGGGGTCACACTGCTGTATGATCACTGCGGGATCTGGGGGTCACACTACTGTATGATTACTGCAGGATCTGGGGGGTCACACTACTATATGATTACTGCAGGATCTGGGGGGTCACACTGCCACATGATCAACGATTGCTGTGGGACCTGGAGCTCTCACAGCTGTATGAATATTATTCCAGCATGCAGTGCTAAAACGAGCGTGGAGTGGAGTATTGGTGCGAAGCAGCTCACCCGCCGGGACATGGTGGCACTGGCACGCTCCTTTAGCTGTGGCTCGGTGAGCAGGCTGGTCCAGATGATGTACGGCGTGTCGTACTTGTCCCTCAGTTTGGGGCAGCTCTTGAAGAAGAAGTCGATGATGAAGAACTTAATTCCGGCGTACAGTGCTAGAAGGAGAGAGCGAGGAATTGAAACACAAGGACAGAATAAAGAACCCAGTAATCAAGCTGTCCTCACACTAGGCAGGTAAGAGAGTCAACAGTAAATGGCTCCACCCCACGCTAGGGAATGTGGGGGCCAGCTGACCCCGTGGCAGCACGAGCCGGTACGTGGGGTATGTTCAGCACCTGAAAGCTCTCACCAATTAAGAAGCCCAGCAGCTTGAAAGGCAGCACACAGGAGGAGATGAAGGCCACCCAGAGAGCGATGTAGAGCTTCCGAGTCATTTCAGGCTGCACCCACATGAAGAGACTGAAAAACAGGCACACGTACAGACCCACATATATATACGCACAAACAGGATCTTCGTACACTGTGTCTGTCAAGCTCAGAACATTCAAAGCCATCAGGGAAAAGTGAACACATACTTCTTTATCTTCTCCAAGACGCCCGCCATCTTGCCAAAGAGGTTCTGAGAAGAGCAGAAGGAGAGGTGGTCAGACAGAATGATCATATCACACATGCCTCTGAGTTACGTATCTGACGCTCCCGTTCCGCCTCACACTGCCGCATATCTAACTGGCCTGCCTTGAAGAGCACTACTTCCAAATCAGTTGAGATCCTCCTGAGGCAAACCCATCCATCCCTTCACCACTGCACCAACTCGATGGAAACATCATCTGCATGTCGAAAAACCAAACTCTCTCCTTCCTTGTGTTAAAAAGTTTCCGCCTGAAGATCCTGGCAAGTTTCTGAGTGATGAAATGACCCCCCCACAACCACATGATGCCTGAAGGTCTCCACTGAATCTTCAAGACTCCTGAATCGGTGACATTACCCTACTCACCTCCAGAAGGTGGCTTATATCTATTCTGGCTCTGTTATGAGGTTAACTGGATATCTACTTGAGCCGGAGCTGCAGGGCAATTTGTTATCTTAAACTGGAACACTGTGCCTTTAATGACACACCATGTTTCACACAAGACTTGCTGCCCTGATTAAGGGCTTGTGTCGATGCTCTGTCGCCTGTCTCACGCTTCACGCACCAACACACGAGTCACTTTGGCTCTATCATATAACAGTACATAAGGCTAATTTTAGATTTTACAGGTTTGCTGTTGTGGGCTGACATCATCCCTGTCACCTGTGCTTTTTGGGCAACGTCAAGCACCAACTGGAATTTCTCAGACACTGTCAGGTCCTCCTTCGTAGGTTCCTAAAAAACAAGGAAAAAAAAAACAAACAAACAAATGAACAAATTCTGCAGTGGATAAAACATGCTGCAGTAGGCAAAGGTACAAGCCCCACATGCTGCTCACCTCTGGTTCTGAGATTTCAGGCACGATACTCCACTGGATCCTCCAGCCTCTACCAAGAGAGCAGTGACATGCTACAAACAGGCTGCTAACTCTGATAGCGCACAAATGTGACACACTGTCACGGCCCCACCCCATCTTCCACGTTGGGCCCTGCCCTCAGCTAACCCAGGAAAGGCAGGCCGTCACCACGGTGACGACCCCATGACCTCCCCCATGCCGCGTCGGGTGGCTAATGGAGTTGCGCGTTTCCGCCTCTGGCTACTACCGGAACACAGACAGGAATTGGGAAACCCAGGACTGTCCGGTCAAAATCTGCCATGTGCGACAGGGAAGGGGGTTACCTTGCGATGAGGTAGTTTAAGGACAACCTCAAGATAGCTAGGAACAGGAACATGGGGATGACCCATCCATGCCAGGCTGCATTCATGTACATCTACGCAGGGTGAGAAGATGCACTTTAGATGTGAAATAACACTAAGACTAAACCACGTTTCCAACCAATGCGACTCAATCTTATTTTACAATACAGCACAAAACTGTCTTTATTACAAGAGACAAACACCAGCCTTACTGAAGTACCATAGATTATACTGCATTTTATTTACCGAACAGATGCTTTTATCTAAAGTGATTGCTGTTTTTTTGTGAAAGCAGGGTCAATCATTCCCTAGAGCAACTGTGGGTTAGGGGCCTCGCTCAGGGGCCAAACGGTGAAACCACTGTGCTGACCCAGGGATTAGAACCAGCAACCTTCCGATCACAGGCACAGTGTCCTACCCCGCGGAGCCAAGCATGGCCCCCATCGATGTTTATATTGTGTGAAAAGTAGGAGTTAGGATAAAGAACGACTAAACCGCTCATCCGTGACTAGCCAAGGAGGAAGCTTCAATGAATAACATCTGTCGAGTAGAATTTTTCATGAGTAATGCTGCTGTATAATAACTGGAATCGTGGGATCCCACTGCAAAGCACCTCACCTCCACTGAGCAGCATCACATGACAAGCACATCATCATTAGGCCCGAGATCTAAGGAACGAAGGTCAGCACCTGACCGAAGGGGAGCAGGGTACTCACGATGAAGGCGATCGCCGACGTGTAGACAGAGTGCCAGTTCGATAAGGCAGACAGGTTCCGTAGGAAGTTAGTGACGGGTCTGGCACCGCGCTCTACGAGGAACGGACACGGACGCGGGTCAGGTGACCTCCCACTCTACTGATCTGCAGGCACATGCGTGTAAGTGGACTGTCCTCCACATAAACTGCAATATGACGTCATACTCACTGAGTCTTCTCATGTTTTCAGTCAACCTAAAAAAAAAAAAAAGGCGACAGTTTTAGAGCTGTATTTTCCAGTCCGGTCCTCGGGGACCATACGGACAGTCCATGTTTTTGCTACGTCCCAGCTCCTGGGTAGGGAAACACTGGCTGAAACAAACACAGCTTTTCGTTCTTGCAATGCCTGACACGTTCTTGGAGTGTCTGTCACTGTCATGGTGGAACCAGACCTATGACACAGCTGCTGCCTTATGATAATCCCCTCTGTCATTTTCCCAGCAATGGACCGAGAGCCACAGAACTGCACTGTCCACAAGCAGCCACCAGGGGTCATACAGAGGCACAGGAGAACATCCTGCTTTCTCACTGCACCTTTGGCATCCAAATACATTCACTTTGATTGGCCCTCCAGTGCAGCCAATCAGAACAAGGCGTATGTCACTATTTCAACCCAGTAGTTCAGAGAATTTGCATTTTTCCAGGACAGCAGAATCAAGTGGAACAGCCTGTTCACCTTAGGCATCAAGCAAATTATTATAAAGGCAACGTGTTTTGCATGTATCCCATAATAGATACAGCAATGCTAAATAAGGCTCCTGGAAGCAAAGATCAACTTAATTCAAGGGAAGGAACAGACATTTCAGTGGAGTTACTGTTAACAGTAGAACAAGGAAGTCCTCCATTTTAGTGCTTCTTATCAGTAAATCACAGCCCATTTCCTACATGGCAGAAGGTTTCATACCAAATCCCACAAAGAATGTCGAGAAGCTTGTGTGGCAGGATTATTACCCAGCACTGAAGTTTACAGGATTTTTATTTACAGGGAAAGTTGCTTCTGTAACAGAATTCTCCGGAATACCGCCAAGACGGCACTATGGGGGCTGGCTCACCTCTTAGCGCTTAGCGGTTCTTCTGTTTCCACAGTGTTCTCCTCCGGCTGGAAGCGGAAGTCCTCTATGTAGATGCCCAGCTTGTCATACAGCCACTGGTAAAGTCGGGAGTAGAGCTGGCGGCCTTGCTTGTCTGCCAGCACAGAGGCACATACCCACAATGCCCTTAAGGACGTGTCAGCACTTACAGAAAGCACCTGTAAACCCAGTACCCTAATTTACTGGCTGCCCTGGTCCTATGCACCCTGCAACCAAGCATGATACGGCTTAAAATGCAAAGGGAACGTCTGTCCTACGTGGTCTGATCTACAAATTCAACCCATTTCCAGAAATACTGCGTGCACCCCCCCCCCACCCCACCCCCAATTCCCCAGAAGCAAAGACGCCAAACCCAGTAGACCCACTGGAAAGCCACAACCACCATAAATACGCATTTGCTTATTTCCTGACGGACGTACACAGGCAGCTTGAAGCGAACAAAGAAAAATAAACACCTTTCTTTAATTCTCCGCACTTGCTGTAGGATTGGCTATCATGAACATACTGTTGCCATGAAAACGTGCTGCAGACGATATTGCACACAGACCTGTACTTATCATTTATTTACTCCCAAGGACCCCTTTTTCCTGACATTTTGCAGGCAGCCGGTGAAGAATTTGTTTAAATAATTCTACATATCATTTGCTTCTGGCCTCGCAGTGGTAGCTGAAGTCGTGTTTGATTGTGTCCAGTGTCTCAGCCAGCAGCCAGCTAATGTGGCTCCAAGGGCAAACCTTCCGGCACCTTCTGGCACCGCTGACATACCCGTCCCATTGGTGGCAGGTGACACCGGTTTCCGTGGAGGCCGTGGCGGCGAGTCCTCGACTCTGGGGGAAGGAAAGGAAACCAAAAACCTCTTCCTCAGCTCAAATGAACAGTGACAGGGCTGCAGACGGACAGAGGGCCGTTTCTGATAAGACTGCGGCTGCAGCTTTGCCTGTTTACACCGGCAGCCAATGAGCCACCGAACCAACAGAAAGACACACAACTCAGCCAATCACAACACACATCCTGAGCAGTGGGCACAAGTCATTAATCACTATAAATCATTAATATTTCTATATAAATCACCAATATACAAGCTCCTGTCTATTCGTGTTGTATTTCTATGTGACAGTTTGTCGTGACTCGGACTGGAAATCAGGTAGCAGTCTTGGAGAAAGTAGCCAGAGCTACTGGCTGAATGTCAGCAAGGGTCACGTGACGGGTCACGTGACAGAGACGGGCAAGGAATCGGGCCCCGGTGATGCTGAAGAGCGGCGGCATCCGCCCACCTGGACTTAAGGACCTCGTTCATCTTCTGCTCGAGGTCCAGTCGCTTCGTCCGCTCCTTCTCCAGCTCCTGTTTTAGAGTCTCCATGCTGGTCTCTTCGCGGACCTTTCTGAGCTCCTCCTCTGGGGGAACACGAAACACACAAACGTTACACACGCGATGGACCACAGCCTGGCGCCCTCTGCTGGCTGGGGCAGGCTCAGGGCCCAAGGGCATAACTTTGGGTTAAGCACTGGGGGATTGAGGTCTCCATCATTTTAAGAGGGACCAGGGGCTTGTATTGGCTGGTTTTATGTGTTGGGGGGGTGGTTACGACTCCGCCACCCTCCCGATAATTTACACCCATATCCAGGCCCCACCCCCCACAACGCTGACCAGGATAAAGTCAGAAGACTGATGGGCGACCGGATCGTTAAGCATACGCTGTTTGTGCAGATTTCCTATGTGTCACCCAAGATGTGCTGCTCTGTGATTTTAAAAATGTTTTGGTGTCCATATGAACCCACGCCATACTGGATGTCATGGCAGCAGACGAATGAGGATTCGGTGACATTATAGCAAGACAAGTATCATGGCATCTAGCGACCGGAAAACTGCTGGCCTGATCCCAGCGGGGACCCAGACAGGAAGGAGCCTCACTTACTCCAGGAAAATAAACTTTACCCACTTTAAAGCGAGTTAAGTCCCTTTAGGAAAAGCACCAACTAAGCATTAAACAATAACAATGTCATGTGGTATATCGTTAAAAAGCTAAGGACACAAAGATGGGGTCTAAAGTGTTTAAAACTATAAGCAGAATGGCTCAGGAGCCTACAGGTTAACCTTAACCTTAACCTTCATTTCTGAAAGTTCTAACCACAGAGGTCGTACTACACTGAGGACCGTTTGAGAGACTAACAGGACAGACAGATACGTCCTGTAAACCCCGCTGTTTTATAATTTAAAGATGGCTCGAGTTTTTCCCCGGCTGTACATGCGAGTGTCAGTTATGGGAGCCCAATTTATGTGTAAATCTATTACAGAGATATTTTCTGTAAAGACTTCAGGCTAATCTGAACTACAACAAAGGGTATCTTAGAACTCACAATGATTGGAATAACTACGTGTTGTCAGTCACTGGCTGCGGTAACCCAAAAAAAAATCACACGTCTAGTTTTGCCTGCTTTCTCCCCATAAGCCACTGCGCCTCACCGCAGCCAGACGAGACAGGGTGCCGGGGGGGGTTCTGGTGCTTTCAGCAGTGAGGTATGAAAAGTGCAACACGAGTGAAGGTGCAGAAACAAGAAAACATGATGTAAAGAAATTTTAAAAGTGCACTTGACACAAACAAAAGATCCTGATATCACGAACAGAAATAAAAAGATATTATAATAATAATAATAATAATAATAATAATAATAATTAATGGAAGGTGTATGTGCAATTCTTATGGCAATTCCTGAAGAAGAAGGGAAATGTCATAAGCATGTGTCACCCCCTGGTCCCACCCCCCTGGGCCTTTCCCCCGGTCCCCCCCACATCCAACATAAACAGACTGACCAATCAGAAAGCAAATGTGACCAATACGCAGTATAATAGCAGAATTCCTGCCTCTTGGGATCAGAACGTCAGTGTCCAGCTCTGAGACGTTCACTGCGATACAAACGGCTGTCTGCCGGCGACCGCGAAGAGAGAAGGAAAAATAAAGGCAGCTCACCAAATGTTAGGGACCTTTTTCTACGTCTTTCTGGAAAAAATATAGGCTTAAATTATATATAATATACACTGCGACATTCATAATTCACAAGTGCATTTTAAGAAGCACCATCTCATTAAAGGAAGTTCTTCAGGAAGTCGGGAGATGAATGTGCTGTAAGACGTCCCGTCCAGGTTGGACCAGCCACCAGATATGAAATATTGATGCTCACAGGTTCTTCGGGTAGGAATAATTCATCTTGGTGAACCGAAGTGATAAAAACCAACTTCATCCAGAGACCAAACCCATCGGGGGGGGTTGGGTGTAAGGAACTTCACATGTGCTCTCTATGCAGGGGTGTGGCACCAGAATTTGCCGCCACGGAGGAAGGGAGGGGGTGATTTGTCGAATGGCCATTTTATATTTCTTAATTGTGGAGACTCTGCAAAAATGGACATTCACAGTCAAACCACCAGCAACTGGCTGGTGTCCATCGCGTCGGCCATGAAGCCGGAACGCACAGTGCATGGCACTAGGCCCCTTGAGCAGAGAGAGCACTTGGCATGGAGGTGAAACCTCTCATGCAGCCTGCTGACCACCAACCAGCCCCCCCCCCCACAGGAGACCTCTTCCCCGCTTGCGGCCACAACCCCGGCGTGACCCCAAACCCGAGAACCAGATCATACATTATTCAGGCTCAGGGGAACATTAAGTATCCGGTCTGTCAGCAGCAAAACTAGCTCCCACCCCACTACTGCCGTGCCCCCCCTTACAGACCACAGAACAGGAATGTCCCCATCTGGAATGTCCAGAATAGGAATGTCCCCCTCGCCTATGGTGGGGTGCTCCTTAGGCTTTATCAGTGGTATGACATGCTGTGTAACCACAGATGTACAGTAATAACCCTTAAGCGATAATAATTTTACCACTAAGAAGATTGGGATCCTGCCAGAAATGTCAGCAAACCTATTACACTCTCAGCTGAGCAGAACCCGGCTGAATATTATCGTGGTGAAGAATGTCCCATGATGCACCTGTGCCTGTTTGCACCTCCCTGACTGGCAATCAAATCAAAGCCCCCCCCCCAACATCAGAAACCAGCGACAACAGAAAACACACAGAAAGAAACTCTGGTCCTGTGGTGAGGGATATCACGGAGCTCGGACCTCGGTCTCAGCGACAGCATGGTGCTCCAACAACCCCCCCCGGGGGGGATTACAGTTACCGTCATTGTGAGGGGAAGGAACAGCCGATTGTCTGGCAGACATCCAGAATCCAGACAAAACAGAACCACTTTTCACACAAGGAAGTCTTTCCAACTTCCTGTCGCTAACTGTTTGTCCGCAGGGCAGGCTGACCGTACTCAGCCATCTATTCAAGGCTCGGTGCCAAGTTGGACACCGTGCACGGGAGCAGGCCACAGCCAATCAGAGCGGAAAAGCAGAGACAAGAGCCCACGGCCATGCTATCAGGCCTACCTACGCCAAAGGGGCCATGCTATCAGGCCTACCTACGCCAAAGGGGCCATGCTATCAGGCCTACCTACGCCAAAGGGGCCATGCTATCAGGCCTACCTACGCCAAAGGGGCCATGCACAGAAAGCATTCACCTCCTGAGAATGCATATCCGTTTACTTATTTAACAGAGATTTTTTGTAAAAAGCGAAGTTGGGGGCAGATGGCAGGCTCAGCCAGTGTCCCTGGAGTTAAAGGCCTTGCACACGAGCCTAACACTGAAATGGCTGTGCTGCTGGCCGCAGGATTTCAACCTATAACCACCCAGGCATGAGCACTAAACCCCTAACCCGCTGCGGTACACACAGTTCCACATCCCTGATGAATGTACAACCCTTAACACACAGTCCCACATCCCTGACGAATGTACAACCCCTAACACACAGTCCCACATCCCTGATGAATGTACAACCCTTAACACACAGTCCCACATCCCTGATGAATGTACAACCCCTAACACACAGTCCCACATCCCTGACGAATGTACAACCCTTAACACACAGTCCCACATCCCTGATGAATGTACATGCAAAATGTGAAATTTGCACAGGGTGAAGCTGTAGGCTGTTAGAGAACAGATAAGAAAAATCCAACCTTCACTCTCAGACTACCTATATCATGGGAAGAAAGTTCCTAAACTGAAAACACCACTTAAAGAGCAATTATTACCCAATGATTTACAGCAGTTTTAAAAGTGACAGAGCTGATAAGCGACAATCTTCCTCTTACGCAAATGTAGTTTTCTCTGGCAAGAACAGAAACTGAGACACAGCTCAATTGTGTTTAACTAGATCCTCTAAATTAAAACTGGATAAAGTCTGTTATCTTGACCTTTTACAGATAAGAACGTGCCCCACCAGGAGTTAACTGGTTAATAACAGCCATTTATTCTGGGAAGGTCCGCCCAAACGACTGTTATCTATCTCACAAATATTACTTCATACTGGCTTTCCCATGCTAAACATGCAACTTATCTCTATGCTCAAGGACCTACGTTTAACAGCGCTGATCTTACATCTGTCGGGATGGAAAACGGACACGCGTGACATAGGCAGGGGAGGACTGGACAAGGATATTATCGTGGTTTTGGAATTTTTAAGAAAGGAGTGACCCAAGAACAAATAATATCCATCTGGGCCTTAGGAGTAGGGGAGGACAGGGACAAAAAAAAAAAAACAGATGTGGAGTTTAGGGCAGCGTTAGCAGGTATTGTTTGGGATAGGAGAGAAAAGTGATAGACAGGAAACGGGTTGAAGAAGAGCCTGTCACATGACTTTGTCCCACCCTGGATTGCTGCTGCTGGCCCCTGCCTTATCGTCTTCACACGTCTGCTTGCTGCACCTCAGTGTGAAGCGAAACCTTAGCAGAGCCTGCCATTCAGACGTGCCAAAATCAACACAGCCATAAATAAATTAAAAATAGGATAAAAACGTTTTCATTACATTAAATATTTTAATCCATTGTCATTTATAATTGCTGTAACACAACAAAGTTTTCACACGAGCTTCAGGAATCGTGCCTACAGCCAGACATGGACTATGGAAATGCTGCAATAGGTTAGCATTCCGTGTGACAGGGGTCACTGTAGAGGCATTTTACATTACGCATATGGAAAGTGCGTGGGGGGGCGGAGGGGGCATCATATGAAACGTGGAGATTATTTACTGGGCACCTACCGGAACACTTACGATACACTTAACCACTTAGAGACATGCAGCTTGGACTAACTAGAATAACTCAGACTCTGATTGGTTGTGCAGCATTCATATCAATAAGACATTTATTTTAAGTAAATTTTAATTAAATTAGAATTTGTGTTTTAAATTATACAGTTTTATTTTGCAGTTGAACTTTTGCCTCAAAAAAACTGAACTAAAAAACTAAAACTGGTTAGGAATTGGAGAGATGGACTAGAAAGGGCTGTTTGCAAACTGGCAGATCAGCTGCTGAACTCCGGCCAATCACAGGGACTGTGGTCAGGGACTGTGTTTCTCTGACCAATCAGAGAAAAGCTCGCTGACCAATCACAGAAAAGCTTGCAGCCTTATCACTTGGTATCACGTTTATTCGTTCTCTTAGCTTTACAGTAATAAGACGGCTGACTTCTGAGAAAAAATATGGGCTACAAATGTGTGATGCAAGAGTTACATCGCCGTATCAGCCGCTAGTTTGCGTCAGGGGATCAGACTATTACAGCAGTGATGATAGAAAGTTCTGTAGATATACTACAGCTTATACACACATACATACACATGAAGTGACTAAATACAACACAGACTGTTTACAAAGTTCATTCTTTCCCTCTTTAGAAAGGGTAATTTTCTGAGACAATTAAGTGTATGGGCTAAATGTCGTTTACACCGTGCTCTGTCCGTGCAGTTAAATAACCTCATTAGGTGTGTCCCAGCAGGACGGGGGAAAGAGTTTGCAATCAAGCACAAAGGGCCCTCAGACTGAGTCAAACTAATTTACATTTTTATTGTTATACCTACAAGGGACTGCGGAAACCAGAAGCGAACGATTTAGCTGTAGCTATCTCCATCACTTTTTATGTTCCCGTTGTTGGTGTGAGGCCAGAAACAGAGATCAGAAAAACAAATTAGCTGACGGATCACTGTCAAACACGCCTGGAAATGACAGACAAACATTAATAACAGGGGAGAGGGGTTTGAAAAAGCAGAAACCAAGCAGAGCTGGGGGGGGGGGGGTGGATTTGCATTAAACGCATTATGAGCATGGGGGGGGTGCAGAACCTTTGCCCCACACAGCCAGGGTCCCGGGTTCGATCCACCGACTCTGTGGAGTGGACTCTTTCTCCCTGTGTTGTCTCAGTTTTCTCCAGATACTCCGCTTTCCTCCAGCAGTCCAAATTAGGCCCACTTGCATCTCTAAATTGCCCATAGTGTTCGACTGCATGTGTGAGGCTGTGTCTGGCTGGCCTTCCACAGATAAGAACGTGGCCCATCCATGGTGCACCAAGGCGTGGCCTTATGCCCTGTGCTGCCTGGGTCAAGCTCCAGACCTCCCCTAATACCCTTTCCAGGATTAACGACTGGAAAATGGATAGATGGATGGATGAATTACAAGTCTATGTGTCCCTCTAATCTGTATATCCATGTAATATATATGAGAAAGGTCTACAGATACTTTCATTGATTGTCGGAACCAAGCACTTTGTCTGCCATACCCGTGTCCTGCTCTATATCTGACCGAACTAAACTGGGCTTCATTAGTCTAATCAATACCATCCCAGACTTGTATGCCATGCTGGGTTGGTATTTCAAAAACAGAAGTTAAGCTTGTATCTACAGATCGGTCTGCGTGGCCATTAAACGCATCATCAGCCTGTTTATCTATGATGTCATCATAGAAATAATTCCCACGGCAGCTATAAGGCGTCTTTTGCAGCATTCGCCCCAATGTAGAAGCTGGAGGCCCTGAGAGGCGATCTCTAAAAGCCGACCTCGAGTCTAACAATGGAGGCCAGTTCTAAAGCGGGCAGTAAGTGCACTGTGTTTCAAACACGCACGGAGAACGGCTGCGAGGGGCTTAATGTAGAAACCACCTCACGGGCCCCCGTGACACCAGCACAGAACAAAAAGGTATTTAGACTGATGTGGGGAAGAAAGCGGCTGCATTATGAATATAGCACAACAGAAGGCAAACAATGACTGTGCTCTCCGGTACAGTGAAGCCTTTGTGAAGCTGCGCTAATGAGCTAAAGCTAATTAAATATTCAACTGGGGCTGCCAGCAGATTAAAAAAAGGAAAAAAGAAGAAAAAAAATACAGCCATCCTGTACGGGGGGGGGGGGGGGGGGGGTGGGCAATCAGCGCTCGGCCTGGCAGCGCTTTCCGGGATGAGTAGAAGCAGAAGAACATGAGAGGAAAGGTCACAAAGGGCTGGATGTATCCTCCGGAGTAACAGACGAATGAATGAGTGAATGAAGGATGGTCTTGGAAGGATTAACGTGTCTCAGCAACGGTGCAACTCATGTCCCAGACAACGGAGTAACGGCTCCCTCGCTGGGCAAAGGCTGTTACCAGGGCTCACCCCCCGCTGCCCCCACTACTCCCCTTGAAACATTTTTACAGCTTGACCACTGGATATCCCCCCTTTATCTTGTTAGGACTCTGACTGTGACCTGAAGCAAGGCGCCCACCCCCGAGTTTCGGCGCCCACACTTACGCAGGAAATGCTTCTCCAGCAAAGCGATCTCCAAGTGGCCCTTCACCTCGTTGAGCCGGTCGGACTCGGATCGGTGGAAGTCCTGCATGCCGCCCGCCCCGGCGACCCCTGAGCCGGCCTGGGCGTGAACAACGGAACAGAGGGTGAAGAGCTGCGGTGGATGAAGAGGGTGCAGCAGGACACGGGACGGTCCCCCACACACAGGGAACCCACTCTTGGATAACAGAAGGGATTAGATACCAATACTGAGCAGGAACACAACAGACGAATAACCTTCTGGATTCAATACAAGAAAAGGTGACCTGCAATGCACTATGGGATAGCATCTGGAATGAGCAACACCTAACCAGCATATGAAATGAAGACTAACGGCTAACACGCTTCACGCACTGTACTGTCATCGCACTATTCCAGGCCTTATTTGGAAAACATTGCGCTCTACCAACTCTGATGATGAACACCATCAGTTCACAGACACTGCAAAAAAAAAAAAAAAAAAGAGAATGACAGAGAGATCGGGTCCGAATTCCAGCGGCGAGGTGTACCACCAAAATGTTTGTGTGGAACCAATCATGGGGCTCTAATCAAACCCAGAGTTCAAAACAAAGCAGAGTTCAGGCCCTATTGTGTTCTTATCTTAATTTCCATTACATATATATGTATATATAAAGCATTTTAAGCAGAGTCTAACGAGTATTTCACAATCTGTATGAGCGTCACGTTTGCATATGTGACAAATTAACTTGAGCCTAAGCAAAACTCACATCCGTCAGCGTGGTGACTAGCCATCATCTGCACCTACATCCTTCCTTTCTTCAGACAGGAAACGTCTGACAGGCAAACCCACCGGGGTATCACGCAACCAGAACTGCCTGACGGCAGCAGAAAGGCTGTTAATGTCATTCTCTGTAGTGCTTAAATGATACGACGGTTAGCCCGACATTAACTCTGAGGTGAAACCCCTCCACTGGCATAATGAAGTGAAGTGCCATTCATCTCTGCCTGCTCAGAGTGCCGAGGACTTGCAGACCGTGAGCTTCAGATGAGGCTGACCCGCGATACGGCCCCCATCCAGATCGACGGAGCCTCACCCAGCCGCCCCGCACCCGCTCCGTCATCAGCATGGACGCGGAGAAATATTAGCGCGCGTTTACAAAACAATGAGCCCAGTCTCGCTTGGAACGCCTTTTATTCACTGACATTAGTGTCATGCCAGACCAAAGTGGCTAAAGAAGCCATTGCCATGGAAACCAGCCAAAATAAAGGCCCTAAAACTGAATGGCTGGCAGGAAGCCCAAGCCAAAGGGAGAGAGAGCGCTATCCAGCACCCAATCCAGGAACTAATGATCGTTGTTGGAATGAAGTACCCAGTTCCTGCAAAAAGCCTATCTAGACATGCTCACATAATTTTGTTTCCTTATTTACACCAATGACCACTTAGTCACTGAAGAGTCAAATAATGAGCTTCTGAGATATTGAACACTATTATTGTGTTTCGGGGGCTATCTGAAATGACACTGTGACCCAGCTCACTAACTTCCGTTTTGGCACCAAGTACATCCCCTGCACCAAGGGGGGGGCCTTCCTGTAACAGCACAGGAGAGAGGAGAGGGGAAAAAATGCACGGAGGCTAACGAGAAGACTAAAGGAGCGTTAGGAGGCGGCAAGAGCATCACGGAGGTCAGAGAGGAGTGAGCGGCTGGCTGCCCCGGCCAGAGCGGTCGCTAGGATACGGCGGGGGGGAGGTGCGGATGAACCCAAGCAGCGGGACAATGCAGGCGAGCGAGTGATCATGAGCGCAGATCGAAGGGTTTCTCTCACTGCGCCGCAAACGCTGCCAAACCCAGCACAGGTGACGCTACAGACGGCAAATGCCAAGTCAAAAGTCGAGGTGATTTTACAGTCATCTCAGCTCAGGGAGGCTGCAGTCACACACAGAGTCACATCTTCATGGGTCACAGTGCAAAAACACGTAAAAAATGTCTGATGTTTACGTGTCATACATGTTAAGACACTACAGATGGAAATAAAGAAGCACATGGTATTAGGTTGGAAACTACACAAATGGATACAATATGAAATTATTGTGTACAATTTATGACTTAAATCACACAATGCATGCATGGAATAAAGGCAGAAATATTATATTACTATTGTCACTACTGAATTCATCACATAACCAGACAGAGAACTGGGGCGATTAACTTTGAAAAGTCACTGTTGGCCACTTGAGTAACAAATATCATCGCTGGCTTCCAGCTGCTGCTCTAACCCTGCATTTCCTTTCAGTCTGACAGTATTCTTTACCTTCCTGTTAAAGTCTTGCACTCCCGTCAGCAAACCCACTCCAGTACAGACACAGCAGATAATAGGTGACATCCATTCATTTTTTATCTGACGCTCATTGTCCCATGAGGTCACCCAAAAACGTCTAAGATGACCTTAAGAGCAAACTCGAGTGCTGGAGAGACCAGAACGGGGGTCAAAGGTCAATGCTTTGTATTTAACGATGGACATTGATGCTGAGAAGGACCATGCCTAGTTCTAGAGTACAACCTAGTTCTAGATAATTCTCATGGGCTAATTATGGAAATTTAAGGATTAAATGTCAGGTTTAATTCACCAGAACATGTGGCACCCTGGATGAAAACATTTTTCTACTTAGAGTAAATTCCCCTCATTTTGAGTGCGTGCGATACTGTTGCATGTCAGACAAGCTCCACACAGAAGCTCTCTTTAGAGGGTGTAAGACAATGCAAGGTCACGTGCCACATGTCAGAGCCACAGGGACAGCGTGGACACTGCCGGGGGGGTCAGTACAACACTGACTCCATCCATAATGTCACAACAAGCATTTCACATTGGACTCAGGTGAGGCAACTGTCTACCACAAAAGAGTTAAGATTTTTTTTTTTTTATTTTTTTTATTTAAAATCAACAGGCTAACATGGTGAGTGATTCCTGTCACAGGAGCAAATTGTCAGTGATAAACGTGTATTTAACAGCTGTCCCAAATGAACTACATGGGAGTCTTGTTCAGGGATGGGGGGGGGGGATCAAGTGCCCCCCGGCTTCTTCTGACTGAACGCCGTCTGTCACAGAACACAGCACAACACCTTTTCTTCCCAGCACAGTCACGCAGAAGGGACTGAACAAATAAATAAATAAAAATTGCAAATGTGTGAAACGAGCTTTTGTCATTTGGCCTTCCGGAAGCAGCTGCCATGCTTCTGGGATGTACCATGCCTTAAGGCCGATGGGAACGGCCAGGACAAGGTCGAGAAAAAGTGAATTCACACTGCAGAAAGTGCTGCAAGGTGGCGATTTAGCACAAAGAAATGAAGCCCAATAATTTCTGAAGCTAGAAATCCTTGCTCTCATGTAAGGATAGAGCGACCATTCTGGTACAGCCCAAGGCAACATCTTCTAGACACTAGAGAAGGTCTGCAATAAAACCTTTTATAAAGGCCTTCTGGGACGCTGATGGGATTTAGGGGACGGTCGGATCACACTTACAGGGTCTCGCTGCTCTTCGGCGTCTCTGGCAGAGGGCCGAGGTCTCATCTGGGCGTCATCATTACATTCGCTGTCAGACGCGTTGGGAGACTCGGCCAGATCCAGGAATTCATCTCGCTTATGACCTCTGAACCTTATTTTGTCCAGTCGCTTTAGCATGGTCAACACTGGCTCCCTCTGCTTCAACTTAACATGACTGACATCAAGCCTGAACAAAACAGGAACAAAAACAGCAAGAAAAGCAAGGGGGTCATAACACGAATGTGGACATCAAGGTCAAAACGGAGCGACGGTAACAAAAGCA
This sequence comes from Gnathonemus longibarbis, assembly GCA_026776665.1. Lineage (NCBI taxonomy): Eukaryota > Metazoa > Chordata > Actinopteri > Osteoglossiformes > Mormyridae > Gnathonemus > Gnathonemus longibarbis. Next base: position 34,207,008 of record JAODJV010000061.1, on the reverse strand, counting down.
TCTGCTAGATCTCACTGCGCCGACCTTCCCTGCAGCGTTTAGCTGGACAAGGCTGGACGTTAAAGGCAAAAAAGAAAAAAAAGAAACATTAACCAAATTGACAAAATTTTGATGAACATAAAAATTAAAACCAAAAACTCTTCACTTATTTCTCTAATACATAAAAAAAAAATCAACGAAGCATCAAGAATCGATGATTCTATAACTTGGCCCAGTAGTTAAATTTCCCTGGCATTAGGAGGTTAAACTTCTCTTAAATGTTATCATTGATGGTCAGCAATCACAATGATCAAACACAACTGCATCTGTGACTTTCACACAGTGGGAGGGTTAAGGCTGAGTTCGCCCACACACAAACACATGCAAGGGCAATGTCTATTAACAGCTGATAGAAATTGAAAAGTAGAAGACAGAATGAGTGCAGAAGCCTTCAGTTTGACAGATTATCCACCACAAACCAGAAGCAATGCTGGGTGCAGTTCTACAGCAGAGCTGGAAACTCACTGCATATTAACTATGAGGCAGTGCTGCCGTGCTATGGGCCCAGGAGAGAACATGCTGATAGACAGTCAAGCGGGGAAGAACTGGGAAGACCAGGCAGGCGAGCGGGGAAGACCGGGGAGGCGAGCGGGGAAGACCAGGCAGGCGAGCGAGGAAGACCAGGCAGGCGAGCGGGGAAGACCAGGGAAGACCGGGGAGATGAGCAGGAAAAAACAGGGAAGTCCAGGGAGGCAAATGGGGAAGAACGGGGAGCCAAGTGGGGAAGACCGTGGAAGACCAGGGAGGCGAGCGGGGAAGCCCGGGAATCGGGATGATGCATCCTCTTTAAAACAAATCAGCACAAAGCTGGTCAGGCTGTCAGACTGATGGATGCTAAACCAGGCTGTTTCTTTCACTTCCATCTGTTTGACTCAATCGAGCAGAACGGACATTCTGTTAAGAAACACACACACACACAGAGGGAGGGAGGGAGGGGGAGAGAGTGAGAGAAAGAGTGCTTGGAGAGAACCGCCATAAGGCAGACAGAACAGGTCTGAAGACCTGCTTGACGCAAAGCCGCTAACCAGCATTTCCTGTGCTGATGTCAGAAAGCGCTACATGGTGGGGGGGGGGAGGACACACACAAACCACTGGCAACTGGAAAATCCAGCAAGTTAGACCTTGGGGGGGGGGGGAGAGACAGACAAACCACTGGCAACTGGAAAATCCAGCAAGTTACAACTAAGGAGCAAGCTGGAAACTGGCAATGCATTCCGGCCCACTTGGGGGATGCGGAGAGGACCGTCATGGTGATGGTCACCTTTTTCTCTGTCCTAGACTCCATCACTGACCCAAGACAAAACCAGAGATGCCTCAAAGTCAGTTCAACACACCTCACATGGCAAGACCCTAGCCACTTAAAGAAAACATGCCAGACAGAATACCTGTATAAGGTAAGATTTGGAAACGTAACACTAATGATCAGTAATCTGGATATCCAACACTGAAATAAAATCACTACAGCAGCACAAAACACACCTACAGGTATCAGGGCACAGAGAAATGAAAGAATTGAGGCCACAGATATGGAAGTTAAGGCCCCATTCTGTAGTCTGATTAGCTTCAGCCACAATAAAATGGGGAATTCCCTCCCATTCAGGCTTAGCGGACGCTTACATGCTCCTTCAGGAGACTGATTTGTGCTTTTTAAAAACAACAATATGAAAAATCAGTCTGTGTTAAGATCAATCTGCCATCATTTCCACAGCCTGGTAGCAGCATGAAATGCAATCTCACTGGTCCTAGGACAGAGATGGGCGATTGGCACCGATGAACAGGAAGAGATGGCTGTAGGTACATCCTGCTCGCCAACCGCAGAATTAAATCCACAGGCAGGACGAGCTAAACATATCTGTTCAAGATCACTGCTCTGTGTTTTTGTCAGGGTTTTATTTGTGTTTATTTTCTCAGTACTATATGACAACCACGCACTTTCAACTTCCAAAACCAAACATTCTGAATTAACCATGAGCGGCTATGGAGCGGGGTGTGGACCTGCGCTGTCTCCGGCAGCCAGACCCTCCTCACCAGGCTCACGGAACTTCTTACCTGCTCGCCCAAACGGTAAACCAACAGGGCTGCCAACTTTCATCTGCTGGCTGGCATGAGAGTTTCAATTCGAGACAAGTCTTCACAGGCATTTACATGTATGTAACAGTTTTATTACCTCGTAAATAGTCTGTGGGGCTTGCATGCGACTCCAACACTTTTGAGGAAGCAAATGTTAGGTTTATATTGGAATAACAGACATTTTCCACAAGACTTCTTACGTTAGAGTCTGAAAGCCTGAGTGTCACGCCAGATGCCTTAGAGTTGGCGGCGCTGAAACACTGAACCTTGAACCCAGAGGTATCAGGTTTGCGATGGGTGTCGTCGGAATGCAAACATTAACCCTCATGGCAGGAGGAGCGCAACCATCACCCACAATCACTATGGAGCTTAACGTTCACTTCATCGCTTCTCTCTGTTTTATCCTATAACACACATATATGAAATGTCTGCGCCAGTTACTACGGGGTCATTATATGTCCCCTTTGTACAATTAAGCGGTCATTATGTTTTGACTAAATATTATCTTAAACGAAGGGGCACTGTGACGTAAACAGACATTCGATCGGAAAGAGCCGATTCCGCCGTCTCGCGGAAAAAAAAGCTTAACGTAGCGTGGCAAAGCGCGAGCCTCGCGTGATGCAAGACAGCACAAGGAAATGGTAATATAATTAATGTTTCAATCAGGGAGACGATAAACAGAAAACAAGGGCGCGTGCTCATTTTAATGTTTTATTACAATCCGTTCTTACTACGGCTAAATACGCGCTCCATGACATATGTACCCTTTCACGGTGGGGCTGAGTCATAGCTATGCATAAACGTAACAAAAGCGAATGCAACAGTAGGTGCTACCCGCATGACAACCAGTAAATACATGTGTTGCCTTTCCATAAACGATTAGCTCATCCGAATATAAAACACGGTAGCACAATTCTGGCTAATGCAGAACCGAATTGTACAAATACCACTGAATTATTCAATACAGTACGCAGAGAGCACGGTTCCTACATACATCCGCAACGATCTGGCTTAATCGTTCAGCATGCAGTGCCTCGGCCGGGGGTGACAGCTCCAGCTGCAAAATGCAGTGCCACGCGAACGCGTTAGTGATGCCAGTTTCTCACCCTTCACGCAAATCGTGGCGAAGTTTCATTAACGCGGATGCAGTGCAGAGTCCACGCCGTGCATTTCTACACCCGCCGAGAGCCGCCGCTTAAATCCTCCGCGGCTCCGATCCGCAGCCGCAACTGAACATTTGTTCTGCAGGACCCCCCTTTACGAAGGAGGGGGAATGCCTGCTCACAACTTGGTTTTTATAATAGGAGATACACCGCTACCCCCTTCAGTTAAGAGACTGCCTCTGACGCTCCACTTAGGTTTTTTTCTTCGTACTTCAAGGAAACACCAGACCAGGAAATTTCGTCAATATCAGGTGCAGAAAGTCTTAAAGAGGCAGCCGGCAGCGTTTCGGGGAAGTGCTGGAAAGTCTTAAAGGTGCGTGACGGCAGCGTGTTGTGGATCAAGTCATGAATGCCGTCGACAGCACCTCGGATACGCAAAGTCTTATAGGGATTCTGAAAGTTTCCTAATGGATGGGGAATGTCCAAAGAGACCAGGGCAACACTGTGGGCGTCCGACCTGAAGGTCCTGCTGCCACCCGATCAGCTGAAGCAGCGCATTACCTGTTACCAAAGTGCGCGATTCTCTGGTCTTTCTGCCTTGATAGATTCGCCATCGTACGAAAGGCGACTCATTTCGGACCTAAGGGCCGATGTGCGAATGGATTTGATTGCACTGTCCAAATGCACAAATTTGGGTTTTTACTGTTGTGTACACGAGAAGATAATTCTTTTAGAATGTAAAATGTATATTTCCGCAGTTATGCCATAGAAATGTACAAAAACGCTATTGTAAAAAATACTGTGCATGAAGGTTTTTTTTAGCCATCCGCCAGTTTTATGTAATACTTTGCGTTATAAAATCCTGACTAAAAAATTTGATTAATCCAATGTATAATAACAATACCTATTATTATCATTATTATTATTATTATTATTAATAATAATAATAATAATAATAATAATTTATTATTAGTTTATTTGGTGTCTTTCCCGTCCTCAGTATCAATCGATCCCACTGGAGGGCGCCAACACACGTGAAACGCAGTACATATAATCGGAATTTAACCTCTGTAGTCAGATCATTTTTATCACACGAAAACCTGAATTGCTTCAGTGTACCAAGGGTACCAAGGATAGAAGGGTATTATAAAGTTGAACTGGATTGTCCTACATGTTTAATAACAAAACAATAGTTTTACAATGTCTCCAGTGCAGGCTGGAAGCCACGCGGTCCATATCCTGTATGAATTACCACTTCCAGGTAAACTGGTGTTTTCAATCCACGTTTCAGGGGACCTTGCGTTAACAGTTCAGTCTCCGCTCACATGTTAATTTGGCTCTTCTGTGTCACCACAATTTTGATGTTCCAGTATCTGATGGCAGAAATAAAGCGCTGCTTCCCTTTCGTACCCACACCCCGAAAAGATGAGCTCACAGAATTATTAAAACATTGTTAATCACATTTGAATTTGTCAGCTGTTTAGCCCTCTTTCAGAAATGACTGCCTTCTGTGAGCAGTGATACATCAAATGGCCACCAGGTGGCACATGCTGCCCTTGTTTATTTGCTCGGTTGCTATGGAAGCGTGTCCAGCGTCAGACGCAGACATGCGCAGCGGTCCTTTGACAATACTGCCAGTAAAATCCGACAGCGCAGGAAGACCTGAACCGGTTGTACTAAGGCTGTGGGTAATAACCAGGATCACGTTACACCGGTACTCTTAATACATGAACACTTACTGGGAATGAACAGATGGGTGGTTTCCAGTAAAAAGAAATAATAAAATACTGACTTACTGCTGTGCACCAAAGGGTCCTGGAGAAGGAAACAGATCTGAGGACATTTAGATCTAGTGGTAAAACATTTATGGAACCAAGGCACAAATTTAGAAGAATGCCAATAGTGTAGTTTTAACAAAAGCCTATAAGCATTATTTTTAAAGGTTTGCTGAACAGAGCAGAGTCCTGGAAGCATAACAGATGCCAGTTAATAATAATGACACTTTATTGATCCCTGTGGGGAAATAATGTTTCCACCTGCCCCCCCCCCTTGCTCTCCATGACACACAGACACACATGTAGGAGAGAAGATGCTTGGCAGTGAAGGGCAGCCACCTGCCACAGAGCCCAGGGAGCTGGGGGTTAAGGGCCGAGCTCAAGGGCCCACAGGCGTGACTATTCTGCTGAGGCCGGGCTTGAACC
>JAODJV010000061.1:34141096-34165319 GCA_026776665.1 Gnathonemus longibarbis | reverse complement strand
GGTGGGGGGGGGGGGGGGGGTTGGGGAGGGAATGTCACGACTGCATTTTTCCAACACCGTAGAGTCTTAACTATGGAGCAAAGGATCAACAAACAAATGAAAAAGGACGAATCAAAAACCCAGTTTTACTGCACCATCTTTGAACAGACTCAGAATCAGCCCAAATTCTGCTCCTTTTGTGTATGACATCACTGCGAAGCTAGCAGTGACCATCTCTCACGGCATAAAGCTAATCCTGGTTCTGTTAACTTTATCCTACATTTACCCAGACATTTCACTGAAATCTCACTAAAAAGTATGCCAGTAATTGCTTAACTAGGTCCCTTGGTTATGAATGCATATTTCAAGGTTGATTATAGTGAGCTCCCAGATTTTTGGAAATCTTTTAGGAATGTTCCACGGGTTGTTGAGGTCTACCAAAGTCATTCTTTGACTTTGATCGTCAGGATGACCGAGTGTGAACTGCGTGCGAACATCATCACCAGCGACAGACTGACCAAACCTGTTTCCACATTCTCCGACGACGGCAAACTCATATCGCTTCCTCATTCACCAGTGAATTCTAGAAAGACGCACTGGCAGGGTAGTGATGGCTAATGGGATGCAGGACATCAGCAGGCTGGTGAGATAATGGCCTTTGTGGAGATACATTTCACCGAGTCTCCAAGTAATGACCCAAGCTAATGGGCAGCTTTGTAGGCGCAGATGGAGAGTCCTGACGGGCTTACGGTCCATCTGCGCCCCGCTGTCTACTTGGTTAAAGAAACTTGACACTTCGTGCCACTGTGTGATCCCTCAATAAAGGACATTAAGGGCAAGATGGGGCCATCGGCAGCCAGCCTTATTCTGACAGGCCTTTCTTTGTGCAAACGACACACTTACGAGTCCGTGCTCCATATTCAAGAGTATTCCTCACAGCAAAGCAAAACACGATTACTAATCAACCTGTTAAACTGGACAGGATAACCATAAGGCACTGTTTACTGAAGAAGATAATTTGGAAAGCAGATGGATGGAGTGTTGGGTGAATTAGAAAAGTGCAATGTTTGCTATTTAGGAGGCAGCAGGTAAATCTATCCTTCTTTCAACTACTTATCCTAAGCAGAGTAACAGGGGAACAAATTAGCAGCAGGACAGGGCAGAAGGCGGGGGGCAGCGATCCGTCACAGGTCACACACCCCCTGCAGACGATTCAGACGGGAACCGGAGTAGATGGAGGGATCCTGAGGGATACAGTACGCAGTGAACATGGAGGGATCCTCAGGGATACGCAGTGAACATGGAGGGATCCTGAGGGATACGCAGTGAACATGGAGGGATCCTCAGGGATACGCAGTGAACATGGAGGGATCCTGAGGGATACGCAGTGAACATGCAAACTGAGCCGCCCGGCTCTCAGGTAAATAACACAATGCTTTCAACACAGGAAAACAAAGCATTTTTTCCTGATCTTCATAGACAGAAAGATATGTTTTTAAAGACTTTCCTTCAACGCAAAAAGCTTATTTGACAATATTAGAATTTTACATTTTTTCCTCTGTGGTACCATGTTTTGAATCTCCAGTCTTATTTTCCCATTAAATGTACTTTAAACAGGGTAGCCAACTCTCACATATCTGGCATGACTCTCATGCTTTCAGACTCTCAGGCAAGAAGAAATCTTATGGCAAATCTCTATTATTCTATTATAAATCTAAAATTAGCTACATCAAAAGCGTTGGAGTCATTTGCAAACCCTACAGCCTATTTAGAAGGTAATACAACTGTAACATACATGTAAATGCGTGTGCATGTGTGTGTCTCGAATTGAAAATCTCACGCCAGCCAGTTGACCAAAGTTGGCAGCCCTGCATTAAAGGGTCTGTCAGGCAGGGGAGAGTCAGGTGTAAGTGTTTCACAGCGGTGCTGAAGTTTCTGTTTAGGCCGCGGTTGAGGATCCTGCCGTTGTCCCAGCAATGGGGAGCCTCACCTGTGAAGTCCTGGAGGCACTCGCAGGTGTAGCCGCCCTCGCGGCTGTGGCAGCGCCCGTTGTTGCGGCAGGGCCCGGAGTAGCACAGGTCGATCTCGGTCTCGCAGTAGGTGCCGGTGAACCCGGACGGACAGCGGCAGCGGAGGCCGTTGACGGGGTGGATGGGCCGGAAGAGGACGGTGTCGGAGGCGATGAAGGGCGCCGAGCTGTCGAAGCGCAGCACCGACACGCACTTCATGTAGTTCTCGCAGGGCTCGCGCAGGCAGATGTTGTCGTCGAAGGGCAGCACGTCCTGGCCGGACACCAGGCGCAGCAGCGTACGGTTCAGGTACACCTGCTCCTGTAGCTCCTCCGACGGGATGTAGCGGGCCGGTCCGGAGCCGGGCCGCAGCGCCGAGAAGGTGACGTTGAGCACGCCGCCGCGGCTGTCTGTGTCGTTCTGGATGTTAAAGACGAAGACGTGGTGGCGGCTGGCGGACAGGACGGCGGCCACGCCCTCCGTGAAGAGCGCCAGCAGCGGCGACAGGAAGCGCTCCTGCGACATGTGTTCCAGGCGCACCGTGATGCTGCTGGTCAGCATGTCGTCGGTGATGATGGTGACGCGCAGTGAGCACAGCGCCGTGACGCGGTGCAGCCCATCTAGAAGGAGAAAGGGAGCTCGGTAAGACACACGAGGCCCAGAGAGCGGGCAGAACATCAGCAGATATCACGTTAGGAGGAAATCATCAGATCTGAAACAAACCACCTCCTCAAATGTACCCAGGTCTACAACAGGTGATCATCACCAGCAAACTGGAAGAAGCCATAATCTCTTAGCTATAAAGACTTTAATCAGCTCACAGTAACCAATCAACTAACCAACCAACCAGCGAAATTACCTCAATACCACCACTCCCAACTTGGACTCAAGACTCTTAAGTTACGTCCTCCGAATGACCTCTGACACTGAAAGCACCTTCTTTATCTATCAATTAAGCACCTTGTTTGTCTATTATCTATTTTATCATTTTTTACTGATATCAGAATAGTTTTGCTTATTGTTTTAAAATATTGATCGAGGGAACTGTTTAATAATTCCAATGTACTTGTACTTCTGCACCTGTGAAAATGGCAAATAAACTTTCAATTCAATTAAAAGTTAATAATACAGGCAACACACCATTTTCACTCTGCAGTAACATGAAGTGACTCCCATGAACTCATCTTAAAAGCTACAGGGGTATCTGGATGGAGGTGGGGCCCGCAGTCTGGCAGTGATGAACGTTTCCTGCCTCTGCGGGAATATCTACACTGCAATTTCCTGAAAAACATCTGCCTGCCTGCACTGGGTGTTTCTGCTGCGGCTGCCGCTCTGGTCACTGCAGTTCAACTGTAAGTTCAGAACACGGTTGTGGTCATACCAGAGTGCCTGAAGTTCTCCAAAACCATCAGGACATCAGAGGTTGTTACTGTGGTCTGTTTAGATCATCTAATCATTAGTTCAGCAAGAATCTCTGGCTTCTTGTGGCCCCCCGCGGTTCACACGTACTTTTGATGCAGGTGATCACCTACTTTATTGCCAGAGCAGCTTGTACCTGTTGACACTTTCCATGGAAAACCTGAACCACACATGGAAGTCTTGATGTCAATCTCGGGGGGTGTCCTCACTATATATCCAGCTATACAGAACCCCCCACCCCCCCATTTAACCTGCCTGACAGGAAGTTCACCCCCACTACTACTGCCATGACACCAAGGTCATCCATTACTAATCTGCCAACTTAAATGATTATCACTGTACTTGAGTTAGGACACTGGGCTTGACAGGAAATAGGGTACAACAATGATGGGAAGTCATGACTAATCCCCAAATAACAAGGTCCACTGCTCAGAAACAGCAGAGAGAGAGATGGCCTGACATGAGAGCCCTTTGTGAGCCTCCCTCAGGGCAGTCTGGGGACAGAGGTGCGGGGAAATGACACGTCACACACGTACTGCCAACGCCGCTAAAGTGGCTGAAGCCTCCGGATTGTGAACCATTACATGGATCACTCTGGATAGCAGGCGTGCTCTTCAGCTCCAGGTCTCCAGAGAGGAAAATTAATCAGTCATAAGCACAGCTTGCCACCTGAAATGATTCTGTCGGTCTGACGTGTCCTAATATCCTCATTGGCTTCACTTCACTAAAGAGTTATATAAATAAAATAAAATCAAAAAAAGTCCTAGATTTATTTGGTATTGTTGGAGTACGACGTAACCACCGGGTCCGTTGATCAGCAGAGATTCACAGCAGAGACGTGGAGAAGTTGCAGGTCCAAGTTTATTCTCTGACAGATTGCAATCAGGGAGTGACCATCTGACATACGTTCAGCATGTACAGCAAGAAGCTCAACCATAGTAAAAAGCTTGATACCTTTATAGCTCGTTTGGGCCTTTCCCCCCCCTCTCTCGGTACCTTCCGTCTACGTGTCGACCACGTGTTTGACATTTGCTCTAGTTAGCTGGTTAGTACTTATCCTTCTGGAAAGCTAAAGATAAGTGAAGGCCGCTTATGTTCTCTGTCTGCTCCCTCTATCTGTCTCAATTTGGTCAGTCCTTGTTTTGATTAATTATGGCCTTATAGAATCATTCTCTCAATTTCAGCCTTATAGATTTATTCCCTCAATTTCCCCCATTTGATCTCCACTAGGACAACACCTAAGAAGTATGAAAAGGAAATAAAGATACGTGGTTTTGTGGAACTTTTTTGCTTTCAACAAAGTGGTGGTAATATGAATTTAAACAACCAAAAAAGCAGGCATCAGTACATCTCCACAAGGTGAAGCTGACTGCTAGCCATAAAGCATGCAGTGCAGGGCAGTGGATAAGGCACCTGAGGACAGAGCCTGTCTCCAGGTAAGACATTCCAGCCCTCAGACGTGGGCAAAAGGCACCCAGCCATCCAATCCCGTGCTTCCAACTCAAAATTTTTGAATCACAACAAGCATTCAGGAGAGCTTGCTGTCGGCCAATCAGAAGAAAGACACACCAGCCCCACCCCCCGGGGGGTTACCTGAACACTCCCAACTGCCGCTATCCTCTCAGGTATTTGCAGAAACTGATTTTCTGTCCCGTAGTCTCAAGAAAAAACACTGATTGAAGTGATTAATACCCTCTTAAATGTCTGAAAAGGCTGGTTGGAAGTGACCAGTGAGGACTCCAGTCACTGCAAACTAAAAGCAGCATTTCAACAGCTTTGATCCTAAATGAAAACCTTCAAACCGGACATTTAATATGTTAGAAATGTTATTTAGAAATATACAGACAAGATAAATAAATTATAACCCAAGAACAGAGCAGGAAAGTCTCTCTCTCTAATTTGGTTATATGATATTACAGATCACAGATGAGGGGTTAGGGTTAGTGGATGGAATGGATGCATTCCTTAAATTCAAGTGTTAATTATTAATTTGTTCATCGAAGCATTGCAGGTGACCATAAACAGATGGTCGAGCTTCTGGTTGAGAAGTAACTGGCCAGTTTGCACGTCCAGTTTTCCTGCCATATGAGGTGCATCAAAGTGACATTTTAACATGACTGACACCCAGATGTAACCCAGACAACATAAAGCAGAGAAATCGAGTGTGACGTGTGTGTCAGCAGGCCACAGGCGCACTGTGTGACTTCCTGTCTGCCTTGGCAGGGAAAATGAACAGCATTACCTGACACTTAATGAGACTTTTATTTCCTGCTGGAAGAAAAATGGAAACCAGGCAGAGAGGTAAATGTGGATTTATAATAAGGTAACATCACTGGACACAAACAGGATGTCACCCTTAAGCAACCTGTGCTCCAAACTGCTCTGGAATCAAAATCCAAAACACCCTGGATCTGTGCCAACCTGCTCTGGAACCAAACTCTAAAAGACCCTAGATCTATGCCCTGAACATCTCAGAATCCATACCCTGAACATCTGCGACTGATCTCTATTCACTGAACTTCATTGGCTGAAAGTACTCTATCACGTTATAACTGGGCAAAAAATGTTAGGACTTGATGTGGTGAATATTTACATAATATGGTGAATCATTTGTGGGGAGAGGCTGTGGAACAGCAGAAAACATGACTTTTATTATTAATTATATGCCTTGTACATCTCCGGTTACACCTAAGAAGTCCACCTACAGCCATATTCCTTATTTCAATTTCAATAATCTGTTCTGCTTTACTTTTGATAGACAGTTCCTCCTGTATTTTCCCCATTTTTGTTTCTTTGGGGTTGTAACGAGATCCACATTTTTCAGACGGCTCCATTCTCTCGTCTCCTGCTTCAGATCAAAGCGAACGTCAGCTGCGCGGTAAAACGAATCCATTCACGGTAAAGCCAGCAAATCCATCAGGAATGTGTCGATCATCCAGAGAAAGAGAGAGGGAGCAAGTGAGAGAACATAGGAGAGGGGAAAGGTGAGCTGGGAAAAAGGGAGCAGGGAGATGAATGCAGTTAATCCTCATTTAGGGTTCATGGATTTAGCAGTTAAATTTGCCAGAGAGATTCGGTAGTAGGTTTCCCCCAGCTGAGGCCTTTGCAGAAATGCTCCCCCCTCACTCTGCCTGCCCCCCTCACAGGATTTCCCCTCATGCCACAGTCACTGGGAGAGATAGGAGGGGCCAGGTACCAGTAAGGCTGGGGGGTGAGGTGTGCTCTCTCATGATCCAAAGCCCTTCATATGGCCATAGGACAATTTTTACAAGGATGCTGAGTGGTCAAAACATGGCTTACCACCCCCCACCCCCCCAGAGGTGCTCAGTTAAAGATGCACAATATATCAGTTAACATACCGGTATCAGGTCAATAAGAAATCGCGTCATCAGTATTAGTCCAACGTGTCAGTCTTGGTCGATAGACACCTGCTGATGTTTAGACTTTAGTCAATGTTCAAAGTTACCAGCACCAGAGCTACAGATTTAACTGCTAAAATAATGGAGATGTTGCATTGGAAAAACAGCCATTTTCCATAGCAGAGGATGAAGGACCTCGCTGGCTCATTCAGCCTGGCTAAGGTCTCCCAAGCTGGCGCTGCTTCGCCGATGCCTGGGTTACATGGCGCAGCTGCTGTGGACATTCACGAGATCTTAAGACGTAACGTCAAAAACATAAGTCTCACTACAGATGTGTGGAGGTTAGCTGGTTATCAGTCTCTATCAGTAATATTAGACAAAAATATATCAGTATGGGGAAAATTTCCACATACTGAGCACCGCTATACTCAGTATCAGGCAGCCCTAACTTACAAACAGGGCGTTGGTGAGCTGTACTATAGATCTTTTACAGCAGAAAGACCGCCGTGCACCGGGAAACTCCAGGCTTGGTGTCTGCGATTTCTGCCCAACCACTTATCTGTCATCAGACTCCCCCAGGCTCCCTGTAACCCAGAAAGAAGCGGAAACCTGAAGCTTTGTTGGCATTTGCCAACATTTGTTATCCAGCTTCCAAATGCAATTAAGATACAATAAATCCAATTATATGCTTTTTGGCACTCTGGACGACGTTTACCCCAAGAACACACTATGCTATGCCACAAAGAGTACGGGACCTCTGAAGCCTGGCGCGCGCCAAGCCGATTTTAAGGCGTCGGAAGCCGCCTGAAGCTGTTGGGCTGTCGGTGAGAGTCAGTGACTGCCTGTCACACCAGTGTGAGCGGCACAGACAGACCCCGTTATCACTGTTTTAGGTGATTTAGCTTGTTGGCTGCTCATTGAAGCTAGTTGGTGAAACTCACCTCTCTGACTCGACTGTATGTCAGCCGTCACTTCCTGTTATGCATTGCAGCACAGATTTTCACCATCGATGGGAGCAGAATGTTCACCAGTCTTGGCAAGATGTATTCTTTGGCGTCGGCTTAGTGTATATGCAGGTAAAAATATTAAATATTCCAGAAACCAACGCGGTCAGCTTGTTCTCACCTACAGAGAACAACATGGGGGAGGCGAAAGAATTTCCCCACGGGGATCAATGAAGTATCTATTATTATTATTATTATTATTATTATATATTTTTGGTGGATTGTTAATTTGGCTTTGCACTGTACCCTCCTGCACGTGTTCCAACTTCATTCTAAATTTAGGCAAAAATATAATATGACACTGTAAAACTGAGTGGAATTTAGGGGGTAGAAAGAGAGTTTACCGCTAGTCTTTGCAGACTGGGAAGGTAAAATACCCATTTCAGTTCAGGCCAAGGATTGACAGCTTGAGGGAAACGGAGATCTTACACGCCTCTCGCTGTGCTGTTTCTTTATGCAATTAACAATTAGTATCTGATTACAAGTCAATGGAGAATCTTGTTGTCTGACTTCACTCCTCCCCCTAAAAAAGTCCAGCCCCCCCATTTCACACACAGGTGCTAAAAAAGGTTTTTTAAAAAAAGGTTTGCATTGCATTTCAACAGCCAATAAATTAAGTGGGTGGGAAATGACTGGTTTTGATCCTCAGTGTTTTTCTTTCCCGAGGATTAACTGCCTCACTGATCTGCAATAAAGATTCACAGAACTGCACAACAAAGAAAAAAAAAACAGATTCCACAACCATATAAATGAGGCGTATTACTGAAACAGCCACCACATGAAAAGGTTAAATCCCATTTTATTTTTCCCTGGTGAAATTCACTTATTGGTTAACTTTGCACTTCGTTTTAGCCACAGGCACTGAGTTATGGCCCTACTGTACACTTCCCGTTAACAGTGAAGCAGTGCTTCTGGGGGCTGTCACTGTGACCTCAGTTTTCTCTCTTTTGATATACTAGGAAGAGATGGGAAGGACGATCCAAGCAGCAGCGATAAAAAAGGCATGAAGTGCAACACCGTGCTCACACACTCCCCCTTCTGCGTCGGACGGGGTCGGGTTCCCCACTAGCGTGTGGCTAAAGACTGAGCAGCTGGTCACTGCAGAATTTAATTTCAGGCATACTTCTGTGAAAGACACAGACAAGCCCCTCCCCTAGGGAGGACATCTGTGTTATTTAATTTTAGCCCTCTTATGAAACACATTTTACAGCTGACTTTTCTTTATCTACTTTTTAGTTTGGTTGGAGAGCCAATGAGAGGTTTGCTGATGGTGAGATTTGTCAAACAAGCAGATAAATAAAGAGGAAATAGTGAGAATCTGACAGTGCCCGTGACTGACAGGTGTGAACTGGAAACCCAAACAGGCGCCACAAAGACAAGTGTAAGGGACCCAATCCAACCAAAACAGGATGACAGATATAGCAACAATATTTAGTCGATCATGCAGCTCGTCGAACTTGCTCCTTTATGAAATGGGACATAACCTTCATTAATTGTAACACTTGCTTTAAACTTGAACTGTAACTCAACTCTTCAGAGATGAAACCCAAACAAACGTTCATGACGTGCATGAAAAAACACCTAATGTGAAATAATTACAGGGCTGACGACTTTGGTCAGCTGGCTGGAGCGACATTTTCAATTCGAGACAAGTCTGCGCACACATTTGCATGTATATAAGAGTTTTATTACCTTGTAAATAGTCTGTAGCGTTTGCAAACTTGCAAATGCTTTTGATGTGGCTAAATTTAGGTTTATAATAGAATAATTTAGATTTGCCGTAATATTTCTTGCGTGAGAGCCTGGAAGCATGAGCGTCACACCAGATGCGTGAGAGTTGGCAGTCCTGTAAATATAAATAGCACAAATTAAGAATTTATCACCCTGCCATTCAAGACAGGAAAAGTGAATCACAGACCTACTATATGGCAGAAGTTCAGTCTATTTCTACTTAAGATCTGGAACATAGGCATGCAATTATAAGTCATAAATAACAACTGCCATCCTGTTTTGGTTGGACTGGGTACCTTACACTTGTCTTTGTGGCGTCGGTAATTAAGGTCAAATGTTCTGCTTTGATCATAAAAAATACGGATATTCAAGTTGCTGGTCTGACGACATGAAAACAATGTATTCTTAGTGCAGCAGGGGTGTGACCAGTTGGGTCCATAAATGTCAGAGGGAACATCTTCCATTTCAGGTTTGTGGGAAGCCAGGCCAGAAATGTATGCATGTTTGCCCAGTCCAATCTAAATTACCCCTGTCTTTGCTCAGGTACTGACCTTTTTCCTCATTCAATCTTATCGCATGTGGTACAATGACTGCCTGTTAATAATTATTAAATTATTCGATGTGGGAATCTCCATTCTTTTAGTAGTCTTAACTCTGGTGCTGCTAACTTAAGATTTACTAAAGTCTAAATATTGACTGGCAATATCGACCAAGATCAGCACATCAGATCGATGCTGCTGTGTGGAGTGATATGTTAATGTTGTATGAGTGATATGTTAATGTCGTATGAGTGATATGTTAATGCCGTATGAGTGATATGTTAATGTCGTATGAGTGATATGTTAATGTCGTATGAGTGATATGTTAATGTCGTATGAGTGATATGTTAACCAATGTATCATGCAAATCTAATTATTATTATTGGTAAACTTTGAGCCTCAGCCTTCCGTTTGTATAGCTCTCACTGCTCAGCCATCTCTCTATTCCTGTTTTCCTTCCATCCCGCCATTTTCTCACTCACACATGGGAGCGTTGGGCGGATTCTGAGATTTTCATAACTGAGGAATGAGCTGCATGTGGCCCTTTGTCAACGCCCCCATGACTCCTACCCCGACGGGGGTCTGGCTCTGTCTCAGAAGACAACAAGGCCCCCCTTTGTCCTGCTCCACACCCGCCCCCCCGACCTTAATCACAGATTATCGGCCAGGTGACCGAGTCACTGAGTAGCTCTGTCACCTGAGAGGGTCTCTACCACCCCACCTCCTTCTCGTTAGTAGAGCTGGACCTCGTTTCAGGACATATTTATGGAATCTGTTTCCTTTTTACTGAGTCACAGTATGCAGTTACGCTGGCAGCCTGTGAGTCTATTTCAACACGCACTTCCGTCGAATATGGATTTGGTTGCCTTGGCTGCATCCATTGGTTTTCTGCTGGTCTTGTTGCATGAGTAACGATCTCTGAGATTAATCTGCAAATGCACATGCTGGTCAATGGCAGCTAAGACCAAACATCTCAAACCACCAACTCTGGTACTGATTCACAGACATGTACGCTGACATAAGTGAGCACCTGGTAATGATTCATTTAGGGGTTCAAACGCATGGGGGGGGGGGGGGTCACTGCAGGAATGATACTGGGTGGATCTTGCCTCACTATGCAAGCATGCCGACTTTTAAGGCTTGATTTACTGTTCCAGATGTTTGATCATACCGTGTGCGGGATGGAAGTCTGGACGTGGCCAGAATTACCGGTTGGGGGGGCAGGAGCAACACCAAGCTGCATCGGAGGGAGTCGTCAGCCTATAAAATGCCAAGCTAATCGCCCTAGGCTACAGGAATATTACTATTATATAGAATTTACCTCCATCACAAAACTTGCACCTACAAAGGCGTTTGAGTACAGAAACGCTGTAAAAATGTCCGCAATGTCTGTTAGAAATGACCGATTTTAAGTTTCAGTGAGACCTAGTCTGCTAATGAGACTCACCCCAGGCGATACTGATCAGTACCTGGCATTTACAGCAGCATTTAGCGTTCTCCGTTTACAGCTCAGTCGTAAAATGTCTATCCACCCCTGTCCGACTGGCTCTGCGGCTCTCAGGTAAAGTAGCAGTGTGTGAGTCACATTCCATCTTTGGTGTTTTTTTGGGGGGGAATGGTTTGTGGGAGAACACTGCCCTAAACGAGCATAAAAGCCAGATTAACCTATTGTGGTTCATTAAGGCGTGATTCTACCAATGAAACCCTCCATGCCTGAAAGGGGTGTAACTGTGGCTGAGAAACCAAGGCTTTCTACTGGCACCAGAGGGAATGTCCCTCACATCACTGAGCGGCACGATGAGGTCATCACAAGCTCCCCGCCATTGTGCTCCGCGATCCTTCCTGAACCTTGAACACCAACCAAGAGCCTACAGGGGGTAAAAATAAGCCCTCAGAAAAGAATTCAGGCCTTGGCAAAAAAAAAAAAAATTCACCTCCAGCTTTCTGTTTTTCAATGTATTTGAATTAAAATGAGTGTTGACACGGGTCAGGACACAAGTGACTTAGACAAAATGATAGCAGGTAGGTAAGGGTGATCAAATGGGGACTGTGGGAGAAGGTGAGCATGTTTTCCCCTGGATTTCGGTCCAGTGAAAGGACTTTAGGAAACACAGTGAAATGAAACAGTTGGTTTGTGTCCTAAATAACGTGCTGGTCAGTGACGGCGTCAAAGCACTTTCTGTAAGGAGACAGAGAGATTTCTCCTTCAACTGAATTAGTTCACATTTCTGAAGTTCAACACTGCAGTAGCACTAGCTGCCCCCCCGCTGAAATAAAACCCTTATAAGCTGTCTGCCCCTTCACATCCAGCATTTGTAAGCCTGTTGAAAAGAAATGCTCCTATTTTACAGTTGTCCTGTTTCCCTGACGACACCTTCCTTTTTATTAAAAGAAGCCAATAGTAACTGAGCTCCCTGTTTACCAGTAACCAGTGGGTAACCATGGCAGCGGTAACCAGTCCAGTGGGTAACCATGGCAGCGGCACAGAACACGGCACGGGGGGAGGACGCGCCCAGAGAGGTAGCAGGACCCACTATGCCGTTCGGTCACATGCTCAGAAAGATCTGCAACCAGTATGAAGATACCAACAGATATTATCCATAGAGCTTATCAGTATGATTGAATGAACGATGCTTTATGGTTGTAAGACACATGAGAAGAATGGTAGTTTCCTCTTTCCCCGGGGCTGGTTAGCCAGATCACCACGGGATCAGAGCACAGGCGTGTGCCCCTGGGGGCCGGCCTTCTCTCCGCCAGCTCCCCTTAGCCCCGCCTCTCGGTGGACCACGGATCGGGTTACGGGTCTGTGTTTGAGTGCGGCTTCTGACAGTCCATTGTATCAGCTCTCTGGCTCCTTCCCTCCAGTCGGGCCCCCGAACAGGATACACTCCAGGGGCACTTAGCTGCACAGTGGCAGAACAGGGATATTAACACCACCCCCTCCCCCCTCCCCCTCCCGTCACTCGACAGAGGGTTGTGGGATATCGGGGACCCAGAGCACCTCATGAGTAGGAGCATACAGATGGAACCATGTCCAAAGGAAAGACAACAGTCAAACCTTTGGTGAGACTTATAGTTTGGTGAGACTTCTGGGGGAGACTGTGGGGCTGGGTCATCCTACATGATCATTGAGGTTTTATGCTGACGCACTTCTACGCAGTGCAGTTGCAGCGACAGTAACATGTTAAATTTACCAGACACAGCGTGAGTTCCTCACCACATCAGCCCTGCCATTATGGAGAACACATACAGGTCTTTCAACTGATAGTCTGGCCAACGAATGTGTTAAAAACTCCAAGTAATGCAAATTGAAGGTCAGGATTACTCTCTTAAATGCAAATACTAGTTGTCTTCATAGCCACTCTCTGACATCAAATACATATTAATTATCTGGCTGCCTGATCAACAGGGTGGTGCTCATTGGGAGGGAATCAGACAATGTGAATACCTGAGGATCTAAGGACTCGGATGAGGTCCAACGTGGTACTGAACCCACTATCAACAGGGAACAAAATCTGCCAAGCTGTCCTGATATGGAGCCGAGTGGCACAGTGATTAAGGACTTGCAGGTGTAGCCCTAAGATTTAAGCTCTGAGGAGGTCTACTAAACACACTGGAGATCCAATGAAAACCTCATAGTCCAGAATTCCCTCTGCGATGGATGGATGGAGAATCCCAGACCCCCTCCATGGGTCACGGGACACTGTGTGATCCTCAGACTGGAAGCCGTGACTGCAGAATGGAGTAAACAGCCATTCCTGGCCCTCCCAGGTGCTAGGTGACAGAACTGGACAGCTACGGGGAGAGCGTGCCGTATATATACTGCATAACATACAGCTACACCATCTACAAATGCTACAGGACACAAATGAAGGGACAACCATCTATTTTAGCAGTAGAGGATGTGCACTGACGTCACGTTCCCGGAGAACACGCCCCCTCAGACAGACTGCGTGGCAAAACATGCTGCAACAAATGATTGCTTAAATTACAATAATGACAATTTATTGATCCCTGCTGGGAAATTCCATGTTTTCCCCCAGGACACATATGTAGGTGAGAGGAAGCTTGGCAGTGAAGGGCAGCCACCTGCAGCAGCGCCCCAGGAGCTGGGGGTTAAGGGCCGAGCTCAAGGGCCCAAAGATGTGGCTATTCTGCCAAAACTAGGCTTGAACTGGCAACCTTCTGATGACGGGCACAGAGGCTTAGCCCACTGGGCAACACGTAGGCAGCTGAACATGGCAGGGATCCGTCCAACTTCCCAAAGGGCCAGTGGACCATGGACACTGGTCCACAGGATTGATGGCCTGCAGTCAAGTTTCAACAACAACTTTATAAGCAACTGGGTTTATTTAGGCTAACACTATCTAACCATCTCCCGATTCTGTGTTTAGGACACAAGACTCATCATCATGGATGTTTTTATTAAATAAATGCTGACAAAAACTTTACAGTTACACAGAATATATAAATGAATTATGAAAATATTTAATTGATGAGTAGTACAGCATATAACTTAAGATATGATTTAACCAAAAATCCCACATAATTGATACAAAACAACCACAAATATCTGTGTGTGTGTGGGGGGGGGGGTGCCAAAGTTTCGGCTCAAACAACATCTATAAAACACGAGTGTGCAGTGCAAAGTGCCCCCTCACTGCTGCTCTTCCACTGCACACTGTGACCTGTTAGAAACCCACGGGTGCTAATGTGGCTAAGAAGACAGCAGCAGAGTCACATGCTGCAGATGGAGGCTCGGACTGAGCTTATAATCATTGCCTGACCACTCAGGCATGGACTCCCTGACCTCAATCCTATCCTGCCATAGTCACTTTCAGAATGAGGCCAATTTATTGCTTGGTGCATCCCTCAGCAGCCCAGAAAGATGCTACGGATGACCCCTCTAAACGACCCCCCCCCAAAGAGGGAACCTTGGGGAGGGAAAGAGCAGATGGCCGGCTGTGGCCATGTGGTAAAAGTGAATGTAGAATTACCCAAACATTTACTGCAGGTCTTTTCCATTGTATGATCCATTGCTTGACAAGCAGCCTTCCCTGCAAAAGGCTGATCTAAGGTCTGCTCATCAAATCCATGAGGGAGTCCAGCTTCAGGTTTAATGCTCATCACAAACACGTCGCTTTTTCACAACCTGCATGCATCCACTCTTCGTAACGACAGCGCGTCGCTAACAATGGCGGTATCGCTAACAATGGCGGTATCGTGTTACGGGCCTATCAGCCTTGCGGGCCTTTCGGTGTGAATATGAGAGGAGGGGATACAAGAGCCAGTCACCGTGACAGCAGCGTCGCTGACTAGCTAAGGCCGCCTTTTCAAGTGCTCCTCCCTTCACATTCCTCTTCTCCCTCGTAATGGCTGGACACCCATACCTTTTTCTGCTGCTGGTGAAATCGGCCAGCATCTCTTCCGTCATGAAATCCTCACAAAGGCACTTTTTGTGCCCGTGACAGCAATACCAAAGCCCTGGATCCGTCCTTGTGCGAACGGAGTTTTTACGCAACCCAAGGAGCTGCTCTCCTGCAGGTTCTGGGGCATTGTGTGCTGAAGGATTAAACCCCGCCCACTACAGCTCCCAGGTAGCATTAAATACATGGAGCCAAATCAAACCAATAATTGCTGTCTCTCTGCCACTGTGTCCTTGGGCAATGTACAATGTCACGAGTCTATTTCAAAGTTATGTTGTATGCATGCACCTGGTAGACTATGATATCAGTAGATACCCAAGAACATCATAATGTTGGTGGCCCACAACGGGCAAGTAGCTTAGCCTTCCCCTGTTAGCTCATTTGTGTCAGAAAATGATGGAGCTCAACGGATAATCCCACTTGCTATTTTTGCCTTGAGTGTGTAATTCCAGGAAGGGTACAAACCCCTTCAGGGGCCCCCACACCAACCACCACGTGCAGGAGTAAGGCATCGCCAACGCCAACAGATCTGAACAACGCTTGCGATGTGAACTTGAAGATCAGCTTTCATTTAATCTCTGACATGCAAATAATGGTAACGGGGTTTCCTGAACCTGCGCAGCGACGCTCTCAGCAAGGCGTGCCTGAGTGTTAGTGTGCAAAGAGGCAGAGCTGCATGACCACTTGGAAATAAAGCTTCATCTGGCATCTGTGCAAGTAGAGAACAGGTTCACTGGAATGTGTCACTTTATCTTGCCTTCTTTTTAAGATATATACACATATCGAGGTGAGGGCAAGCTTAGGGGGTCAATGCAGGGTTAGCTATACAGCCAGCCGAGAGCAGCATTCAAACCATTCAAACTATATCAGAGGCACATTCACTTAGTGACCTGCTCTGCTCACCATGGCCATTCATTCACACTGATACTATATAAAGGCACATTCGCTTAGGATAGAAGTTTACATGCTTAAAAAAATCAAGTTCTTTCAGCCTCATGTTGACAGCATGTGCCTTCACAGTATAATCTCTGAACATTTGAAAGACAAGCAGAAAATGCAACAGATCATAGAGGGCTCTGCTTTCCGAATCCTCCCCTCCTTGAAGAGTGATCAACACCATCTTCTCCTGTCACTGTCTCTTAACAAAGGCAAAGACTCTGCAAGATCGAACACGAATCGGATTCCTTTCCCTCTCATTTCACACAGAACGAAAGTCTGGGCTGCCAGTCTGGCCTGTCGGAGACAAGCTGACATGTGGGAGGGTCACGAAGAAACTGACAGTGCTTCAAACTGCAGGGGGATGTTTCTTAGAGCCACTGTAGTAAAGGCTGTGTTGTCCCATCTGGTCACTGTACTCAAAAGCTGCACTTTGCATCTATATCTGAAGCACTTACACATCTTGAATAGGAATGGTGCAAGTTCTAAATACACTGATGTGACTTTGCATATTTACAAACCAATTAAAGGTCAGGGTAGCAAACAAAGCCAAAATGACACAAACAAACAAGTGACTTTCCAGTGGGATCTGCATCAAGCTGGACCATGTCGACCGAAAAGCTTATGAATTTGGCGCATGACTTCATTCCTTTATGGGCTAAAAAAATCAACAGGACAACATGTAAACACAACAGCTGTTTTCCAAACTCCATGCTCAACTCAAACACTCCAAGACTCATAGTAAAATAGCATCACGCACGTCAAGGGATGCAGTTGAAACTGCCAGTGTATGTATGGATGCTAAACCTGAAAGAGGCTTGAGAAAAGTCCCACATGCTTCTCAGTAAAAGTGATCTGACAGATACATGAGGGAGGGAGTGACATGTGGTAAAACCTGCAGCTTTCACTAGTAAGAGCATCACACACGCTGAAAAGGATCATTTAGCCGAAGCGTCCTTGCGACACTTAGCCCTTATCTCATCATTGTTGTAAGAGTTAGAGGGACACAATGCTGTGCTCCATGTCCACAGCCAATATGGCCAACACTAAAGAAACAAGTGATTCTGTTTTCTGAGAGTAGCTTCTTGCTAAGACAATCAAACAATTTAACAGCCTTTCAGGACAGCTTTACTCTCTTCAGTCTCCACTCCCCGCCTGCCGTCACATAAACTCCCAGGGGGTGGGCATGCTGCCAGTGTTTTATAAGCCATACAAGGGTGTGCTATTCTAAGGAATACAGGGTTTTTTCAGGGGAGGCTGAGATCACCACAAGCCCCCCAGTGACACTGTGGTGTCCGGTTGCTGTGCCAGTTAATAGCAGAGACAACAGGGCCTTCGTGCCAAACATCCGGAGGGCATCTGCAAAACCTTCCTTTGAAATGGGCTTAGAACTAAACATCCAAATGCATGGAAAAACCGCAACAAACAAAAAAAGCTAAATAAGCCCACAGTAACGTCAAGGTGCAAGTCAAGGAATTCTATTCAGAACTTCCATCAGAGACGATGAATGCATTTGTCTGGCCAGACTGTGGATTCACTTCAGTGGATGGTGATCATCAAGATCATGATTCAGGATTCTTTATTTGTCACGTGCATAGTTATACATCAGGAAGCAAGAGTACTGTCAGATTTCTGGGTTGTTAAGTACAATTCTGATCATTAAATTTCCACTGATAACAGCTAAACAGAAGCTTCCGTCATATAAACGTCGTCCCTTAACATTGACTGCCGAAATTCTGATGCCATGAGCACAGGACTGTTGTCACAATAGTGACAACAATAAGATTTAATATTGCCTTTATCAGACCTACAAAGTATGTTGCTATATCAAGATAATCCCTCCATAGTTACAGAAGCCACAGCAGGCAAATCCAGTGTCATCTTAGCAGTGTGCAGTTGAACGGGAAACAATTAAATTAGGGTGACCAGATAATCTATGTCGGGGAGGAGAGTTTCAGCTAGGATAGGATTTGTAAACTACATTTAAATTAAAATGTCTCCTATAATCATGCATGTGTCATTAATGTTAATGTGAAACAGCTGGATGCATCTTTCAATCAAGAAAACAAACCAATCAAAGCACAAGAAGAGCTGAACTATTTAGCCAATCACAGGAGCCTTTCAATTTTAAAGTAGTTTGCAAAACTTGAAACAGCTCAAAGTCTCGCTCCTGACATGGATTGTCTGGTCACCCTCGTTAAATGCTAAAGCCTGTCACGAGTCAACAGCAGAATGCAATTCCACAACCGAGCAGCTGAAAGTCAACACAACCACCCTGGAGCAGAGAGAATAAACTCTGGAAGAAAAAAGAAGTTGAACTTTACTTAGATCTAAGCTGTAATAAGAAAAAATAGCCATAAAATTGAAGCAATAAGTTGGATCTTTACCTGTGACTGACATTCTCATGACTGCTTCCAAGGGTCGGTTGTTGTCCAGTGCCCTGCTGAGCTTCAGGTCTCCAGTGTCCTGGTCCAGGATGAGAAGACTCAGCTCATTCCCCTCCACAAAACTGTAGTGGAGTTTGTCGGACACATCAGGGTCATGAGCAGGTACCTTCCCGATCACCCCAGGTGGGAAGCTGTTGGACTTGTTGGTGACATAGTTGTTAAAGATGATCTCAAAGTCCCGCAGGACTGGGTCGTTGTCGTTAACATCCACAAGTTTTATATATACAGTGGTGCGGCTGACCAGAGGAGCTGATGTGGCCTGGACAACTATCACATACTCCGTTTTGGACTCATAGTCTAGGTCTACCAATGTGATCAGGTCTCCTGTAAAAATATCCAGCTGGAAAACTTCTGGAACATTCCCCTCCACAATCTGATACAGAATTTGAGCATTGGTACCCTCATCTGGATCTGTAGCGGTGATCCGTGCTACAATGGAGCCCATGGGACTGTTTTCTTCCACAAAGATATCTAGCCTATCCTTCTCAAACACCGGTGCATTGTCATTTATGTCCAGCACAGACACCTGGATGTCCACGTCTGCTTTCAGTGGAGGAATACCCTTGTCTACAGCATAGGCCTTCAGGCTGTATACAGGTACATTTTCTCTGTCCAACTTCCTGGCTGTTCTGATGATTCCAGAATACTGCTCAATGACAAAATCACCGTCCCCATCATCCCCACCTTGGAAGGTGTAACTCAGTCTCCCATTGGATCCCGAGTCCCTGTCTGAAGCTGAAATCTGCAGCACGCTGGTGTAAACTGGAACATCTTCAAACACCATGCCCTGGTACATGTCCCGGAGAAACTGAGGAGCATTATCATTGGCGTCATTAACGATGATCTCCACATAGGTGGTGTCAGACTTCTGAGGGATACCATTGTCATGGGCAGCAATAGCCAGTGTGTAGGAGGCCTGGTCCTCATAGTCAATCTCCATCTGAGTTGTGATGGCCCCTGTGTCTGGGTCAATCTTAAACTGAGGCACATTGTCCTCCATAATATAGGTAATACGAGCATTCTCCCCCGTGTCTTCATCTGTGGCACTGATGACTACCACTGTGGAGCCTACAGGCTTATCTTCACTGACTAGGACCTGGTAGTTGGTACTCTGGAATACAGGCCGGTGGGTGTTGGCATCAGTGACGTTAATGCAGACCTGAGCAGTGTCATAGCGGGTGCCATCTGAGGCAGTGACTGACAGCACATACTGCCGTTCTTGCTTGTAGTCCAGTGGCAATGCCAAGGTAATGATGCCACCTCCGCTCTGGCTGGCAATAGCAAAGCGGTTGCGTGTGTTTCCACTGGCAATCTGGTATGTCACCACACTGTTTATGTCCCGGTCCACAGCTGTGACAGTGAGCACACTTGTCCCCACCACAGCATCCTCATTGATCTTCAGAGAGTACAGCTTCTCAGTGAAGGTGGGGACATTGTCATTCACATCTAGCACAGTAATGCTGACAGTGGCTGATGATGACATCACAGGGATCCCATGATCCCGTGCTTCAACTCCAAAGGTGTAAAATTCTGTGCTCTCCCTGTCTAGCTCCGTACTGACTGTGACCCACCCAGTGCTGTTACTAATGGCGAAGGGGTAGCCCGGGGTGGTGTCGAGCAGCCGGTACTCCAAGCGAGCATTGTCTCCAGAATCTGCATCTATAGCCTGGATGTGAATCACAGAGTATCCAACGGCCACGTTTTCCAGCACAGTGGCTTGGAACGGCGTGCTGACAAACATGGGGGTGTTGTCATTCACATCTACCACTTGCACAACCACGATTCCAGTGCTGTTAATCAGAGGTGGGCGGCCACCATCCTGCGCCTTAATCCGCAAGTTGTACTCCCTGATCGTCTCATAATCCAGTGGGTTTATGACATCGATGATGCCCGTGGGCGAGTGGATGTAAAACTGGCCCCGTACATTTCCACTGATGATGCTATACGTCACCTTCGCATTGTTACCCTCATCCTTGTCTGTGGCTTCCACCTGGACAACTTCGGTGTTGACCACGATGTTTTCTGGCACCTGAACAATGTACCGCTTTTTACTGAACTGGGGGTAGTTGTCATTCTCATCTTCCACTGTGATGTACACTGTGGCCGTCGCGCTGTGGGGTCCAGGGTCTTTGCCCTGGTCATTGGCTTCCACCATCAACTGGTACTGGGATACTGTTTCTCGGTCTGGCCGAACCTTGATCTTAACTAATCCTTTCCAAGAGTCAATTTCGAAGTCTGAGTTCACGCCATCTCCATTTAATATCTTATATATCATATTAGCATTGGACGGCGCGTCCCCATCTGTAGCTCTGATGGTCAACACCTCATAGCCGACCTCCACATTTTCCCGAATACTGACTTTGTATTCTGTCTGTTCGAACACTGGCTCGTGGTCATTGGTGTCCTTCACAGTGACAGTAAGATAAGTTGTTCCCAGCCGCTGAGGGATCCCATGATCAGTTGCTGTGACTTTAAAGACGTGAGTATCTTTAATCTCCCTGTCCAAAGGCTGCATGGTTGTGATGCTTCCAGTCTGAGATTCGATTTGAAAATAATCATTGGATCTGCTATCGAAGAGAGCCTCGATGCTGTATTCAATTCTCCCAGCTTCTCCATCATCTAAATCGACGGCTTTGAGGGTGAAAACTCGGGTCCCAGCCGGCTCGTTCTCAGCCACCGACACCTGATAGTTCGGCAGCTGAAATTGAGGAGCGGTGTTAACGTTCCTCCTCCGTCTTTTGTCTGTATGGTTGCCCTCCGAGTCTGCTCCGTCTGTGCGTGTTGTCATAAACCTCAGCTTGACACGCACGGACGCGGCGTCCTCTTGCCAGTTCGGCAGCATGCAAAGCAAAGACACCTCAGCGCCTTCAACCGCTTGGCGACTGCGCTCCTGCTCCCACTCTGTTGTTACGCTACCGTTACTCAAAAACACCTGCAAGCTTGTTCCCGTGCAGGACAAATTGTACAGCTGTAAACTTCCAAATAGAACAAATAAATGGTCCTTGACATTTAACGTCAACTTACCTGCAGTAAAGAAGGAATTTGCCTCTATCCTGGAAAAGTAATTAATGTACGTAACGGGCTTGCCTGCTCTGCTCTTTCTTTTGTATTTGATGAAGCAGTCCTGTCCATGCAGAAACGGAAGAAAATGCGTTAAAGTGAAATTTTCCGTTTTTTTGATCCTGGAAAACAGCGGCGCTGGGTTCCAGTGCAGAGGTGCGCAGCGCACCTTACGGGGCAGCGCCAAGTGTCGCCCCTCGATCTCTAATAAACTCCACATAAACTTAGGCGTTAAAGTCCTGTCGGTTTCATAAATCCAGCCGGGACCAACAGATGTATTTGCCCAAGCGGCTCCGGGAGATAAAGCTTGTGAATTTAAAGATGCCAACATCGGGACTTGGAGCAGAAAGTACCCCCAGATCCAATTTATTGGCAGCTCCATAGTTTCAAAAACTTAGATCATCCACATAATTTCACCAGAACCCCCGAAAACGGCATTTGCCCTTTTCGTCCTCGCACTCCGGCTTTCTTTTGTAATCCATGTGAAAGTCGGCAAAGTTAAGAAGACCACCTAGGCGTTGCAGCCACGGACCGGGGCGTCATTATATCCCACGTTAAGTTTTAAATGACTACAAAATGGCTACGCAGCTCCCCTCCTTCGGAAGGTATTAGCATAAAAGTGCGGCGTGATCCCCTCCGGGAGCAATACAAGCTCATCTCCTGGGATGAGTCCTTACTGTCATACACATGCACGCTGTTAAGATGGTATGTCGAGGTGCTCTATTCCCCCACCCCTTTTGGCAGTTTCCTCCGACTCCAAGCGGGTACTGCACGGGATAAATACCTATAATCTTAGAGTTCTGTGTTAGAAAAAAATCCAACTTTAAAAATAGTTGCGGTTATGTTAGGGTATTGAAATCAATGACCGGCGCAATATCGTCGATGTCAGTCGAATATAATGAATTTAAAGTCATTTTTAAAACGTATGACACCTGTGTCTCCTAAAAACCTTGCAAAGACTATATAATAAGTTCTAAAGTGTCTTAAGTGAAATCATTTTTGATTCGCATTTATAAAAATTTGCAAATATACCGACAGAATAACACGGGCCATTTTACTTGTATAAAAGGTTGCAATAAAATTAAACACTTTGATACCAACAACAAAGTTTTATTGGGTCTTTGCAGGTTTGACGAAATCTTTTTCAAGAGCGACACCTTGAGATGAACAAAGAGCTGGTAACCAACGGGGAAATAAAAGATTCATAGCGTCACACCAGTCAAATAACATACAGAGTGGAAATAAAAAATCTACATGCTCCTTAATTATAAAATTTTGTGATGTAAAAAAGGAACTAAGAAATCATGTCAGAACGTTTTCCACTTTTAATGTTAAATTGCAGCCTATATAAATAAGATGAAAAAAAAACAAAACGCCTCCCACCTGACATGGATTAACTGGTCATCCTGTGCATAATCCATAGCGATGTTGTCACTTTTCATATTTGGAAAAAGGCAAAACGCCATAATGCCGCTGACTTCTACAAATATGTGTAAGTATTACACAGATAACCATGAGAAAGTCTGAAACTGTATAAGCCAGCCGAGACAGAATAGTGGATAAAGACATGGAGTCTTAGCATGAAAGTTGCTGCTTAAAATCCCCAAAAGAGCTTTTAGCATTACCCTTCATTAATTATAATACAACTGTGATTACATACATCCATAATCCACGTAAAACACGTTTGTCCACTAGATGGGAGTAAAGTGCAAACATTCATCTTCCATATTGATAAAACACAAACATATCATCTGGTTTGGAGGGTGACAGCATGAAGGTGGTGTAGATTGGGGTAAGGGAGATCACTAGCTACATGGGAGAAACTTGAACCCTGGTCCCAGAAATGTGAGGTAATAGTGCTAACCACTGCATCACCATGCCACCTCCGGAACAATATAAAACAAAGGTAAACCATATTTGCTGTACCTGTTTCACAGACCCTAAGTTCACCTAGATAAATTAAACAACGTCATAAAGACTCTCTTCTTTTACTTAAACCCGTTCAAAGAGACCACCATGTTTTATTTATTGCGCGCAAGAATTATATGTCGCGGATAACAATATGGGGAGCAAGTCGTTCCCGAGTGTGTTTCCCCGGGGACCACTTTAGTTGTAACACTCCTTTTGCTTTATGTTTCGCTGCTTGTATGTCTTTTGGAGGTACCTACTATTTGCCGTTATGGAAAAGCTTTTGTAGTTGCATGGTTAAGTACTTATTTTGTATGCAGTAACACCTAGGTCATACGCCTAGACGAGCTTTACAATAACTTTCTTTCTTGTCAGATGATTTCCCGTGCAGTTTTTTTAAACGGTT
>JAODJV010000061.1:34044123-34072382 GCA_026776665.1 Gnathonemus longibarbis | reverse complement strand
CTGAGAGGACACCTCGCTTAAGCACTCTGACGTTTCAGTGACGAATCGGGCAGTCTGAGAGGACACCTCGCTTAAGCACTCTGACGTTTCAGTGACGAATCGGGCAGTCTGAGAGGACACCTCGCTTAAGCCTCTGCAGCTCCTGCAGTGATGCTGCTCACACTGAGCTGTCGGCTCCCTTTTCCTGGGCATGGAAAGCATAAAATCCTGCAAAATGAGTTTCCATTAATCTCTCTGGGATCTTTGGTCCTGACCCATTGTAATAAGTGGTTCAGTCCGGATTAGGGCAGCGTGCAACTCGAGGAAAACTGAAAGGCAGCTCAGATTTGAGGAAGGACTTGAGCAGGACCTCTCATTTAGCAGTTAGCGCTGAGCTGCCAGCTGTTATCCGCATGTTCAGGGTTCTGGGGATTTAGATAAAAACGCAAACTGGAATGTTATTAACACTAATACATATGGTAATGCTGAATATTCGAATGTACACTAAACCTTCCATTTTACAGGAAATATCTATTTAGATTTACGCTTGGTGGAAATTGACATAGATTAGCATGAATAAACGCAACCATTTGACTGTAGTTTTATTACCTTAATTTAATTTCCAACATCTGCATGGAAATTTGTCAGCACCAAGACCTGGGCTTATTGCAAGTAATTTTCCAATAATTTCAACTCAATTATTCAGTTCCTTAGAAACAAATGGCTTTACTATAGTCATTCTAATGAGTAGCATTTGTATTAATTAGAGTTGTATCATTAAACAATAGTCCACAGTAGGGAGATGGTAATTTAGTGGTTCAAAACCATTTATGCCTGGTAAGTAGATTTTATTTAATATTTATTTAGATCATTCAGGTTGAACTCTTGCAGGGAACTTGCAATAAATTGCTTTACCCACTGAGAGCAAGATGAGTCTGAACTGCATCCGGGCGAAATGTTAAGAAATCACCGCCGATCTGCAAAGCAGATCTGGTCCAGTGTCTTTTTGCACAACGGACCAATGCTGTGATCGTGTGATCATGGTTATGGAGATCAACTGCTTACATGGATCAGAAAGCTTGGGACAGATTCATTCCTCTACAAATACTGTTTAAATAATTCACTTTTAGTACTCAAGTGCAGTGTTCATTATTGATCTTTTTAAACATAAGAACATATAGAAAAAATTAAAACTACAGTATATATTTTTTTTCTTTATTTTGATACTTCACCTAGCAGTAACCTGTCTGCTTCTGGCTAGCTACCCGAGGCTAATGCTGCGCGCACAGAAAATATTATGGGAAAAAGAAAGTAATTACGAATATAGACTCATCAAAGCTTATGATAAACCACCAAAAACGAGACACCAAGATGCAGCAGCGAAACCACAATTAGCTATATTTTATTTACAGTTCTGTATTATAGCGCATTTGAATTACACACAATTCAGTAATTTAATTCATGCAGCACTGTAATTTGAAAAGCGTCAGAAACAGCTGTACTGTATTTTGAAAGAGTCAATAACATTCAGTAAATAGCGACGCCATCCGTTTTATTACTTTATATTCATTTAATAAATATACAGATGTCAGTTAGATGGTAATCTGCCTGAGACTTAAAGAAAATAAATAATCGGTTATAATGATCATCTGCTAACAGTGATCGGTTTCACCCAGACAGACGTGATGAATATATAGGTTAGCACTGTTGTTTCGGTTCGTTGGAGATGTTATTGCATCCCTCACAAGCTCCACAGCAGTCAGTATTCCCTCCTGTCTGAAGCGGTATCCTTTAAGTAATTCAGGGTTTGTTTAATGTCTCTCACACACGTGGCTTGACAGCAGCCATTTTGTGACAGTTTGTTAATTGGTCACAGTGACTTAGGAGACCTCGATCTCCATCTCTTTTTAGTTCTCCCAGACTGAGGTGCTGCTTTAAGCATTAAGGGGCTTTGTGAATTGCTCTTAGTCAAAACAGTTAGGAGTCCTACAGTACGTTTAGGACTGACACGCTCATTATTTTTTAGTTTCTCCTAAATCCCCAAGTTAGGAGCAACTTTTAACCTTAAGATGCTTTGTGAATATGGGCCCAGATTTACGTTGAATCTAGCCCGGTTTTCGGATCTGTGGGGATTTTTGAACATTTGGCCCGGATCCGGTTCAGACTCATCTTGCTTTGTGGTTCGTCAGAAACATTCCAAGATCAACAAAGAAAAGAGAAAAAACGTCCCTTCATCTGTTAATCTGTTAACTTCCAAGGAAATGAATTAAATGTGAACTGAATAATCAGAGGAACTCTGATAATCTTGAGGTCAAAGGTCAAACCCCCCTGCACATCACTGGTAACAGAGAAGTCACAAGCTCCTCAATCCATGTTTGCAGTGCACGTGATTGCTGATAATACTTCTCTTTAAGCTCAAACTCATTGGGTCCGTTGGTTTGAGTTCCTCTGCAGGTCCTCTGCTGGGAGCCACTGCAAACCCCTTACCTGTCCATCAGTACAACAAAAAAATCTCAGATGCTGTAGTTTGTTGTACATTTTAACAGTAATAATGTACTTGCATGACAAGTGATTCTTTTAACTTTTTGTACAAACCCCTGGCTTTTCTATTATTACTTTTTAAATACTTCAGCCAGATCTGCAAACAGAAGAAGCAGAGTGAAAACATCAGGGATCTCTGTTTCAAAGCCCTTCAGGACATCATTACAAAAAACGCCTCGAGGAAGAAGAGGCGTATCTGCAGACATTAGTTTGGTGCTCCAATCATGCAGGAAGACCTGGTACAACTTTAATCACTCATTCTTGTCCCAGTACCTACTGGGGAAACAGCCTCGGGTCATGAGACGGGTTTGTTTGCACTTAGTGGGCCTGATTGTAATCTAACAAGACTTTTCACACCATCAAACAATGGAGCTTCCTCAGAACACCCCTGGAATAAAGCGGAAGGTGAAGGACGCAGAAAGGCTGCATGCCGTCTACACACAGCAGGGCTCCTTACCAATGCTGCTCACCACGAACAGGCGTGACGGCAGCGTGTAGGAAGACTTTACTTGATTTCTGCTATTTGTGACTTCATCTTTTATTGGGACTTGTTCTGGACTCCAAACAGCACACAGGTCAGCTAAACCACAGGAGTTATTGTATATGCTAGGAGATCACGCTATGTTCCATTTTCACAGGGAGTTGCTAGATGTCTGTACAAAATACCCAAATATAAATAATACATTTGCCTAGATATAAATGCTATTATGGTCTGAGTGTCTCTGTCTCTGTCACTTCAGATTCCAGCAATTCCCATTCCCGGTTTTCCGCGTTTCCATCTGCACACTGTGCTGGAATTGAAAAACCAGTTTCATCACTCGCTCCTGTTCCCCGCTCTTCATCCTGCAGCGGAATAAAAGAGGTCCATGGAGCCCAGTCCTGAGCTTTCGCTGCTCTTGGCTTGACTCACTTTGTGATTAATTGTGATTTGATGTCCCGTGTATTGTGACCTCACTTCTGGCTCTTGATTGCTTCTTTTGGATTACGATTTTGGCTTGATTGCTTGTTGTAAATAATGTGCAAATATTCCATGTAAGGGCCGAGTAGCTGCCATTTACTTTTGCATGTATATGGTTTTGTCCCTGTTTTGTGGATATTTAGGGAGTGAGGTTAGCGTGTACCGCTCATGAAGTTCACACTGGTGTTCTTGTGTCTCCCCTGAATTCTAACAATATATCAGAACATAAAGCTATGACACTTGCCATTATTCTTTGCATCTCATCTCCCTCTCCCTTTTCTCCTTCTGTTCTTAATCTATGTCTCAACCCTAATCAAGCACGTAACTATGCTTCTAACAACAGCCAAACTCATTCTTGACCGCATTTTATATTTGTAACACCCAATTTCCTGATCTACATATAATCGATATTGTACCTTTTCGATCTAAGTTGGCATGCGAGTTGTGATGATCTCGTGGCGCAATGGTAGCGTGTCTGACTCCAGATCAAGAGGTTGTGTGTTTAAATCGTGTTGGGGTCATAATTAATTTAAGCAATTTTCCCTGGAATAATAAAAAGGGTTCTGATTTATGTGCACTGGATTGCTTTGGTAATTGCTGATTTATGTGCACTGGATTGCTTTGGTAATTGCTGATTTATGTGCACTGGATTGCTTTAGTAATTTCTTGAAGGAATTTCTACCAAAATATCTAGTGCTGTTAGGTACAACAAAACTTAGGGTTAGTGGATCTGGACCATGTTTTAAAATGCGTCAACCATGAATCATTATATTATACTAATTTCACAATTTCATAAAGTTACAATTAACAGTACAGAGCACTATACTGCACAGAAGTCTCCTGTAATAAAAGAGGTCTGGATATAAAGCTTAGGGATCGCAGGTTTAATGAACTGTACTTCAGGATACAGGCAGGAATCGTAGGTCAGAGGTCAGAAACAGCCCAGAGCAAAATGTGACTATGCACAAGCAGGGCGAAAATTTAGGGTATTCCAGAAACGAGAAGCATAAACAACCCAGTTCAGTAAGAAGTAAGTTCAGTACCTTACAAAGGTTAATCATTGCTTGTAATGACAGACTGCACAGTAAACAACTATTCAAAAAAGACAAAAATCGACAATACACAGTACTGCACACAATGATTTCTATATAAATACGCATAACATACGTAGATGGAATATGAAAATACGTACAGCGCTGAGGTGAAACGTAGAGATTTGGCTGATTGGAGAGGATTCTGTCACTGCGGGGTTTTATGAGGTCTGGCTGGGCATGAATTCAGCGAGTGATGATGCGAGCGGGAGGTAACGACCCCCCTTCCCTCTAAAGTCTAAGATGTATATTATTATCGTGGCTAATAAAACTGAACGAGGCATAAATGCACAATAAAATAAATTAAGGTGAAATATTACAGGGTCTGTATGTCCCGTTTAATGAGGTTAGGCGTTATTAAAACAGAAGCCTCTTCCTTTGATCCGCTGTAAAGCGGTTCTGTGAATTTGTGTGAGAAATGTTCCACCAATTAGCTTCTGTGGTGCTGGAAAGGAAAGATCCTCAGACTGTTCCCATCGATTAACCTCTGAACTCCGGAAACAAAGGATGGTTTAGAAAATGAAATCAGGAGAGGCTAATTAGCGGGGGGCACTATCGCTAATGCTTAATTAGCTTCCCTCTCAGGAAGCGACTCCCCTTCCCTCGGACTCCTATCGCTACCTGCCATTCACGCTGCTCCGCACACGTTTGCATAACTTAATGAGTGAAATGTTACGCCCGGGTGGAGATGCCTGTCATTATTTACTCTCCGACTGGGTGACGCCAAACTTGAAGTATTCCAGTCTTATATTTTTGCATCAACCTACATGCTTTCCACTAAGGGAACGATCCCCTGCAGATCTGCCCTAATGTGGGGTAAATGCGTAACGGGAGAATGTGGTCTCTCCCTCTTGCACTAATACAGTCTGGATCTGTGATTGGCCAGTTGTTTAATTCCTGCAGAAGTTTTTTTTTCTGTTGCAGCCAATAGGGGGACAAGAGTGTCTCCCTAGTTGGGATAGAGATAATAATAAACTGCATCAGATAATGCGACAGACGCTGTGCTGGGTGAGGCTGCTCATACGCATGTGTGGGTCTCTCAGATTCCAGCAGGTTTAAGTCGCGGGTCATTCAACGGACCTGATGGTGCCGCCCAGTCTGTGCCACGCACAGACATCGTACTGGTGACCTGCCAAAAGGACGATAATGGTGATCCTATGAATCAGAATGACCATGACTGTGATGCGAATTGTGCAGAGCCATGCCAGAGAGCTTATCCTGATGAGATGTCTGTGGACACCACACTCACAGGACACACACACACTCACAGGACACACAGACTCACAGGACACACACACTCACAGGACACACACACACTCACAGGACACACAGACTCACAGGACACACACACACTCACAGGACACACAGACTCAGAGGAGACACACACACACACTGGACACACACACACTGGCCACTTAGTTGAAAGCTCCACACAAACAAGGCACCTTAGCCACACCCCTGTACGTAGGCCGAGGTTAGACCATATCATAATACACAAAAATGGACATGTGAGACAACTACTAACTGCCTTCAGGGTGGTTTGTGATTCAGAGGGATTGGATACTGGGTCTGTGATAGGAAGGTCGCCGACTTCAGATCCCAGGGTCAGCAGAGTGATGTCACCATTGGGCCCCTGAGCGAGGCCCTTAACCCCCAACTGGCTCCAGGAACTAACTGTCTAACCCCTGCTTTTTCAATGATGTCATTTTGAATAACAGCATCCACTGTATCAATAAAATATAAATGTAGCCACTATGCCACCATGCACATTACATAAATTGTTTAATATTTTTCCCCTTCATTCAGACCATTCTATGGTCTTTCTTAGAGAATGGTGACTTCATTGAAAGCCTTATTTATAATGTACAACTGGGTGTGATTCTATAATGAACAGCAAGTGTTGCCTTCAAACACTTATAGCCCCACATAGGAGCAGCAGGACGAATAATCTGCTTTGCGGCAGTGAAGAAGACGACATTCCTGGGGGAATAAATCCCGATGACTTTGATTGGCCAGAGGACAGAGAATAGAGACAGAAATCTTCACCATCTCCTTGTTATGTGAAACTGGCAATGGGGAATTATATCTCTAAGTTTTAAATCTTATTT
This sequence comes from Gnathonemus longibarbis, assembly GCA_026776665.1. NCBI lineage: Eukaryota > Metazoa > Chordata > Actinopteri > Osteoglossiformes > Mormyridae > Gnathonemus > Gnathonemus longibarbis. Next base: position 34,065,705 of record JAODJV010000061.1, on the reverse strand, counting down.
TTTAGCTAAAAAAATTATAAAATAAACAGGATACATTTCAGGGTCACTAATAAACTTCTCACAAACAAACAATTCATCAAATAAATTTAACTATGTATAAGAAAATATCAAAATGGTCCATTAAAAAACTAAATATGTACTGTTAATATAGTTCACCAGCTTCTAAACTATACCATTCTAATTTTTTCACCTAAAAGTGATTATGAATATTTGCCAAGTCTTATTTTTAGAAGGAAGAAACCAGACTCAGAGGGAGAGCCCATCCTCCAGGGGGCAGCAGAGGAGGTCAAGTGAATAAGATGGCAAAGTCCCATTTCACACTGTCCCAATTTTAAGATTTGATCACAAGGATAGAAGGAAGAGGTAGATGTTTATGTATAAGCTGAATGTTCCTTATTTAATTAAATTATGTACATGATAAAAATGTCAGTGAGTCCCAAAAAACACTGACTTGCTTTCTGTTTCAGTAGTCAGTCCATGAACCATGTATCAATTATGAACAAATAATATCACTGGTTGACTAGACCTTAGAAATGCTCTGGGCTTCTAAGGAAAAAAAAAACATGTCTGTCATATCTCACAATGCATCTGGGGGGGGGGGTGCAATCAGTGGGAAAAAAACAGTCATATCCTGGCCTGTGGTCCCCTTTAGGTGTAATTTCAATCTATTCTATAACTTTGGTTTATTGTTCTAGAACCTTTCCCATCCACCTGCCTGCAGGTATCTCACGTTGTCAAAACAATTCACAGTTTCAGCATAACCTCCCCATTTGCTTGTGTGCAGCAGTCAATGATTTGACATTTAATTTTCTTTCCTGAGATGGCAGTCCTATTCATAAACATATTAGCTCTTCCAGGCAATTACTATTGAGATGATTGAGTTTAAGCAAACATGTTTATGGAATATGCTAGGCAAAAATGAATAAATAAACAAATTAATCACCGTCTTGGAGATTTACGCAAACTTACACACATCAGTAAGTACTAAACATACATGCAGGTTATTAGTTATTAGAACTATTAAACACAACTCGGAAGTATTAAATAGCTCAGAACATTTGAGTTCATAACTCTAGTAGTTGTATGTGGAAGTGCCAACGTAATGTAATGCTGTAGAAGGCCAGATATAGCCAGTGAAAAGCAGGTCAGACGCAGTATTTTTTCCATGGTTCATTCTGTTGCAACTGATTTGCAAGAAATTGCAATTTCACTGGAAAATTCCAGTCCTGCCCAGGAGTAATTTCAGGCAATGTTGAAGATAATGTAAAAAAAAAAAAAAATACTTTTCATTCAGTGAGGATGTGCCGTCTAGGAAATGGCTTTAATTTGCACAGGTGCTACTACTTCAAACTATACTTGAGACCTGGTGAAGTTACTCCTTGATTATTTGTAGAATTTACACTTGGGAACAGATATGTCTCCCTACTTTGAGATTCCCACCAATGAGAATCCTCCTTCCAAAGGAGCGGTTACCTGGACAGCGTCTGCACCGAGTAACTGACATGGACAAAGGCTCTGACCCTGACTCTTCCTGCTACCGTGAGGTCACAGAGCTTGTCGCCGTGCTCACAGAGAGGCCGTGCTCACAGAGAGGCATACCTTATTACCAGAGGCGGACATTTCAGGTCCAGAAAGTAAAAATCCAAACCAGGATTTTGTTTCAACCAACCAGTTCAGAATTAGAATCAGCCTTTAATCGCCAAGTGTGCCGGGGCACACAAGGAATTTGTTCCGGCATCTTGAGACTCTGTCGTACACAGAGACACTATACAAACAATAAATGACACTGTACAAACAAACAATAAATGACACTTGAGCATAGAGAGTCACAGTCACAAAATACTCAGTAGGTCGGTTGAGACAAAATCCTGGTTTGGATTTTTACTTTCTGGACCTGAAATGTCCGCTTCTGCTTATTACTGAAAATGTTTGAGTCAGTACTTTGATTTTTGGTGAATCAGAAGGGGATCTTTGGAGGACAATGAACATACAGTATCCTGCAAATAAAAAGGCAGACCTTAGAGACACCATGCTCCAGCTGTAATGTCGATGCCGCATATGGCCTCGCGGTGCGTAGTGTCCGTACATGAACAGCAGGTGGTGCAGTGATTAAGGACATTTAAACCAAGAGCTGTTATCTTATATCTTGTCTTTGGCCCTACTTATTTGACAGGAAGCATTCCAGTAAGGTATCCCAATTATTCCAGTAAGGTATCCCAGTATTCCAGTAAGGTATCCTAATTATTCTAGTAAGGTATCCCAGTAAGAAATCCCAGTATTCCGGAAATGTATCACAGTATTCCGGAAATGTATCCCAGTATTCTGGTAAGGTAACCCAGGATTCCAGTAAGGTATTCCAGTATTCCAGTAAGGTATCACATTATATGGAAAAGGAAAAAAAATGTCAGTAGGGAAAGTGATGAAATCTATTAATTTGGGAAGATATTTTTCAAAACAAATCCAGTCTCCTTTATAGCAGAGATCCTCCTGGGATAAGAAGGAGCTTCACTTAACCTCGACCCGTCACACTATTTACTGCCAAGGTAAAATAATAATAATAATAATAATAATAATAATAATAAAATGATAAAATTAAAATCTCATATTTATCCATCCATCCAACTTTCGCCCTTATCCTGGACAGGGTCATGGGGAGTCCTTAGCCACTGCCCAGCCGCTGCCCAGCCTCTGCTCAGCCAATGCTCAGCCGCTGCCCAACCACTGCCCAGCAGCACAGTATGTAAGGCAGGGATACTTCCTGGGTGGGATAGTCATAGTCATACATATTCCAATTTCTGAGAAGGTTCCCTACACGTGTATCATACACATAAACATTTTTTTCTTTTATTTTTTTTTCTTCAATAGCAGGATTGCCTCTTGGTTCTTGATTGTGGTGCAACTAAAAATATGGATATTGCAACTTTTCTCATCCTCATTCCCATCCAGAATTTAATGGAGTGCAGTGTGTCATTTCTGCTGCTGTGTTCCAGTGTTGTATGCTGATGATTAAATAAATTACTATCAAAGTGAGGAATGTCACTACGCTGTAACGGAGCGAGACACAGAGATACAGAGACACTCTGCAGAGGTCACAGACATCTTCGCACGCACATACTGACATTTTATGTTGTGCCAAAATATTGCTGGGAGAGTTTAGTTAGATGTATACCCATCTGGGATTTTCTAAGGTTTTTGTCCACAAATCTGTTTGCAGTTATGTTTAAGTTTGCAAAGTGCGGATATACACATCCATAGATGAGATTTTCAGTAAATGGGGTCAGGGTGGCATTCGAAACTGGCAAAGCATGACTGGATACTGGCGATTTCGCAGGTACGAGGATCGGCTGCTGAACGGAAGGCAGTGGGATCCACGCTGCGTCTCCACATGACGACGTTGCTCTTTTGGGCGATTTCCCTTCGCCCGACGCCTCTGAACACCCACAGCAGCCTTGGCCAACTCATAGATCTGTAGTGTCTAACATGTGGGACTGACATGGTACCACCCAGGAATGACACCAGCATGACCACAAGCAGCACAGCAGGTGCAGCCAGCTTCACCAAGAAGCCGATTCTCAGCTCTGGGAAAGAACTCGAACCTCTGCTCTGAATCCACGAATCTCGCCTCCACTGGAGGCTCGTATCTGTGCTACTGCAGAAGCCCACTGGCTGCTCCCTCAACATGCTGCAGTGAAGATCACATGTTGGCCTGGTACCTTCATGTGGGCGGGGCCACAGACAGGATTTTTAAAATACCAACGTAAAAAGGGTTACCCCTCCCTGAGCGTGCCCCATAATGAATTGTGGTTATTGAAGTTGCAGAAAAAACACTGAGAGCTTGACCTCAGTGTCCTCAGTGGTAGGTACAGGCATGCAGGTAGGTGTAGGTGAGTGATTATCACAGACAGCTATCCATGCAGACGGGATCTCCAGAGTGACAAGCACAATAACTTATGAGATAAAGTCTTTTTTTAAAGTACAAAGGCAGCCTCTGGCAACCTCAGGTAATGTTTCTAATGGTAGATGAAGATAATAGGTCTATTACAGATGCGTGTAGAGGATAATTTCCATCTCAATGTTTATCTGTGATGTTCAGCTTCAAAAGCAGTGCAACACAGAGTGGAAGCATGGACGCATATTTGGGAAAACCCATTTAAGGTTATTACCCATGGAAGAGCTAGCAGGAGTAATGCTGGCATCCATATCCACTCACCCTGACAGTATAGCGTAGCCCACATCAAGGACTAGATAATATTTTTGACATTTTGGTTGAATGCAATCCAAGAGAGAAAGCTTGGCACTCTGTTGAATCAGAAGCTGCTGGCACAAACAGTGAAAATTATTATTTTTATGTCATTTGTGGAATATTCCAGGCCAGGCTGTTTTAATGGCATGCTTATTGTCCAAATGGACTGTACCACTGAGCCCACTGACAAGCAAGGGAGAACAATCTTTCAGGGACAGCTCAGATTCCCCCCCCCCCCCCCTCAACGGACATCAATGTTTCACTTCGTTTGCAAAGTGACCTTTCCACACTTCAGTGGACTGTAACAGTTACTGCCTATCCACAATGAGGCAGACAGGGCAAAACGAAGATAAATTTTATTCTGCAGTGAAGAGTCTACAAGACGCACCAAAAACCTGATGCTGGGTAACAGTAAATTCCCACACATCACATGACTTCTCACATGACTTAGTCACATGACTTCCTGGTATCCAGTGAGGGCACAGGCTTGCCTGTGTTTCTGCAAAATGTAATTACACAGCTGTTAAGGACATGGACTGAAGGCTAGCAATTTAAATCCCAAGAGGGTACTGCTGTTGTACAATTGATAAGGTTACTTAACCTGACTTATTTCAGTTAAAAAACAATCTAATTTACATTGAATAAATGAGCCATCTAATTAAACTAAGGTAACAGCTACAATAACAAGCCCATCTATTTTCTTCACAAGCCATATTTCTGAAGGAGACACTTTCTATTTCGAACCAAAGCATCCATTCTATATTGGACATGGGGATTGACTTATCGATTGGATGAACTTCATTGAGTGAATGTTTTTTTTTTTCCCCATTACTTTGAAGTGTATGAAACTGAAAGCTGCTCACGTCCTTCAGCTTGGCCGCATGACGCCTTCAGCACTGAGGTAGCTCCTCTGCTAGGCATGCCCCCAGGCCGAGGCCCCCAGGCCGAGCCCCCAGGCCGAAACCCAGAGGCCTTCTGTGTCCATAGCAGCCGCGGCCCTGCCAACAGAACTCAGTCTTTCATCGGATCAATCACAAGACAGCAGGGTGCCGGGACAAAATTACCCCAATAAGCAGAGATTTCACATCATCTTTTGTTCACTAAGAGGTTCGGTAATCACTAATGCTTTTACTGTTATTCCCAGGTGGTAAATGTCAGCCCACAAAAAGCTTAGTGCTTTAATGACGACGCTGATCTAAAAGTGGCAGGATGCTGCTGGACCTAAAGCCAGTGTCAGAAGAAGCATCATTACATAACATTACAAGGTGTTATTTTTGAGTACATTAAGGTACTATGATACTCAGGGCACACACTTTACTATTTCAGTATTAATGCGTGTGGTGTAAGTCAAGTCAAGGTTTGGGTTGAGTCAGTATTTTGCAAGACAAACGGAATGAAATTTAGTCTCGGCGTCTCCACATCCATTACTCCTGTGCACTAGGTGTAGCAGAGAGCCTCCATCTTGATAAGACTCTTTTTTATTCTGTGGCAAAGCCTCTGCTGGCTCCCTCCGCACTGTCACACTAAATGAAATTGAATTTAACTTCTTATCCTGTGATGAAGCAGCCCAGCCATTCCTCTGATCCATCTATTTCCAGTAACTGCTGTGCTTACCCAGGTAGGAGCACAGGGGGAGCACAGGGTGCACCATAGGTAGGTTAGGGACCAAACCCTTGGCAAACACTCACACAGGGTGGGTTCTGGGGCCTCGTCCAAACCCATGACCCTGAAATGAAAATACTGTCCAAATTTCCAGATGGTTCAGCCTTATCTCCTATCGATCGATCAATAGGATGATCCATCCATCCATCCATCCATCCATCCATCCATCCATACCTCCATCCATCTTCCAATTGTTTACCCTGGTCAGGATTCAGGCTATTTCATACAAAGTTGGTACCGCAGAAGTGCAGGTGCTGCATGGCCTTGGGCCACGGAGCGGGCTGGCCCAGATCCAAACAGAACCAAGGCCTCGGAGTCATTCCCAAGATGACCTCCAGCTTAATAGCTCTGGCGTGTCAAGCAGAAAGCAGCAATTTCGCTCCTGCCTTGCATTTGCTGAGCCTGGGTTTGGTCGATCACCCCCTTCAGGTCCTTCTCACAGAACTGGACCTTGGGTTTCATCGTCACTGACCTGATGTGGGGCTGATGTCACCGCTTCTGGTCCTCCTGTCCTCTAGGTGTCCCTAACCCTGCAGTCTTCTGGCGTGTGAACTGCCACTCACCATTCTGCAGTAAAACATATTGATAATTTTGTTGCTTGTCATGTCACAGTTCTATAGCCATACACCCCTCCAAATCACATTGCAAACTTAAATTCTGAATTTAATAGTATCATGACCCATATAGATCAGTAACTCACCGTCACAATCTGTAGAATTACTGTCTCCAAAATGCAAGCCGGGAAATGTAGGTGCCCTTTGTGACAAGGAAGGGACGTCCCCAAACGAAATGGCTTAGGGGGACAAACAGATGGCAGGTGACACTGTCACGTGGTCGGCAGGTGACACTGGTCACGTGGTCGGCTCAGAGGTCGCCTGTTCAGCTTCGCTGCCTGTCGGCCGTCGTGGGGGGGCTTCCACATTAAATAATAAGGTCACAGTGAGTTTTCTTTTTAAAACATATTTTTGTGATTTCCCTTTAAAACAAAATGTTTCAGGCATATTAGGTATTTTTTTTGCATTTTGTCTCTTGCAGCAGATGCTTGTATACAAAGCACTGTACATTCTTTCTTTGTTTTGTTTTTGAGAAAGGAATTGGGGGTTAAGGGTCTTGCTTAGGGGCCTAATGGTGAAACTAATCTACCGACACCCTCCTGATCACAAGCACAATGCCCTAATCCACAGAGTGGGTCCAGCAGTGGGACACTGAGTGTTCTGAAGCAGGACAGGTCTGTGTATCCATCTCTCTGTGTAAACTGGGCTCTCACACCAAATCACTTCTCCTGGCGATATTTGGTATCTGTACTTTTTGTGAATAAGCATCCCAAACATTAGAAACCACAAAATAATTAATCTTACATTTTGTGTCATATATATATATATATATATATATATATATATAAATATATATATATATATATAAAACGGAGGAGATGGATGAACTGTCCTGTGTTGCTGAGACAATCTCCAGTCTTTTTTTCTTTTTGAAAAATAAAAGGACCTCATGACTTGACCCATTAAGCAGATGGCGGGGTTTTACAGTATCAATCTTAGGATCCCCTCTCATCAAAAGCGAGGACAAGATCGTTTTGTCATCTTCCATAAAAACGGCTTTTTGCACAAGAAGGCTAGAGCGTGCTTTCACTCTCCGAGACGCCGCGGGAAATGGACAGAGTCTCATCATCCCCTGAATTTATTTCCTATATCACTGATAAATGCAAAAGCTCACATTGAAAACGTTTGGTAGTAACCAACAATTCTAAGAAGAATAGGCAAGACAAGGTTGTATGTATGACTGAGGTCTGACATTGATACATAATAAGAGAATCTGGGAATTTCTAAGCAGATAAACGTCGTACCATATCACAGGAATAACTTTGTTAGTCATATGTCTAATGTCAAACAGTGATAAACACCTGTAGCAGAATGCAATAACTATATGCATAATTAGCTGCTGAACATTTAATCAGCCATTAATAATTCTATCAGATCCTGCGTCTCTCTCCAGTAATGGGGAATTAACCAGCGCAGCTGCAGTGGAAGCTGGGGTGCAGGGAGCTATGGGTGGGGCCTCTTTCAGTGACATTCCTGTGAGCAGTGGCAATGCAGACGCCAATGTGGCAATTCATAGAACGTCTGTAGAAGCTGCCTGTCCCATGAAGTCTGCAGATCAAAGGCTTCCTCACCACAGCCACTGGACCAGTGGAGGTTCCTTGAAGAATGAGGTGATACAGTGGCTGAGGTCATGGGGAGTACTGTGTGTCTTTGTGGAGGGGGGGGGGGAGGAAGGTTTGGGGTCGATTAGACCCCCACCAATTTTGAATGCAAACCTAGACCCTTGGATTTACATCATTTGGGCAAAAGCCCCCCCCCACGTGCCTGATGATCACCGGTAAGTGTGCTGAGGAGCACGTGTGTCTTCACGGTCACTTTTAACCTCGCCATGTGCTGACGGGCGGCTTGGGCGTCACCGCTGAACGTCTGCTTGGTGGCTCACACTGAGATCCTTCCAAGGTCACACACACAAACGCAGATTTCGATTCCGTCTGTCGACCAGAGCTGCTAATGGTGTCATAATGGCAGGACATGGTTTAATGGCACTTAATTGCAACACACCCCCCCCCAAAGAGACCATGCTCACATACACAGGCACCTAGCACTCAGAGTACAAAAAAAAGTGTACTTTGTTACACATTCTATTTACACCTCAGTGTTACTTTAGTGTACAAATTCCCCTGATATCAATCTGAGCAAAGTCTCCGACTGGCATACACTGCACTCAGTTGAGGAATAAGCCATAATTTACTTTATATGGAGCTGGAACTGGAGCAGAATTGCATAATTTATTCAGCAAAAGTTATTAACAGTCACTTTCCAATTATGGTGGCTGTTCCACCTGACTGCTCGAGCTCAATTAAGTCCCGTGCTCGAGCTCAATTAAGTCCCGTGTACGATTCCATTTTAGAGAAGGGGAACGAATGATAACAATTAGACGCTCAGTTGATTATAAAAACACAAGGAGCTCATTTTGAATATGTATGTGTTTTTCCCTGGAGTGGTGGGCAGGAGTGCAGAAGGGGGGGTGGAGGGGGGTGGTGCTGTATAACTTCCCTTAGGGGACAGAGAGCTTTCACTGTAATATAGACGAGGCTTTAGCTGACAATTAGTTCACTATTTCATTTAAATCAGTGTCTCTTAACCCAGTCCTCGGGGACCCCAGACGGTCCACATCTTTGCTCCTTCCCAACTCCCAGCACCAGTGAATCAAAAACACTGAGAACCTGCTACTGGCATTATGGATGGGAGCTGGGGGGGGGGGGGCAAAACCACGGAGTGCTGGGGGGGGGTCCCTCTGGACTCCACTGATAAACAGATTTAAATCGTTTTACTGAGTATCAGTCTGTTTGCCACATAAACTGATTATGGAGGAAAAGTGGAAAATATAAAGCTGTAACACATGTTCTGCCTGGAGGGGGCGCTGAACATCTATGTGACTTGCCCTACCAGGTTGGATGGATGGTGGCCTAGTGATTGTAATTTTACAAAAACAAGTCACAAAAATGAAACATTGCTTTATGTTCATTCTGCTTCTTTCTGAGTGGAAAAGGTAAAAAATCTGTATAATTTCAGGGATAGTTAGGTTCTGATTAATCTAAAATGTCATAAGCTTTTTATTAATTTCATAATAACAGAGCATAAAATTAATTCAAGCGCACTGCCATTAAATTCAGCCGTTCTGCTGAATACCAGTTTACTGTTATGTGAATCGGCCTCTTGGAAGTGCAGATGAAAACTTGCTGGTAATGTCCTGATAATCACAACACTACAGACCTAAGTGCTCCTTAGGGTCTCTTGAAGATGCTATTATGAGTCAAAGCGATTTTTGTGCCCTTGTGTACAACCCTACTCATTCTATATTAAACAAAGCTGTCTGCCGGGGAAGGACCGAGATGATAAGACTTGCGTCAGCTTCTTTGAGGATCAAAGAGGCAGAGGAGACGTTTATGACAGAAGGAAATCTCTGGAATATCGAAGTCAAGCAAACTATGATGTGCTGAATGTTTGTCAGTTTGGTCCCTGCAGCTTGGGAGTCAGTTAGCTGCTCTTCCCGCCCTCTGGTGGGGGCCAATCAAAAAGCTCATTCTATCAAAGTGCATTATGGGGCACAGAAAGGCTATCTACACACAGCAAGGAGCAGCGTGGCACTGATCACATCGCACACAATCAGACATGCTCGAGGAGTCTGTGTGCAGTCTGATTGCTTTGAATTTCTCTCTTAATTAAAGAATAATTAAAATGGTAGTTTGACGCCTTCAATAACTTTGCATATTAAGTTATTAATTCTTTCAACTTAAATTTTGAGGTTAATATTGACATGTGTAATAGTTCTATATTCATAGCAGATTGTCAATACTCATTTCATTTAAATTCCTAATTTAATTCTGTCCCATCTGTTAGGAACCAATTACACATTATTTTCCCATTGAGGGTAATCCATCCAAATATGGAACCCAGTCCAGCTCAGGGTAACTTTGTGGCCCAGAACATAAAGGGGAAACACCATGACAGGAGACTTATTCAGGTTTGCTTGGATAGTCCCCTCCCAGTAAAGCTAGCTAATTAAATTATTAAATTCACATAACCATAAAAACTAAATCTGTTGCAAAACAGCTGCTTGTACTACCTGCTAGCAGAGAAAACCAAATGTGAAAATGTTCTTGTTTCAGAAAATCGGGCTGCATGTGTTAATTTGCTGGAAGTTTGACATGGAAATAAAGCTGATTCGAATTATCATCCCAGGAGTTTGAGTCTGCCTGAACTTCTAAACACCTCAGCCGGGGTGTACATTTTTCAGTTTGCCGATTAGAGAAGCTCTCAGCTCCAGTGTTACCTGTCCTTATTAAAGTCGACTGGCCTTAGATTTCTAACGCCATTCAGACTGAACATGAACAGCTTTGTGGCTATGCCCGTCACTTGGATACTACCTGGACATCCTGTCACTGAACATCAAATCCTTGTATGGCAACTGCAGCGTACAGGAACGCTCAGCTCTGCACAGTGGTCCAGATCAACCTCCAGATCAACTCTGCACCCCCCGCAGTACATCTGCACCAGTTATTGCAGGACCAGAGCCATCAGACGTGACAAGGACTGTACCCATCCCGGTAACAGGGAAATTTCTCTCAGGGAAATGTCTCTCTCAGTCTGATGGCCAAAACAGAGAGGAGTGTCTTTCCTCTGGCCACCAGGCCTCTCCACCTGGACATGCCCAGTGATGCTTTTACAACTGACTGTCAATTGGTGTCACCTCATCATGTGAACATTAAAATCAACTTGCATCATGGCGAAATATATTGCATTTGGTATATTTATAGCAACTGCCATTTGGACACTGCCTACCCATACACTGTATATACTGCTATTCACACACTGCCTTATGAATGATATTTTATATATAGCTTGTTTAATTTTCTATTTATTCTTTGCTTTTGGTCCATTACACCTCTCTTATTGCTTCATTTAATTTGTTTATCTACTTTGTTAAACGTCTGACAAGGTGGATGTCTGCAGCCTGAGCAGAATCATGCGACTGGGATGGGACTTTTCAAGAATCGCAGGGTGAGGGAGGGACAGAACAGAACGTTAAAATCTAAAGTAAACAAAAATGCTATTTTAGAGAATGAAAAGAATGAGTCAGAGACAAAACAGCTGGAAAGCAGAGGAGGTGGGACCTGGGATTGACATCAAAGCACGGATCAGATTTCCAATGGCCAAAAAAGAAACACACCAATTTCTACATTTTGTGAGAAGAAAAGGCAACAAAGCAACTGAGCCCAGTTGTCTGAACCCCCCTCCTGAGACAACTGCCCACCCCCCCACCCCGCCCCATATATACACTGTATGCAGTGCTTTTACCTAAAACCTTAAATATGCCATTCCTCGAAATACCTCCTCATAAATGGACCCTGTACTTACATCTGACTTTTTTGAAATGCGCTAAAAACTTGTGAAATAAATTATATGCATAAAGCTATTACCTGGGAATACATAAAACAGACAGATTTTTTTCTGAAATGAATGGAATCGCAGTTTAGCTTATTGGGATATTACACTGAAAAGTACATCACAGTCAGGTTCACCTTGAACAAACGGAAAGACCCGAATGAGACTTTCAAGCATGTGTGTTGTCTGTCTTTTTGCAATGTCTAGGATTAATGCAAAAAAATGTGCTTTTATACCTAATGAACTTAGATTTGTAGGAGTGGGGAAAAGTGGTTTTTGATTTCGCTGTGCTTTGCGGAAAATGCTTTAAAATGAAATATATATACCAGTGTGTTATGGTCAGGAATGTGTAAGACAAACATAAGTGGGTGAACACATTTCTTAAGTGATATTATGGCCTGTTAAGGCTTCCTTGTTGGCATGGTGACATTGTGACATTGCAGAAGGGACGCCTCACAAAACTATTTGTAAATTATTTGGTGGAGGCGTTGTACTTCCATTGGTAACAAACCCGATCTGGACTCACTACACGTCTGATACACCAGGAGTTAAAGTCTTTCAGGACTCGGGTTCCAACACTTCCAGTAGGGCGATCATACGGCCCCTTTATCCCAGACCTGTCCTCTCTCTGGGACCTAAAAATGTCTGAAATGTTTTGCTTTGTTTCACGCTGACGTTTGCTTTCTACAGTCAGAATGCTTTCTGTGGCTATATCTGTGTTGCTTTGACGCCTCTCTTGGCGTCCTGCGCCCTGGTGTCTGCTTTACCGCAAAGCTACAGTAAATATGGTCACCCTGATCTAGGCAATCAGATCCAGGAGCGAATGCAGAGATGCTGTCCTTTCTAACAAGCGTGTAATCAGTCACATTACTCTAAAAACTCATTTTCATTCTGCGTTCTTGATTTTCAGCACAGAGCATTCGGGGAATCCTGATATTTACATGAGAACTGCATAGATTCAGTTGCGCTGGAAAATTGCTTTTTTTTAACTTTTCATGTTACAACTTTAATGGTTTCAAAAGCATTTCAGTTGCAGGATATATATACAGATTTTTTTGTACAGCATATAAACCTTAGAGCATTCAGTCTAATGTAAATGCAGATAATAGTATCAGAAATCTGAAAAACATCACTTAATTCTGCCTAGTTTTCTTTCAATGAATGCCTCCCTCAGAAACCAGCAAGCATCCATCCATCTTCGAAGCTGCAATGCAGTACAGGGTCACTGGAATAAACACATATTATGTGATTAGATGACATATTCAGCATGAGCCTGAAGCAGATAATCACCCGTGAGCGAGTGAGGATGGATGGTTAACTAAACCGATAAGAAAATAGACATTCAAACATTAAAAACCACAAAATGCAAAACTGCAGATGCAGAGAGCTGTGGGTCGCAGGGCAGCCCATCATGCAAAACACGTCGAGTATCAGGCCATTTTTCCTGTGTCAGTTGGAAAAAAAACGTACATTTCAGATGCGTGCGGCTGCGAATGAGCAGAGTTTCAAGGCTCGGGGGCTGAAAACTGCATAAAGAGCGCAAATGAACAGCGCTTGTATAATGGGGAAAGAAGTCATACCTTCTGCAAAAATACAAATTCTGCATGATCCAATGAAAGGCTTAGACAGCAAGACAGCCGGAAGCCAAGCATGTCCAGAATTGTGCTTACAGGTTCATAAAAGAACAATGGACTGAACTTGTAATTTTACTAGCCTTTGAAAATAACCTGACAAAGGTTTGAGAGACTGAGACAGCAGAGTGTGAACACAGATGAAAAGATGATGCTACCATCCCATGTCTCCGCTCTGTCTTGGGTCGTCCTCGGTAACCGATGGTAAGGTGTCTCCGTGACCTATGGGGCCATTGCAGCTTGACTCCCCCCCCCCCTTTAGCTTTCTGCTATGGCCTGTGCAGGGGCTTAGCTGGACCGAATACTATTCTCCCAGAATATTTAAGAGAACGGTCAATCCTGAACACTGTCCGGCAGGCTGCTTAAATTGGCGGGAACACCTTGTCTTCTTTGTGGTCTCATTCTGTGATGCTGTGCAGCAAGAATGTATCAGGTTGCCCTCTGGTGGCTGGGCAGATCAGTAACAGATTCACTATATATTTAGAACTAATATACATCTGTTTCTGCCTACTGTTTTTCTTCAATTAAATGCATTTATTTCTTTTGTCCAGATGGGTACTGGTGAAATCATGCTGCAGCATGTTAAACAAAGTAGCGGCACTGTTTCTTATTCAGGCAGGAAGGAAATGTAATATTAGAACAGAGGCAGCACCTGCTATCTGTGAACATTTATATAATCACATGGATTTTTTTCTGGGTGCTTATTTACCTGATATGACTGACGTAAAATACACGATTAGCTTGGAAGCCCTTTCAAGCAACAGGCACATACATATTGTAACAGGCATAATTAGGAATATTTCCGAATGATTACGTTGGGAATTTATTTAATGTTAATATTGCAATTTCTCTATATTGTAGCAGCATGATAATTTTGCTTTATTGTGATTTGTTTTTGATTCTTCTGTTGTTTTTCGAAAAAGAAGCTCTACTCAGAGAGCAATACAGTCTTTCTGCACAACACAAGTATGCCTTTTTAATTATTATTATAATTTTTCATTTTACTTAATGTTTTGTTTAAAATGCAAAAAGAAGTTTTGCATCTATCAGCACCAACTATCAGAGCATTTTACACCAGCAGCAATTCTAGATGAATTCAACTGGGGTGAGGGGGGGGGCACTGAAGGGGCCATGCCTGTTGTCATGGTGGCACTGCCCCCCCTGAGAACCGCCCCTGCTTGACGCCTCTCTTCATCCTTCAGGGCAGTTTAGCCGGCCTTTGCTGTGCAGCACTTTCGCACTGCATTCAGCTCGCTAACCTGCAGACTGATTACCATCCGCTCAGCGGTACTGATCACCTTTCCAGTGTGACTGAGCACATACAGTACATCCTTCGCTGAACAGGCTAGTTGGGAAAATCCCTTAACCCCCAGCTCCAGGGCCACTGCATGCCGGCTGACCCTTAGCTGCGATCCCAAGCTTGCTCTCAACTGCACTAGTCTGTGTGTGTCATGGAGAGCAAGATAAAATAGATAAAAAGAGAATTTTTCCCAAAGGGAATCAATAAAGTATCACTATGCTATGCTATTCCCTATTCTAAATTGTAACATGTGAAAGATGAACTGATAATGGCAGGCTTTTAAAATGATTCTTTCAGACCTGTGTACACACAATGGACTTTTAATAATTAAATATTGATCACATGAAGGAGCCTTCTTCAATCCAGAGGGCTGAGCACGTCACAGATCTGGCTGTTGCTGCCGTACTTTGAGGCAGAGATCACATGGTGTTGTCACGCTCCTTCGCAGCCGACCCAGTGAAGCGTTCGCCGTTTCCTCACGACTGTGTGAAAGCTTGAAAACATCACAGCAGGATGAATCAGAAGAAATACATGAAAATGTGCTACTGTTCCCTTTTAGCAGGCATGGTGTCACAACACCGCCTGTCGGAGAACCTTCTGACTGAGCAGCTCAAGGCCGCCGGTGCTGAACAGAGGACCTCAGTGATCAGCAGGTAGAGCCGCCATCACTCTCCAGCTGTCATGAAGCATATGCAGAGCATCTGGAAGCTGAGAGAACCACCCCACAGCAACATGTCAGACCCTCACATGATCCTTCTCTGCTCCCCAACTTCAGTTCCCAATCCTGTATGCTGATACTCTTTAGTATCCCCCTCCCTCACAGTATGGGGGGGGGGGCACAGTTGGGTCTGAAAGACTGAAAGCTTTGTTTTCCCCCCCTGTCAGCTCCTCCTCTTCTTTGCCTATTCTCAGTCTGGATGCCCTGTAAGTTCTGCACTTACTGCTTCAGTCACAGGATTTCCATTCTCCAGCAGCCACCTGTGGAGAATCCTAAAAAGGAGGGCGCTTGCTGAGACGCAGGGAGGGATCTGGAGGCCCTGATCACTCTTCATCTTGACTCAGCAGCCTGACTTTTGGTCTCTGAGGGAGTTTGAGGTTGAGCTTCCCTTTGAACTCTGGCCTGTTTTATGCAGCACCAGCCCACAGTGTGACTCCGGAGCTCCAACATGGCAGATCCAGCTGCCCAGGCCTCCGCCGGCAGGAGAGGGACCTCGGGTTATATTGCGATGCGTCCATTTTCTGACTGTTTTTACTGCATGGCTATAAGATTCACACTGGAAGCCACTAACACAGAAGTCAGGTCCAGTAGGGAGGATTAACTGATAACCTGAAGGAGATCTTTGTCAAGCTCTTTATCATGAATAACCTTCTGGTCTCCTGCACAGGTGTTGCGTAACACCAAGGTGTATATGTACTGGTCTTGGACTATGCAGCGATTATCAGGGCTTAAGTGCCCCTACAGAACCAGCATCCCCCCCATATCATTCTGGTCTTTATCATATGAGTCTGTAACGTAAAGCTACATTCTGTACCAATATCAATATTCTCAGTGTATATATCTGTTAGTGAACTGGGTGAACGATGAATGAAATGCAGCCTCCCAAACGACCTCTGGCCATTATGAGTTTCTTGTCATGCATTTTGAGCTGGAAGATGCAGTCGAAAGCTTCCAGGTTAAAAATATAATTTTCAGTCACTGATTTATTGCTGTTTACTGGAGCAAAATCCTGGAATACTGTCCCCCCCCCCCCACAAGACCACCAATGTCCAACATGTTCTCATAGTACTGAGGCTTTTGGGGAGACCGGGAAAGTGTGTGTAGAGAGAGACCAGCAACGACGGCCAGATTCATTTTCTTAGTACAATTTGCTCACTGTGTGCAGAGAATATGTTCTCGGCCAGGAAGAGAAAGGTTTCCTACAACACAAATGTAAATTATAGATAAACTGTTTTAATCAACTGACTGTTCAGTCTAATAAGGTGTCACAATCCAGTGAGGTGAAGCCGCGCTGGACTCTGGCACATTTCCATGGTCTCTCTGGGTTTATTTCATTAAGTCCACTTCAGCCGAATTGATGCTTTTTGTTCTATAGACATCTGTCCATTGATCTATCCATCAACAAATCATCCATCCATCCATCCATCCATCCATAAGGGTCACAGTCAGTCTGGAGCCTCTCCAGGAAGCACAGGTTAAAAGCCAGAACACATCCAGGACTGGATCACAGTCCATCACAAAGTGGGTTATGAATCCCCGAATGCCTGCCTAAGGAGCTCTCCAGCTAATCCCCAGGGATAAACCTACAGCAACCTCTCTCTGATCTACATGCCTCTTTGTTTGCCGAGTCCATGCCACCTCAGAAGTGCTAGTGTTTCCTGGTTTAAAGGATTTATGAAGACCTTGCGGTTTAGATAAGTTATTTTCCATCCAAATTCCTGAGCCGGTTGCACAATAACAGAAAAGCCAGATAAGGGGATCATTTCAAAGCCCCCAAATGATTTGCAGGCGCTAAGCCTGGACTGCAGGTAGCACATCCTGACAGTGGTGATTTACATAGTGCCCTTAAACAGGATTACATTGCTACAGGTGGCTGTGTTTTCAGTGCCAGTTTCTAATGACATCTCTCATGATCAGATGCACCTTTTTATTCTTCTTTAATCTTGATTGGAACCTGCTAAACTGGCTGTTACAGGTTATGCATCATAACCTCTTTTGATGTTGATTCAACACAACTGACATTGATGTGACGTGTTGTTTTTTAATTCAGATCATATTTATAACACCATAGTAGAATAAATGTTTTCCTATTATGTGAGAAGGAGATTTCTTCTGGTCTAGCTCATTATTTGAAGCTGGTCAATCCAAAAGGCATCTAGGCAGATGCAGTGCTGAGAGTCTATTTAAGCGAACACTAATCTAACAGAGTTTCAGCTCCCCTTGGAATTGCCATCTCAGGACTAACACTGTATCATTTGGCTTCAAATGAAATGAAATGATTTTTAGACAAACTCTGCCCCATACTCGCTGAATTTATTAATGTTTTGCACAATGGATTTATCTTTTTTTTTTCGCCCTGTATTCATAGTGGGTACTTTTAATTCCATTAAATAGATTTCATTCCTGTGTGATGTAACTATCTGTGCGAATCGCAGGAGGACATAAACCAGCCTGACTGCAGCCCGACATGTGAATCACCGAGGACTGATATATCTGCTGCAGTCTCATCCGCCTGCCATCTTTTCCACTTAACTCAGAAAATCGTTGGCTTCCAGCCTCTCAGACCTGGAAATCTACTCGTTCTGACTCGCAATCTGTGACCATCACAGTTAAATGTCTCTACAATAAATCATTAATAAGAATGTCTCTGTTCATCAGCCTCCAAATCTGCTCGCCCACTTTCTTTGTGAAACGAACTTCACAGGGATATGTGGTGTCAAGAGACTAAGGAAGGATGTTTTAAATAAGTACAGTAAAAATATTCAGTTACTAGTACTAATTTGATTAGTCACTGACAATAACAAGAAATGCTACTAATTTAGCATGTTCTTAATATGGATGGCCTTTAAAGTAGCTGGCTATATAAAATATATCACAATATAAAAAACATGGAAAGTCAATCCTACAGTTACGCTTTCAAGGGTCTGGAGGCCGTAACAAATAATTCATCATTTCATTTCCACATCAACCACCCAGCATTGAACTTTATGATTAAAAGACAGGTGCATAAGAACTACACGTGTTTGTCTCCATGAACTATGTTCTGTGAGAACTTAAGAGAACTCAGCACGCACAGTAGATCCTTCAAGCAAGATCCATTTAATCTCCGTAATGACACATATCCAACTTTGCTTCTGTTGAGTGTAAAAAACCAGGCAATCAGTCTCCAGAAGGCAACAAAAACTTCTTTAGTTAAAGTACAAACAGCACTTTGCCCCTGGATAAAAGCAGAGGCAGTAACTCCATATTTCTGTACAGGAAATCCTGCATACAGGCACAATACACCAAATGACGCCTCAGCTCGTCAGTCTTACTATGTACTGTGCGTACATACATTTTAATTATTATACTGTTAACCAATGGTGAAGTTTGGGAGGATTGCGTCATAACGGTGATCCAATCAAAAATGAATGTTTTAAAAAAATAATGTGGTATTTTTGTCAATAAAATGAATCCTGAGGGCATTTTCCTTTTGTGTGGCCACAGACCAAATTTTTCAAATTATAACAATGAGGCTGTTTATGTTTATGCTAAATATGTAGAAAGAAATTCGAGCAGAAACATAAAAATGCACTTTACTAAACCACCACCTGAGAAACAGGAGTAGATACACAGGAGAAGCCCAGTGTCTGCAGCCTGAGATGCACACCCCCCTTCTAGAAACATCACAGAAATAAATTCTGACGACTCCCTCCTGCCGTCTGCATTTATGCCTCCATATTATCACTGGGCAGAAAGCGAAATGGTGAAGATGCTCGTATGTAGAGCTATTTATCAGAAGTCTTTCAGAAATACTACTGTGCTTCGGTGATGAGGACAGTCAACCCCAAAAATTTAGGTTTTTAAAACAGATTTGAAGTGTAAAAAGCAGCAAAGAGGATCGTTAATAGGTTGCATGAGATGAGCGTCAGATGAGAAAGGAAAATTGTGACATCAGGACCACTTGTCAAGTATCCACAACAGGGGACACTTGAAACGAAGACATCCTTCATCTCTAACAGAGCACTAACCATCCGGAAAATCTTATCTAGGCACCATCTATTGTTTGACTTCTCTTGTGGCTGTGTTTGTGTGTTTTGAACAGTGTCCTTGTAAATTTTTGTGAAGAAATGCATTCCTAAGAAACTAATCCAAGTAACTGTTCCACTTAACCACATAAATTTATCATCAGATCTATGTTCCACTTAGAAACACAAATTCAACACCTGATCTACTGTATGTTCCACCTAACCAGACAAATTCATCATCAGATCTATGTTCCACCTAACCACACAAATTCAACACCTGATCTATGTTCCACACAGGACCATTTATTCTCTGTTTCTGTCCACTCTGTTGATTACACTGTCATAAAAACACCATTATCATGCTTTGTGGATAATGAATAGCAGGTTTCACCTTCAGTTTTCTCCTGTGGCCTTTACATGGCGAATTAGTCAATGAATGACAAATTACTTACAATTCAGATGTTTTTGTTTGCTCTCCTTTGATGGAGAAATTTAATTGCCATTGTAACAAAAAGGTAAAACAATGACAGAAATCCAGAGTAGTCACGCATGTCCAGGAACCAGACAGTGGCTCTGTACACTTCAGAATTAAAACCTCACAGGTAGTCTGCATTATATGCAGAAAACACAGTCGCATTTAAAAATAAATACATAAATAATTATTAGTTGCACAGTTTAACATACAGTTTGGCAATGGGGTTGAGTTTCAAGGTATAAAAAAATGTAGCATGGACAGCATGGGTACAAGTGAAACATTCAGGAGAAGGGGCTGTTTGGCTCATCACCTGTCAAAGTGAGTGTGGGATTGACAAGGTCACTCACTGACCTTTGACCTCACGCCCTGTCATCACGGTAACACTTGGTAGACCCAATAAAACAATCCCTTACGCATTCCACACATACACATCGACATCCCCACAATCATAGATATTTATATTTTATTTATTTAGTAAACAAACATTTTTTTTTGGCGGGAGGAGTAGGGTCAGTCAGTCCCAGGAGCAGTTGGGGGCCCCTGAGGGCTTTGCTGAGGGCCCCAATGATGACATCACTCTGCT
The DNA here is from genome assembly GCA_026776665.1 of Gnathonemus longibarbis. Taxonomy (NCBI): domain Eukaryota; kingdom Metazoa; phylum Chordata; class Actinopteri; order Osteoglossiformes; family Mormyridae; genus Gnathonemus; species Gnathonemus longibarbis. The sequence continues at coordinate 34,045,084 of JAODJV010000061.1, read as the reverse complement.
GACCTTCCAGTTGCGAACACAGTGTTCTAACATGCTGAGCCACACGGCGCCCCCCAGAGACGAGAGCAGCTTGAACCTTGAGCACCTGCTTGCTTCACATGGAAAGGAGAGACCTCTTCTTCCACGCAACCTTTCTCCTCTTTTTGCCCCAGAAGGAATGTGTCACATGTTGGACCCCCTCGCCGTCACTGCGTCCATCCTCTCACTCGGCAGCTGTCTGACTTGTCACATGGTGGAAGTCACGCTCATTTAAGCACATTTTCCCTCAACGGTTGTGATTTTTTTCCCCTCTATCCTGAAACACTGATTGTCACTGACGTCTTTGCCTGTAACAGCTGCACAGGTGTCCGTTTTAATCCTTTTGCCAATAGTTCTTCAACTTTTATTCTTTGTTTTGTTTGTTTGTGTGGTACACGGGAACGATTCCAAGTTTACAAAACTGGGTTGAGGTCAGAAGACAGGATGCTGGACCAGGCAAAAGAATGAACGGCCATGCAAAAGGTAGGAGGGGTTAGTCTGAAAGATGTTCACCATGCAGCAGGTCACAACCGTAGTCCTCACTGGGCCAGTGAGGTCTGTTTTGGATGAATAAAAATCTGTGTATTGAAATTCTTCCAATACACAGGGTTCTGTTCACAATGTGGAAAGTTTGAAAAATAAAATTTTAAAATCGAAATTACCAATTAATCACTTGCAAATGACATGAATCCAGGTCCAATTCCCGAGGAGGTTACTCTTTGTTTTAGTGATATGGCGGCATGGGCAGGTCATTCCGCGCAATACCTGCATGGACAGGTCATTTCCGCGCATTAACTGCCGGGCCGTTTCCTCAGCCACTGGAAGAACTGCTGCTGGTAATTGCAGTGCCACCTGACGTTGGCCTCCACGATCTCCACGGCACGGGCTAAGGCTGAGCTGGCCTCTCCCTCGTTGTCCTGGATGAATTCCTTCAGCTAGAGAT
>JAODJV010000061.1:34017249-34030096 GCA_026776665.1 Gnathonemus longibarbis | reverse complement strand
CCCGGTCTGAGGTCTTACGGAACCACGCTGACGATAGCAGGCTTACACAGCTGCCCCGGTCTGAGCTCTTACGGAACCACGCTGACGATAGCAGGCTTACACAGCTACCCCGGTCTGAGCTCTTACGGAACCACGCTGACGATAGCAGGCTTACACAGCTGCCCCGGTCTGAGCTCTTACGGAACCACGTAGACGATAGCAGGCTTACGCAGCTGCCTCGGTCTGAGGTCTTACGGAACCACACTGACGATAGCAGGCTTACGCAGCTGCCCGGTCTGAGCTCTTACGGAACCACGCAGACGATAGCAGGCTTACGCAGCTGCCCCGGTCTGAGCTCTTACGGAACCACGCTGACAATAGCAGGCTTACACAGCTCCCATCTTGCTAACAAGGGCTTCCGCACTTCCGCAGAGATCCTTGCCTTTGGTATTACACTCGGTATAATTAGCAGGTGCAGGAGGGCGAGGGAGGGGGCGTCTGGGGCAGCGTGCTAGCCCCCTCGGTGGCAGTTAGCAGGGTGCTAACCCCCTCGGTGGCAGTTAGCAGGGTGCTAACCCCCTCGGTGGCAGTAAGCAGGGTGCTAACCCCCTCGGTGGCAGTTAGCCTTGTCTAGCATTTTAATGTTAATTTAGCTGAAAGACAACGCCTTTTTCTGCCTTTTCAGCTCAGCAGACATCTCTGCTTTAAAAATACGTTGCCTTGAAAGCCTTTGTGTTTACATCTCGACATTACATTCATTCATTTAGTAGATGCCTCTATCCAAAGCACCATACGATTGAGAAGGCAGGGTCAGCCAGTCCCTGAGTAATCAGGCATTTAAGGACCTTGCTCAAGGGCCCGATGGTGAAGTCACAGTGCTACTGGTGAACTTCCAATCACAGGCACAGTGTCCCAACCCACTGAGCCACAAGCCACCTCTGACTTTCAGGTTCTGAAATGCTCCGGTGGATCCTGACACCTCTCTGATGAATACCGGCTGCCTGGCAGAGCTGTTTAAGGTACAGCATGTACTCACTGCATGTGCACCGCAGTAAATGCATCAATAAAGAACGGACAGGCAGACACAATGTCACCACCCTTCAGAGATGCGGTGAAGGGACCCTTCACTAAACATTAGCAGGTTAAAAATTTTGCCCCAGTAAGGAGGATAATTTCCTTTGTAAGGTGTAGGTTCCCCTGAAGGCGGATGGAGCATCTTCCAAATAATTAGCGGTGGATGGAGGCAGATTCACCCTTCAGCATCCCACAAACTAAATAAAACACTCCACTTCCTGCTTAGCCCCTTTTATCCAATTAAACTGGCCCAAAGGCAAACATATGAGCATATACATAAACCTCAAACATCAGACTCTGAGTAACAGCAATATTTAAATAAACAGATAATATAAATATGATAAATTGAATAATATGTACTAAAATAGTCTTACATCAGGATGTGGAAGCTACGAAAGACACCAGCTAAACACTTGAAGAACGGTAACCTGATGTCTAATGGACTCCAATGACCCTCCCCCCTTTTTCCACGCTTGGCACAAAATGTTTCCTTAGGGTAGCGCTGTGTGTTTCCGTTGCCTTCGGCTCAGGCAAATCCCTGTCGGCGGTCTGGGATCGCATTAAAATGCCTCTGCAGGGCTGCTAATGAGAGCCGGCCTTCAACAGGGTCCCTATGCACTGCTTTTATTTTGATATTTAGTGCCGGAAACCGCAGGTCAGCAGAGCTGCCCATGATGAGACCCAGGGTGACAGATGCGGTGCCTGAGTCGTCCGCTACCCTTTGACTGCCAGATTCAGAGCTTCGAGCTTCCATCCCCCAGACATTTGAATGTCCTGTAACAGTCATATCCATAATCTATATTGTTACATCTGTATTTTGCACTGTCTTGTATTGTTTTGCATTGTCTGTATTTGTCTGTATTGTGGTGCACCATCTTATCTTGATATGCGCCATGTTGAATTGTTTTGCACTGTCTATATTATTTTACACTGTTTGTATTGTTTTGCACACTCTATTGTTTGTACTGGTTGTACTCTCTGTATTGTTTTAGGCTGCCAGAGTGAAGCTGCCCGAGTAAGGCTACTCGTGTGAAGCTGCCCAAGTGAGGCTGCCCGAGTGAAGCTGCCTGAGTGAGGCTGCCCGAGTTAAGCTGCCCGAGTGAAGCTGCCCGAGTGAGGCTGCCCGTGTGAAGCTGCCCGAGTGAAGCTGCCCGAGTGAAGCTGCCCGTGTGAGGCTGCCTGTGTGAAGCTGCCCGAGTGAGGCTGCCCGAGTGAAGCTGCCCGAGTGAAGCTGCCCGAGTGAGGCTGCCCATGTGAAGCTGCCTGAGTGAAGCTACTCGTGTGAAGCTGCCCGAGTGAGGCTGCCCGAGTGAAGCTGCCTGAGTGAAGCTGCCCGTGTGAAGCTGCCCATGTGAGGCTACTCGTGTGAAGCTGCCCGAGTGAAGCTGCCCGAGTGAGGCTGCCCGTGTGAGGCTGCCCGTGTGAAGCTGCCCGAGTGAAGCTGCCCGTGTGAGGCTGCCCGTGTGAAGCTGCCCGAGTGAAGCTGCCTGTGTGAGGCTGCCCGTGTGAAGCTGCCCGAGTGAGGCTGACTAAGCACTCCAGTGCACCTGTTGCACATGGCCAATAAAGATTTTGTATCTTTCAAACACATTCAGATAACAAAGACCAGCACAGGAGAGCTGAACATATATAAAAGCACAGCAACTCTAAAATAAACTTATGTGGTAGGAAGTTTAAAAACATATATGACAACAGGTTGGAATCCTGCATTGGGTGCTAGGTCACAGATATCCAGCCTCAGATGATCAAGGCAACGACTGGGAATGGAGATACCTGCTGTTGAAGAGCTTCATATCCGCTCTCTTGGCATCAGCATGGTAGAGGAAGTGCTCCTGGCTGATGGTCACGCTGTGGTCCAGACTCTCGTTTCTGCTGATGGTTACCACAGGATAGCCCATCTGCAGCGTCCAGCCGTCCATCACCTCCTTGATGTTGATGTGCTTCCCATCCTTCTGCATCGCCTTACGGGACAGGGAGCAGAACTCAGGCCAGTAAGCCACTTCTAGTGATACAGTTATGTGGCATGGTTCAACCAAACTGCATCCTTTCAACCCAAAAAGTTCCTTCCCACATACCTTCCCAAGTTTTCTGTTGGTACAATATAATGAGCAACGTTGTTGATCAAGAGAGATGTGATTTCCTGCCTTGAATGGGTCACAGGTTCTTACGATGGTCAATAGGTGAATCATTACTATTTCTGAGTGAATAGGTGAATCATTACTATTACTGAATGAATAGGTGATCTATTACTATTTCTGAGTCAATAAGTGAATCATTACTATTACTGAATGAATAGGTGATCTATTACTATTTCTGAGTCAATAAGTGAATCATTAGTATTACTGAGTGAATAGGTGAATCATTACTATTACTGAGTCAATAGGTGTATCATTACTATTTCTGAGTAAATAAGGAGAGTGGGCTGGAACTTAACCCCTACTACTGAAGAGCTCCTGTAAGCAGGACCAGTGTTTAGACAGGAGATGAGGGTGACTCCCAGGGAACACGACCGGAGCCACTGCCTGGGTTTACTGCCCGTAAAAAGCCATTTCCAACTGAGCAGGTTTTTCAGGTTGTTATAAAACTGTTAAAGGAACTTTCATCCAAGAGCATGAGAGCCAGAAGTCATGCATTGATAAAAGGAGTATATTTCTACCTTAATTCTCAAAAAAACACATTTTATTTACTTAGCAAAGGGTTTAATCCAAAGTGACAGAGAAGTTTTTTGAGAAAGCAGAGCCAGTCAGCAGTCAGCAGTGACGTCACTCTGCCAACCCTGGGGTTTAAACCAGCAACCTTCTGATCACAGGCACAGCATCTGAACCCTCTAAGCCACAGAGTGCAGCTGAAGACCCCAAAAAAAATGAACAGTGAAGAATCACGTGGGGCATGTAATGGAATGACAACCCAACGAAATCAACGTAAATGCAACATCGACCATGACTCGTGTGATCTGTATGCTTGGAAAGGCTTCTCCAGCAAGCAGCCTGGTAGGGTCTGACTCACTCACAGTCTCCTAACGCTATGAGAAAGCCAGAGTGTTTTCTTTCTCATGACTCTTCTAACGGGGGGACACAATCAATTATAACCCAGGCTGCTCGTGTTAATCTGAGCAGAGAGAAACAACTGCCATGACAGTTAAGCAGAGCTAATGATGTCGAGTGCTGGCTACGTCGTCAGAAGACGCTCTGTCTGAGAGTGTGAATATTGCCTGAGCTTCAGCGTTTTGTTGCTGCTGGATACAATTTACATTTTATTCATGCTCACACTCATTCTGGGGCTGCACATGTGATTTGGTGAACCCCTTCACACAGGTAGGCATGAACTCAAAGTGTTGTCTTCGATAATTATACACATTTTTCCCATAGGCTAGGGGTGCGGGGGTGTTATTCCCATCCTCAACCTTAAAGTGACTTGTTTTTTCTATGTGTGTTTTCATCATGTCGAAATTCCAGTCTCAGTTCCCCCTACTGGTTTTGCCAAATCCATTTCCACTCTGTGCGTCACATGGTTTGACTGGGCGTTCCCTGTCTTTATTGGTCACTCTCAGGCAGGAGACGGCCTGGGCGACTGGGATGGCTCTCCGGTGCAACACGTGATTCTTTACGCTTACATGCTTCCACCCTCGGGGCAGTAACACCTCCTCTACACATCGGCACATTCTAGAATCCTGCAGCAGCGTCTGGCCAGGAGCACAGGACGCACATCAGCAGAGAGGGAGTGGAGGAACACAGTCTGCCCTTCATGCGGGGGACGGTGTGTGACTCGGCACGTCAGGCCTGTGATCCGAAGAGGAGCCACATCTCCGACGTGGCCTTGAGCAGGGCCTTTACCCCCTTAAAAATGGCCCAGGGGTGCTGGATAAAAGCCTGTCCCTGTGCTCAGACCCCAAGCTCCTCTCTCACCTCCATAAGGAGAGCATGATGGGTGAGCAGGAGGGCATGATATGTGAAAAAACACATTTCAAGGTTCCTGTTCTTGTACAAATGGCAAATGTGGCTTCATTTTTTCCCTTTCATTTTTCATTATGCAGGCAGTAGCCTGCAGTGACCATTCAGGCTACGAATACGCAGTGAGGACGGGGCTGTGGAAGCGGCTCAGCAGAGAAGGGCACACGCTCCGAGCCTATTTACGTGTTGTTAGTCCAGACAGCAGTTACAGTAGCTCCTGTCACTTAGGCTACACCAATTACTCAGAAATTAACAAATACTTCACAGTTCGATCAGCTGCTGATAAGAAGAATGCAGCTGCGAACTGCAGCGTCAGTGGGATGATCATGAGCCATCACAACACTGGCAGCCTTTTCCCATTTGTCATTAATTAAGTTATTGGTTCCCAGATGCAGCCTATCCGTATCCCATCTATTCACTCCTCCTTCCATTGGGATCAACCATGCAAGAAAAATAAGTTCTATAAAAAAGTCATTTGTTTCGGAGGAGGGTGCTGCACCTGGCAGGTTCTCGATGCCGCCCATCTCCTTAAACATCCACATTAAAACCACATCAGTATACTGACAGACTCCAGCAGTGACAGTCTGCGTCGTGGCTCATCACAGAGATGCAGACCTACCTCAGAGAACTTGTTCCACAGGTCATCTCGCCCAGCGTTCCCATACATGTGGGTCCTCAAGTAGTCCTGAAACCAAGGGAGACTAATTAAAACATGCACCTCATATTTAATAATACTCATAAATACTCACCTGTGCAAATACACCCAAACAAATGCTAAATTATACATAAGATGCAAGTGAAGAGTAATGTAGTGTTACAAAAAAATACTCCTTGAATTACATGTCCAAGTCGGTTACGTTTGGCAGCAAACCACAGCCAATTCTGGTATGTTTGCACATACTGGCGATAAAGTGTTCCGAGTTCTGCTGTGCTGAGCCACTTTGAATACGAGCGTGAAAATTCTTCTCAGTACGTACTTCCCTCCAAAAAGTGTATGAGAAATTCAAACTGTGAAAACCAACTGTGAAACCAGGAGTTTCCAGTAAGCGATTAGCTGAGCAGCGCAGATATTCCCGGTATAGGAGCGCTGTCAGGGTCGGCAGGCACCGTCCTCTTTGGTATTAATGAGTTCCCACATGCCACTTGTACTCCCTTAATCCAAAACTCAGAACGCATCCCTCCAAACACGCTGATAACTTCTGAAATGTACAGTAGGCATATCATCTTCTCACATCCCCCTGCAATTATGTTCACTGATTATGGAAGAAATCCCTCTAAGGGCAGATCACCTCACCTCACTTACTGGTGTGATGTTATTTTTTAAGTGACCTACATTATACCTGAGGCAGCATGATTTAAACTGTATGCAAGAAGCGATGCTATTGGAAACAGTTGGTTCATATTAATAAGCAACTACTAACAGCATCGACAAGCCCCCCCGTTGAAACAAGCCCCCCTGTCGAAACGTCGTTGTTTCATTGGCTGTGCTACCAATTGATCAACGGTATTTAACCACAGAAAAACGCAGCAAATTCTGGCAACAAATATCTTAGCCATGCCACTGTGAAACTGACGCTGAAGTTAAGATCATTTGCACGGATTGTTTGGATTGGGAAGTATGCCTTTTGGTTTCGGTTTCCGCTGCCGAGTCCGAAGTCTGACTCCAAGACGATCAGCCTACAGCCTGAGAGCACTGGAACGGCAAGACGGAGCAGAGGAGGCGGGACCTGGATGAGGACCAGACGGGCGGCAGAAGATGCCAGCAGCCTGGCTTGTTCTTGCTCAGATCCTGAGAGATCCTGCTGTCCTCCACATCTCTATGACTGGAGCTCCGACGCCCTTTTCTAGCCTGAACACTGCTGCATGGAATGGGCCCAATATTCCGCTTTCTGTGCATTTAAACAAGCTACACATATTGAAATAATATAGATATTCAACGACTCACAGCTTGTATGTTTTAATGCGTAATTAATGACCGTGTTGTATGGTGTCAGTGCCTCCCTATGTAAGGAATCACTGGGAGAACATCTTCCAAATGCAATCCTGAAATTAAATGAGGAAAATAAATATTTTAGCGTGTGATATCATTTACAGATAAGATCAGTTTTAAACAGACGGGATCAGAAATGTGCCCTGTAATGTAACAGTGACACTTGGAGCCCAGGGATTCTGGGAGTGTGTGTGTCACTCCAATTCCACTCCATTTAAACTGTGTTCACATTACAACTAATGACACCCTCGGTGCAAAGCAGTATGAATTTACAGATCAAAGTAAGTGCTTAAGATCAGAATAGAAGCTTTCTTGCAACACCATTCATGCACTAACGTCTGCAGGTTCATTTCCTTACAGACCTGTGGAACATCAGACTTATTCTGATTTTAAAAATCAGAATCATCCATCCATGCATGCATGACCCCACCCCTTGTGCTTATCGTCTTGTTCCATTCCAAGTTACAGTCAGCTCATAGTCTTCCCAATAAACCCAGGGATCAAGTCACAGAGCAAATTCATTCAAAATGCAGTGGAAGAATAAAAATACATATTTCTCCTCTGTCTCTCTGTGAACATGAATCCAGGCAGAGTGACTTCATAATTTACACATTAATATAAGACTTCTGCAATATACTACAGTCTGGTTCCATATAAATAATTCATATTTTTTGTCTGTGTATAACCAAGGTTGTTTCCAAACTGATTTACAAGGAGCTGTAAGCAATCTGCAGTTCTAAATGACTTACCAAAGAAGCGCGAGGGCTATTTAGACATTTTGCTCGAAGGATAACATCCACACCATCTCCATATTTACAGACAGATTACAGCTAATCTGTTTTTCCGTCTCTGTCCACTGACTCCACGTAATGAGACCTGACAGTGTTTAGCTATTCTGCCTAAGACAGCAGGCTGGAAAGTCAGAGAAAGCTCCGTGTTATTAATTCTGCGGAGTTTAAGGCTCAGGCTCGGGCTCTGGGGATGCTGTTCGGTCAGATCACAGTGCAGGGGTGCCGGGTTCGCAGTCCGGACTGAAGAAGGGCTACCGGTCTGTGCAGAGCGGGCACGTGGGAGCAGGCCGCTGCATTCATCACACGCATATTCATAAACATGAGCTATCTTAGCCTTCTGCTATTTTAGCCTCGGCAATTAGCAGCACGGGCTGCGCTGCTCATATCTCCCTGACTGATAACGCATAGAAACCAAGCTTAATGGGGAAATGACTGTCAATAGGCTTCACAGCTGCCTATGGAGTTAAATATAATTAAAATAAGTCTAAAACAGGGCAATCTCTCTTTGCATGTATCATTTTAAACTCTAAAGCTCATTCACTCTTTAGGCTGTACAGTGCGTATATCTCTCATATTTCTATAGAAATCTCTCTCCCGTCTATAGCGATGCTGCATAAGACCTCGTTCGGATGCGACGATTAATTCTGATTATTTCTTTAATTGGTTAATCCAGACCTGCTTCCAACGGGCTCACTGTCCTCTCTCGCCCAGATGGGGGCTGTTTATCCACAGCAGCAGGGTGTTGATTCACAAGAGCTACAAATAGGAGGAGTGACACATAAATCAATCAGCAGCGATGGTTGGAAGGTGAGCCAAAGAGGTGTGACTGTCCAGGGCGCCATCTTCAGAGGGGGCACCGAATCAGTATGCTGGGGCCACTCAGCACGTTTCTCTATACCGAAAATGAAAAGATCGTACTCAGGGTCTTTGGCAAGAACAGTCTGGCTATCTTGCCTCCCAAGAACGAACTTGAGGCGCTTGATGGGATTTGGTCTCGTTTTGCAAGGATGCACCTGATGTATTCTTGATGAATCGGGTGGGGCAAGAAGAACACCTGGCTATTATGACCATCCGCTTCTATTCCTGAGTACTGGAACTGATCTTCGGCATCAATGGAAGGTGACGTAAAACAGGTAGAGGAGAACATAGGTAGGTCTAGTACGCGTATTGAGAAACAGCTCCTGGCTTCGACAAAGCATGGCTCCCTACTCGCTCCTCGTGCTGGGGGTGTGAATTGCGGGCTATGCCTAAAGCTCCACATGGACTTAGACGAGCCCTGATTGCCCCCCCCCCCCCACCCCACCCCAAACAGAGGGCGCTGACATGTGACCGTTCATTTGTGGATGTTGTGGGGCATCCAGGCAGGGGAGGGCCACGTTAGCGACAATGTGATCCTCCTTAAAATCTGGAGGCGTCGTGTGAGGAGCACGCCTGCCTGTGGGTGGGGGGCACGTCTATGTGCGAGGAAGCCATTGACAGGGGCGCTGACCCGGGGGCCACAGCCAGGACGCAGCCCTGCGGAGAGCCCGGCATGCATATAAGCATTTGTTTTGGCACCGGGGGGGATCTGTGCACAGGAGGTCGTCACACTGCCCCCTATGGTCACACTGCCCCCTATGGTCATACTGCCCCCTGCTGGCACCTGGCTGGATTAATCATTTACAGCAGCTCATATGAATCATCCCGAACCTCGATGTACATTCCTAAGCGCAGGTGCATTTTCAGAAATATCATACAAGCGCGACACATGAATATTACAAATACAGTGTTGACCTCTCAGTATGAGTCTTCTGTCCCCGCAAAAAACAACAAGCAGAAGCTACCACACTTGTTCAAAGACAAGCTATGAAGAGTGCAACAACATAACCCATCATTTGGAATAAATTATTCTTCAGCTGAGCTAAAAACTTTCAGTCTCACTGTTAAGAAGGTATCCGAAACCCTTAGAGCACAGATTTGGAGCAGGACGTCATTCTTGTATAGTGAGAGGGTCAAACTGACCATGCAACCTCAGGATTAGACTTGAATGCAAGATGTTGAGCTTCTAGCAAGTGTTTGTAGAGGCTTGTTAAATGTACCTGTGTGACCAAGTACCTTATTTATAGGTATAAAATGTTAAAGCATGAAAGAGTGGAATATTTATTGATGTGACAGTAAACCTACTTCTGCCTGAATAGGCAAAGACAAAGGGACGAGCACCTCAGCCGTCACCCGAGGAGGCATTCTGGTCCCCTAGAGCTTCTGCTGAAAATGTCAGGTCTTCATTAAATGTGCTAAGTGCTCCCACTCTGGATGTCGACAGGGATGCACGAGTATACAAAATGGGCATGCCTCCTCGGGGGGGGGAGAACAGGGTCTGTACCCATTCTGTGCGACAGTGTCAGAGCACGAAGGACTAGAACCAGCAGGTCACGCTGACAGATAAAATGCACATTTGCATAAATGCATAGACTGGCCTTGTATCCGTGTTCATTCAACAGGGAAAAAAAATCCAAACCTAGCCTGTTTTTGCAGGGTTAAATACACTTCTTTGTAATTGAGAAGACCACTGAATATTGGGTTTACCGGGGTATTAAAATCCAGTGGTAATGCATTAGATGAAAAATGATGATTCGTTTCAGTCCTGCGCCATTTATTTCTATGTATAAACGCGGCTCGCTGTAGGATGTAAAACACGCTCTTAAATTTCCAAACAGTGTCCCAGAAAGATAATTCAGGTCAGAATCATTCAGGCTTCTATTGGATGTTTTTTCTGTTGCATTTCTTCTTTGAAGGTGTGACCAGTCGGACGGAGCCACTCGCCGTCTGAACACTTGTGCTAGATTTGACCCCTAAAGAGACGTTCCATGGTTACCCTGTGTGAGGATAAACCTGGCGGGGGGAACGGTCACAGTGTCGCTCATCGGTGAGACCGGCAGCTCATGCTCGGCCACCCGCACACTGTAAGCACTGGAATATCACTGCCATGGCAGCAGCACGCGCTCGGCCACCCGCACACTGTAAGCACTGGAATATCACTGCCATGGCAGCAGCACGCGCTCGGCCACCCGCACACTGTAAGCACTGGAATATCACTGCCATGGCAGCAGCCAGCAGCACTCGCTCGGCCACCCGCACACTGTAAGCACTGGAATATCACTGCCATGGCAGCAGCACGCGCTCTTTACCTACATTCAGTGCCCTCTGGAAGACGGGCTGACCCAGCACATTGGCCAGCATGCGGATCAGGGCAGCCCCCTGGGAGACAGAGAGGGAGACCCGTTAGGAGGGGGCCACGCCCCGCTGCGGCTCTGCTCAGAAGGACATCCGCCAGTCTGCGCCGTTTGGGCCAGACGTCCACCGGTACAATGTGCAGCACCAGCGGAATGGTTCTGAATCATAGAATGTGTTAACACACCCACCCCCCATAGAAGACAAACAAACCAGCAGGCTGAAACCTGGAGAGAACTTTCCAGACTCAATAACAATACAAAACTGAATAAAACCATGGACCAGTGACATGTTTCTCTAATATCTCACCTCACCTTGCCTGTTGTCTCTGCCCACACTGATCCCCAACCTGGGTGGATCCTGACAAGCCAATCTATGGTGACGTACCGTTGACATGGGCAACGCCCACCACAGATTGGCAGGTTAGACGACCAATGGGAAGCAGCAAGGCTTTTGCTAGAATAAGATGGGCATGTGGATGACTCTCCATGGGGAGGGAGCTTCAGAAGCTCTAACTATCCCTGGTCATGGAGATCACAGGGTGTAACAGAAATAATGGCTGACCAGACAGCTTCAGGCCCTGCTAAGAGTGACCAGCAGTATCGGCCCACCTCTGAAACGGTACTGCTAATGTGCACAGCGATTCGGTTCTCTGTCAAGGATACTGCCAGTCAGGCCAATTTGGTATAATTCCGAAACTTCTGGGACATTTTTGGCTGTGCAGTGACCACCTTGCAGAAGTTAATAAAAGAGCATTAATCTTGTGACGACGGCAATTACAGCAATTCTGCATTTGCTGAGATACGTTTTCAGCTGTGTAATCACTCCTCCAAGGCGATTATTAATATCTGTTAAATTCACTTCTCATTCCGATTTATCGAGAATTCCTCTGTCCCAGCCACACTGACAGCTTTTGGATTAATAACCCCCCCCCCATTCCCCTTCACACCAGAACCCAGGACATGCAGAGGCCAGCAGGAAGGATGTGGGGTCATCACTGGCCTTCTTGTACGCGATCCAGTCGAAGACCCTGTCGATGTCTGCGGCCTGGTAGACCTTCTGCGAGATGGGGTGAGAGCTGGCCAGACCGTCCAGCAGCATCACTTCATGCAGTACGTCTGTCAGGAAGCGCTGCTTCTCCTGAAAACAGAGAAGGTGCAAAGACACGGGAATCCGCCTTTAAATCACCACAAAAGCCCGGCAGAGAGTCCCATAGCTTTCACACTGTAAACAAAGGAAAATCAGCATTTGTGTGAGCAGATACAGTGTCATCTTCTGCTTGAACGGTATCAGATACATACACAGGTGGCCTGATGGTGAAGGACGACGTTCTGTAAGCTTAAGCTAACTCAAATAGCGCAGAGCCAAAGGACCATGACTCTCCGGAATTAGAGAATATATCACACTGCCCTGTCCTCCCATTTCCACGCAGCTGCCCATATTTAACCATAATAAGGTAATGAGTCCAGTCAGGATGAGCCGAGTTTCTCTACCCGAGTTGCCTGCAGATTTCAGGCTGGTGATCAATCACCATGAAAAAAGATCCACACAAACCCGGCTCCCTGTTGGGGCTCTGTGAGCGATACACCCACCGCGAGTCTCACACTCAAACCCACCGCGAGTCTCACACTCAAACCCACCCCGAGCCTCACGCTCAAACCAACCGTGAGCTTCACGCTCAAACCCACCGTGAGTCTCACGCTCAAACCCACCGTGAGTCTCACGCTCAAACCAACCGTGAGCTTCACGCTCAAACCCACCGGGAGTCTCACACTCAAACCCACCGTGAGTCTCATGCTCAAACCCACCGTGAGCTTCACGCTCAAACCCACCGCGAGCCTCACGCTCAAACC
>JAODJV010000061.1:33932125-33969340 GCA_026776665.1 Gnathonemus longibarbis | reverse complement strand
GGGAGTGGCGGGCATTGTAGTCTCACGCCCTTTTATGGGGATTGGCGGGCGTTGCAGTCTCACGCCCTTTTATGGGGATTGGCGGGCGTTTTAGTCTCACGCCCTTTTATAGGGATTGGCGGGCGTTGCAGTCTCACGCCCTTTTATGGGGATTGGCGGGCGTTGCAGTCTCACACCCTTTTATGGGGATTGGCGGGCATTTACCTTTGCTAATTAGGAACAACCAGCACATGCTTTCAATTTACAGGGTCAATAGGATCCATCGTTCAGTGAACACATTCTGTGGTTTTTAGAACACGTCGCAAATCTGACGTGTACTTTTCATAGAACTTAGGATGATACTGGTGAATGAGAGCCAGTGTTCAGCAGTCCTCTGCGGCTGTCTTCTGCTCAGACGTGTTCTCAGTTATCAATTAGGCTCAGCTGTTCCATGAATGAATTACATCATTAAAATCACGCCGCTTTGAAAGCATTAACTGGAAACTTCAATTTTCCAGATTTGTTACACTAAATTATTAACAGGGAAACTGTATTATGAAAAATGATTTGATGCTTCCAAATATATTTGGCCCTTAAAATGAATGTGTTCTTTTTTAAAATCAATCAAAGGTTACATATTCATAATCCATAATTTTCCAAGACTGATACAACTGAGCATAATAAATAAGAAATATTTTTTAGTGTGATTCAAAAACAACTCAACTAACTTATTTGGTAACATGAGTTAAATTACGAGATGCATAGAGTTTATCTTAGTTGCAACGTATTAATTAATTACCTAAAACAGATTTAGAAATAGTAACATTTTGACGCAGACCTTCAATGTGACCCCAGTGGCCTTCTGCGCAGACGCCTCTGAGGTACAGCCAGCATAAGACCTCACAGACAGACATTCAGAAACGTAAAATGCATTTTTCTTAGTCTTTTCAATAAACCCACACAATGATAAAATATTGAATGATGAAACAAAATGAATGAAGAGTTCAGCCGCAGTGAGCGGTGTTTCGCATGCTGGGTGCTGGGAGGCTACAGGGCAGCAGCCTTAAATAACAGCCAGACTTCCTTACAGAGCTGATGGCCACACCAGTGACAGGCGGGGGCGAAGCAGCCAGAGTCCGGGGGAGTGATGAGAGGCATCACCTTCATTTGGACGAACATGACTGAGGGAAGCACAGGCCCGGCCTCGCGTGAGGGGATGCGTAGGCGGCAGGTGTTCCCACCTCGGGTCAGTGGTCTCATTGCCCTCAGGGAGAGCGGTGCCCGATTCCCCACATGCGAATGTAACCAGCAAACACCCGACTCCTCTGTCTGCAAATAAAAAAAGAAATATCTCCTAGCAACACTCAACTGTGAGAAACAGGGCTGACAAACATGGTCCCGCGGGTATTAAAAGGAACACAGATTTTCTGTTAGTAACGGGTGCGCTTAGTGAGATACGCTATCAGCATCTGCCGTTTATTCTGGTGAAAAGGCACTAATGACTAAAGGAAAAATGCCGTGTGCCCGTGTTATCTAACAGGAGGAGCTTCGCTCCATGACACCCTTCTGTGGCCAGATGCAAGCAGGTGATGTTTTTCTGCCCACGGGAGTCACTGTGACGATGGCACTTTGTGAGATGTGACAGGCCGCAGCCTTTTACAGCGCAGCGCGGCTTCACGCTGCTCCCCAAGGAAACAGAAAGCGGGCTTCAGTGCTGGCGGAAGCAGACGGAGGTTTGATTTGAGAGCTTCAGTCTGTATCAGGAAGCATCGCCTTTGGAAGTGTGAAGTGATCAGAGAGGAATCCCAAAGAGGGATAGAGGGATAGAGGGATAGAGTCCTCTCCTGTCCATTTTTTCAGAGGGGGTATCTGCTATTTGGAGATCTGTATGTTTTTTTTAACGTGGAGCAAATATGCTTTGAATTGTTATTTTGATCTTTCCGCTTTTAGATCTTAAGTTTCACCAAGAGAATATGCTGATCATCAACTATGCACAAAAAAAATCCAATAGAAGATTTCACACCTAAAGTGCAGTTTGATCGGTTAGATGCTCACGCCCCGGTCCCCAAAGGTCACCCAGGGGGCAGGTGCTGTCTGTTCCCTCTGCTAGGCTTCTTCCGCGTCGCTGGGTGCTCAGATGCTGAGATGGGTCTTTAACCAGAGTAATGTGACGTGAGAGAGAAATTTCCGGATGCCGGCGCTGGGCATGTCATTTCACAGTCCGTCCGTCCCGTCTTCATTCTCGGGGGACTCCATACACAGCGGAACAGGGCGACTTGCACCACACCCAGCCTTACTGCTCTTTAATTTCCTTCAACTAATCACAAGAATAATTAAGCAAAAATACATAATCATTTTCGAAACTTCTTCCACTTTACTGGATTTGTCTAACATCGAAATCACTTAATCAACGTAACGGTACGGCGAAGTGAACTCGGAGGCGAAATTCAGAAGCATCGTGTTTTCCTGAGGCTTCCGAGTCAGGGTGATGTCATAAGCGGGTCACGGGGGCATGTGTTAGGCATGCTGGACACGGGGAATCCTCGGAGCCAGGCCCATCCTGTCTGCCAGCACATGTCACATCTCTCCTGCTAGGACTCTGCTAGTCGCAGAACAGCCACACTTTCCCGCCCAAAATCCCTGCAGAGACAGTTGCTTTGGGCAGATGACACTCCTTTAAAAAGGTCACATCAGCACTGTGTTCTTTGAACAGCGGGGGTACAGTCTCTGCACCCCACACACCACTTTGCTGGTTGGGCTCCCAGCGCGCGACTTCCACCCACCTGGGTTCTGCACTGGAACACGTTGCCTCACGTTTTGACAGCAAAGCCTGAACACAGACTTCACCCAGAAACCGTTCAGCCACGACCATGACATCCCACACAGGATACCGTGTGTTCTTCCCATGACAGGTCCCAGGAGGCTGGACAACATTCCGGAAAAGATCATGTGACAGTGGGCGCGTGTTTGTTTGTGTGTTTGGGTGTGAGGTGAGTGTGCACTCACATGCCAAGGCTGCAATATGGCCCTCTGCCATAGGCTTCATTCTGTTTCAGACCCCCCCCCCCAGTCCCTAGGTGCCCATTACCTACCTACAGCAGTAAAAGTTCATGTTCAGCTAAGCAAGACTTTAGCCTCCCCCCTACCATCAGGAATTTAGCTGCAGGCAACTGGAGACTCGACTTCAGGAGAAGCGTGGACTATGGCAGCAGAGACAGTGCAGGGAGCAGACATTGGCAGGAGAGAGCAGGCAAGAGGAGGAGAGTGGGGATGAGGAGAAGGGGAGCAGGAAGGAGGAGGAGAGTGTGCTTGAGCAGAAGGGGAACAAGCAGGAGTAGGATGGAGCAGGCAGGAGGAGGAGAGAGGGCAGATCCCACATCCCTGTTCCCTTCGCCTCCCTCCAATCATCAGCCTCCCCTCTCAGCTCTCCTCCAATCATCAGCCTCCCCTTTCACCTCTCCTCCAATCATCAGCCTTCTCTCTCACCTCCCCTCCAATCATCAGCCTTCCCTTTCACCTCACATCCAGTCAACATTCTTTCCTCTCGGTTTGCATTGTATCCAGCCATTCAAGACTCCACATGCACTTCAAAACATTTATAAACCATCTGGGATTTACATGACAGGTGAATAAACAAGCCATTACACAGGGTATGTATGTAATGGGATCTTGTAATAGTTACCTGTGCAAAGCGCTATGTGGCTTAGTGCCACCGGGGGGCATTAAGGTATTTCTGTGGTGGTTAGGGACAGGAACAGACCTATGGCCATCAATAAATCAGCTCTATGCCTCCCCAGGTCTAATACGCAGCATCTGGATGCTCTCTGGGTACAAGGGACACCAGACACACGCCCTCGATGGGACTCTCCACTCCACTCACCAAGGGAACCTTCCCCCCACCCCAGACTGCCCAGAAAATGATGGCTAGGTGAGTGTGGTAGCCAGACAAGGGACCTGTCGATGGCACCCGCACTGCGTGACGGGTGACAGAGGTGACAGCTGGAGATCACGGCCATGGCAGCCGCTGGTGGCGTCCAAGCACAGTGCCGCGTGTGGCATTTGCAGTGATTAGATTGTTAAAAAGGCAATGCAGACTGAAAAGGCCTGGTTTAGTGAACAGAGTAACGCAGGGAGGGGGTCTGATGTAGAAATGTGGTCGAAATGTCAATGATCTCAATTACAGGAGTTTAATGGCAAGAGATAAGTGAGGATACATGAAGCCATTTCACATTAAACAACCTTAAATAACAGTAATGTGATGTAATAATGATCTAATTGGCAAAGCATAAATATCACATTATCATGATTATAACCATTCTTAACTGCCTAAAACATGTAATTGAAAAGATCAGAAAGCTTTAAAAAACTAAACTCAAAGTATTAAAAGACTGATAGTGGCTGATATACGTCTCAGGATCAGTTCTGACGTTGCTCTCCTGGCAAACACCAGGCAAAGAATCCTGCCGTTTAAAATGCTTAAGGGATAAAGTACAGTCATATATAACTGTAGAACAACAATAACAAAAGATGGCAGAGATGCTAAAGAAGATGTCAGAAACATGGAGAAACATACAGCAAGAAACAGTAATGGAGGACAAACGCAGTGTCAAGTACCTTAAAAGCCAGGCAGTGAGGGGGCAGAGCTGGAGAAGGTGAGAGCCACCAGCAGGAACGTGGGGCTGGTCCTGAGATAGACCTGGCAGAGCCTCCTGACTCACACAAGCTCCAAACCTCCCTGGCGCCTGGATCACTAAGACCTGGAGAAGGTGAGAGTCACCAGCAGGAACGTGGGGCTGGTCCTGAGGTAGACCTGGCAGAGCCTCCTCACTCACACAAGCTCCAAACCTCCCTGGCGCCTGGATCACTAAGGCCTGGAGAAGGTGAGAGTCACCAGCAGGAACGTGGGGCTGGTCCTGAGATAGACCTGGCAGAGCCTCCTCACTCACATAAGCTCCAAACCTCCCTGGCGCCTGGATCACTAAGGCCTGGAGAAGGTGAGAGTCACCAGCAGGAACGTAGGGCTGGTCCTAAGGTAGACCTGGCAGAGCCTCCTCACTCACACAAGCTCCAAACCTCCCTGGCATCTGGATCACTAAGACCTGGAGAAGGTGAGAGTCACCAGCAGGAACGTGGGGCTGGTCCTGAGGTAGACCTGGCAGAGCCTCCTCACTCACACAAGCTCCAAACCTCCGTGGCGCCTGGATCACTAAGGCCTCTCTCCCTCTCTCTTGCTTTTAATTCCGCTTCTTCCTCTAATCATTTATTCTCTTCTCATGGGAGCGAATACATTATTCTCGAAAGGAGAAGAATGAGACACTCCTCCTGATAGTCGAGATCAAATCTATGTCCATGTCAGCAGCCCTACGCCTCAGATTAATCATTACAGATTTTTCTTCCCCACACATTCGTCCCTGATTGGCTGCCTCTGTCAACAGCTGCACGCTGATAGATCACCTGTACAGCGGGTCGACAAACCTGTCTTATATCTCAGGGGTAGTGGAGCAAACAAGGACCTAACTGAGAGAAGGGAAACTAAATATTTTTGCGCTGAAATGGCTCCGGTGCTGGCAGGCCCACATACTTTGCCTAGAATAGATAAGCTTTGGTTTATTTATACGAAAACAAGCAGCCTCTCGCTTAGAAGATGCCATTGCAGCTGACCGCAGAGGACAGCTTACAAATGAATTAACGGGGATTGCATGTATACCTCAAGAGCACTCTAATTCAATTTAGGAACCCAGCCGCGCTGAACTCGAGCACAATTTGTGCAATATCTGTCAGGAGTAAAATTTTAATCTTATTAATGTGTGACAAACAAATTCTGATTTGTGTATTTTTTCCTGTTATATATGGGGATTTCATTCCACACACACAAAAGAGATCTCCTTCCTTACGAAAGTGAACTGAGAAGAACGCATACGATTCCATAATAAATAACCCCAAAGTATTATGAGGTCGGTTCGGCTATTCAAGTTGTATTTTTCTGTTGTTCTTTATAGTTTGTCAGCCTTGTATAAAGTGAATTAAACTCCGTCCAACCCGCAGGTGTGCATTATGAAATACATGGGCGGTGTGAGCATCATCGCCATGTGGTGGAACTCCGCAACACGACGGCTGAACCTGACTCTGACCTTGTGAGGATGCTGCAGAAGCCAGGCGAGTGTGTTTTAATTGGCGCTCGCTCGTCCCTGCTGCCAAACGCCTTCCCTCGTCTGGCCGCAGGGTGACCTAAGGTCAGACACCAGTCCTCACATTTCAAGCTCACAATGGCTGCCTTAAGCTACGGTCTTGCTGTGAACAATGAATTGCGCAGCTAGTGCAACCTATCATTCCAGTGGAGCTATCACATCGTAGAATACATAGTGTGGTTTACAAATGCTAAAAATCGATCCTGTTATTTAAGATGGGTAGCTGTGATCCTTCAGATTAGACGAGCTTTACCCTCTTCTGCAGCAGGAGAATGACCATGAACACTTGTCTATGTGTTTGTTATTTTTGCACCACTACAACTTACCATCATCTACATGGGTATTCTGCTCAGAAGCCTCATTCTCATACACCTCCTGATCTGTCACCCCGTACATGTGCTCCCCTCGTTCCTGGCTGAGCTATAACTGCGTACATGTGCTCCTCTTGTTCCCGGCTGAGCTATAACTGCGTACATGTGCTCCTCTTGTTCCCGGCTGAGCTATAACTGCGTACATGTGATGCCCTTGTTCCCAGCTGAGTTATTACTGTGTATGTGTGTTCTTAAATTCCTGGCCAATCACTCCGCTCTGCTTTATGAAGTGTCTGACTCACACAGTGATGAGGCGCACTCACTTTGGCACGAGCGGGCGGGTCACTGAGGCACTCTCCGCCTGCTGCCAAACTGCATTCCACCTCCTTATTACCACCTTGGCTCCAATTCAACAGGCTGTGCCTCTGAGGCTCTGTGTGGGGATCTGGCTGCACTCAGCACCAAGAAGTGGGCTTTAAAAGCGGCACATCTGACGTCTGTACCTCACACTCTCCCTCTAACTGGCCCACTTTGAGTCATTCAGGAGAAGGACAAGCTCCAAACAGACACAGAGACACTTAATTAGAGGAAGAAGGCCTACCTCATGAGATGATAGCTATATCAGAGGTACTTGGTCTTTGCGCTCGTTAATGAAGAACCTGAGAAGGCTCCATCTGTTTCTGGGTCTCAGGCTCACAATCCAGGCTCCTCCTGCCTCGTGTTAGACTCATTTCCACATGAGGCCGTGTTACTCTGCGTCAAAGCCAACATCTGGTCCAACAGATCTGATATTTAAGTCGGATATTTAAGTAAAATTATTACGAAATGAGAGAAGTCTAGAGGAAAAGTAGTTAATTAAAACTTAATACTAGTAAAGTTCGCCACAAAGACTAGTAATCCTTACTGGGGGTGCGGTGTTCAGGGATATTATAGTTATTTATGGCTCAAGGTTTTAAAACTTCTTGCCTGGAGACCCCCCGCCAAAAAAACATTGGTCAACTCTTGTGACCCCTTTCGGTGCAATAAAATTTGCTATCAGTGTCTCACTCAGCGCCGGGGTGGGGGAGAGTGCAGTGGGCCAGAACCAGCAGCACACATGGGACCAGGGGGCCCTGTTTCATATGGAGACTTGCTTAGTCAGGATACTTCACAGGGCTCTGACTTCACTGGTGAGTTCTGCAGGTCCTCAGACTCCAGGGTGTCATCTGAAAACATCTGAAAACAGCTACCTCACTGTAACATCAGAAGCAAAAACGCCACCCAATGCCACGGCCTGTCTGACTGCTTTAAGTCCTCGGCGGGTCGCTGTGAATGCATGTTGTCATCAGCTGACGACTTTTAAAACTCTTTAAGACGGCCGATTAATAATGAATGCAAGGCCCCCCACATCCCCGTGGAAACTGAGCTGAGATCTCGCAGGATGCACCTTCACAAAAAAGCAGCACATCAACCCCCTAACCATCAAATGCACTACACCCCACCAGCTCTGCAAGCGTGCATACATCACATGCGGCAACCCCCTCCTGAATAATTCAGGGGTGAACCATTCCTCCAGCTGCATTTCTATAGCACTCGCCAAAGTGCCTTCAGAGCCCTGAGATGTTCCTCTACGTGAGACACCACCCAACCACCAGAGGCAAAGGTTCTTCCTTCTCCTTCCAGAAACTGCACACCCCAGCAGCATCAATCTAACCAGTGACTTAAAGTGTGTGATAACACTGAGGCACCAAACCAGCTTGCAAAGACTGGAGGTGACTACCTGAAGTGATCTTTTAGGGTTAGGAATTCTGCTGCTCAGCACTGCCTGACGGGACCTGAAGTGAAACTCCGCCCCATCTCTTCCCTTGACCAATTAAATTAGCTCAATCTCTGTGGAAATATTCTGGTACTGGCACACTGGAGATGTATTTTATTGAGCAAATGCCAAGTTTCCTTATACTGTACACTTGGCCCTGGGACGCTCATTTGGTAGGCTTCCAGGAGATGTCAGACACCATCATGCATCACAGCACCATCCACAGGGCTGGAGGTCCCTGCGCAGCAAGAAAAGAGGCAGCAGGAGGCAGGGCACGCGAGCAGAAGAGCACGTTCACATCCATGACAAGAGAATGTCAGATGGGCGGAGGGGCTGAGGGCTCACACAGCCTTCGGAGGCAGCAAGGCGGCACACAAACAAGGGCTTCTGCCTGGAGCCACTGAAAGCGGTTCCAGCAATGCAGTGCAGATGCTTCGAGTCTGAGGCCTGGGATCCTCATGTGATTCAGCTTCATCAATTTCTCCACAGTTTTGGATTTCACCTCCGTGGAAGTGAGGCATGTATAATGTGAGGGATAGTAAGTTGCTTCTAATCTTAAACCCGTGAAGGCAAAGACAGATACAAAACGACATGCATGAAGATAAAAGATGTACTAAGTAATGTGATCACCAGCAAGCCAGCAGGACACTCAGAGACCTCTGCTCCACCTCTGTCCAAAAGGGCCTCACATAGGTCATGCTGGCTGTAGAGCTGGAATCCTTAACAATCTGCTACGGAGTTTGTCAGAACGATCTGCTGTTCTGTGATAAGCTGCAGACAGGGGACTCCTGACCCAAAAGCGAGTCCGCAGCGGAGCCAGAGTGACACCCTCCCCTGTGTCTCTCAGCCAGAAATGCTTCTTTGTGACATGGGTATTCCTTGCTCTCGCTTTAATCTCAGACTTACCTCACAGCAGGTTTCCATTTAGGATCCAAGCTACACAAGTCCATTGCAGGTGGAATCAAAAGCATTAGCACTGCAAAAACATTGTCAGAGCACCATTAACCATGTGGAGGAATGTTTTATTTAGCCAGGAACAAGCTCATAAACTCCCATAACAGCACTGAAGGCAAACTAGGAAAGCGTTTGCAATGTTAGGGATCATTAGGGCCAACCCATAACTACATAAACACATCTTAAAACTCATCATGGGAGGACCCTCCCTCTGGTGAATAAATAAGCCATGTTGTCTGTAGCTCCACCCCTGGTTGGAACAATTGATGATGCATTAATGTGCCCCCCCAGCTGCTTGCCATAACAAACTCCGAGAAGAGGCCTGAAAAGTGGGGGGGGGGGCACGAATTTGAGAGCCTCCTGCCAAGCTGATTGGCAACGACCACTGTAAGACGGAGAGGGAGTCGCTAGTTCCGGCTAGCCGTTTCCCACCGTAAGACGGAGAGGGAGTCGCTAGTTCCGGCTAGCCGTTTCCCACCGTAAGACGGAGAGCGAGTCGCTAGTTCCGGCTAGCCGTTTCCCACCGTAAGACGGAGAGCGAGTCGCTAGTTCCGGCTAGCCGTTTCCCACCGTAAGACGGAGAGCGAGTCGCTAGTTCCGGTTTCCCAGCACATTCCCAAAGTACAATGCATCTACTCGTAACTGACTACATTTCAGGTTTATTTCTTTTTACCTTAAACACCAATAACTCATATTAAAAACAAAACATCCCCTTGATAGCGGGAATAGATCCCAGTTAACAGTGAGTGTGTGCTATCCTTTCTCTTCCGTTTGTAGGGTGATCTCCGTGTATGGCTGCAGACTCCGCCCTGCAGCTCCTGCGGACACAGCCACCGTGAGCGACTTGGTGACAGCAGTCCAGGTGGGGAGAGACGATGAACCGCCTGCAGAGGAACATCTGAGGACTGGCTGAGTGACAAAAGGCCCCAGAACTTCATTTAAGTATTCAACCTGAAAAACAGCTGTTTAGGGACAGCCAGAGTCAAGGTACTTGACGGGGCTCTTGGAGACGGTTGATGGGACCCATCCACTTCACACATATCAGCTATTTTACCTACCCTCTTTGATCAGAGTACTCATGACGCATGTGAGACACATGTGTATACGCACGCACGCACACACACACACAGGCAGCTCACGACTTGCATATAACTGGACAAAAAAAAAAATAAAGGGTTTGTGGAAGAGATCATTTGCGTCAGTCGAGAGCTGCCTGCATATAGTATATTACACTCTCAAAAAAAAATTCTTAAAAAAAATGCATTCATATATTACTGAGCAATAAATATTACTGAGAAAAATAAATGAGAAGAATGTTACTCATGGCTTTCCATGAGCGATATCCCTGTGGAGCTGTGTGGGCCGTGAAGACAGAACATCACCCTGCAAGGTATCGCTGTAATCGTCAGCTTCCAAAAGGTCACCGTGAAATGTCACCATCCCGCGGGGCAGGGCGGAGCTAGGTGGGGCGGAGCTAGGAGGGGCGGGGTCTGGGCGGGGCGGGGCGTGGGTGTCTCCCCACAAAAAAGCTCACGCAGACACAGAGAGGATCCCACAACAATATTGTCATGGTCTGGCCCTCCACCTGTCCTGTGTCATGTACGTCTCTTCCAGGAGAACCACAAACTTCACAAGTGTCCACATTTACTGTGTTTCACATATAATTCACCTCCGGGACGTGTGGCGCATTTAGCATGGAAAGCAGCAGATAAGTACCCAAACTAAACAGAGGTTTGTTGTCCTGGATGTCTTCCTGCATAAGGTGATGACATTAAATCACTAGAAAAAAACAATTCCAGTGATGAAGACAATATCAGCGAGATTCCGCAATTCGAGAAAGTAAAACAAGCAGCTCTGAGTTTCAAGCATTGTTATTTATCAAAGATAATATCAAACCAGAACATTGCGATCATCAAGAATATACAAACATGTAGCACATGGGGTTTGGAGCAGTGCTCAGTTCAGGCTGTACCGGACTGCGACCACAGGTAGCGGAGCAAACCCGGCTCCCACAGAACCTTCCGGAGCCTCCTGTCCACACAGCAGTGTGCTGCCTTGGAGGGCGGGGGGGGGGGTACCTTTCCCACACCAGCTTCTGAGGAGGACAAACTGAAACTGGAGAAGGCAAGGCTAACGGAGCACAGCTGGCTACGTTCCCACGCAAAACCAAACATCGATGCGAAGGTCACTTGTTTTCCTTGATTTTTCTTTCCATACATGAGGTCTTTTGTTCAGAGTTCTAATGGGGGGTCGAACAGGGATGGGAAGATTCAGTCTGTCATTTAATGTTGGTGTCAGAATTGTGCTACGACTGAAGGTGACCAGACACCACACCATCCAAGCCGGTTCAGATTCAGGTGTAAAATCTATCTAAAATATCTTAGCAACCATTACAGGTCACCCCCTGGTCGGGCGACCGACCAGTTCGCTTTTGAACTGGAGGAGAGGAAGTGATGTCATGTCCCTCAGAGCTCCCTCAGCATCTGCTCAGCAACATGGCACCACCCGCAGGACAGCACGGCACAGCCCGCAGGACAGCACTGAGCTGCCCGCAGGACAGCACGGCGCAGCCCGCAGGATAGCACGTCATCACCCGCAGGACAGCACTGTGCCGCCCGCAGGACAGCACTGAGCCGCCCGCAGGACAGCACGGCGCCGCCCGCAGGACAGCACGGCGCAGCCCGCAGGACAGCACGGCGCAGCCCGCAGGACAGCACTGAGCCGCCCGCAGGACAGCACGGCGCAGCCCGCAGGACAGCACGGCACCCACACACTTCGATATTTGCATAACTTCCTCAGAACTGGGGCCACATGTGTTGGTCAGACGGCCAAAACTAGAAACGTCATGCTCAGGAGGTGGTGAGCCTTTGCGTTTAACTGAAACCAAGGTCAATGTGGTACTGAGTAAGGCAGAGTTTGAGTACTTCCCATCTCTCCCGTAGTTCCGGGGGTTCCTGGTGCCCTCCCTGTCCCAGACAGAGACACACGGCAGTAGCCAGCAGTGGACAGCTGCCACTGCAAAGCTGCGCATCACGATACGTCATCATGATTCCAGCAAACGGACAGACAACGGCCTCGCAACTCCAAAAAAGAAAAAGAGAGAGACGCACGATATGCATCGACCATCCACACAGGGACCACTCTCAGTCAGCAAAATAATTCATTCATCAATGAGGAAAAAGAAATGCAACTTGGCCAATGATAAAATACCTTCAGCTCCCGAGGGGGAATGATTATAAAGAGAAAAATAATGTCATACAAGGAATTACAAAAATATGTAAGATTTAGGATCCCTGTCCACCCCCCCCCACCCCAACTCTACATCCGGAAACTGCAACCAATATTAAACTGAAACCCAACACTGCTTGTTGACAGGATTAACATATCAAAGCCTCCGCAGCTGAGAGGCTCCCTCGCTACAAGATGTAGGCTAATTTGTAAACATCGTGTGTTTCCCTCAAATGTCCGTTGCCGTTGGGAATGAAGTCCTCCCCTAAATCCTGCGTGTGCCAGCGCCGGGGCGGCTGCGGGGAGTCGAGGAGCCCAAACTCGCTGCCGTCCAGTTTGGACTGTTCGCTGTCGGCGTGGAATCCCAGGATCTCTCCCACGGAACTTGGCAAATCCTGAGAGTGTGGAAATTGAGGCAGATACAGATAATGGGCACGCAGAATGGGCTCACACAACACACACAGACACACACACACACAGACACACACACACACACACACAGACAAACACACGCACGCACACACAAAGAGATGCACCATGCACACACAGAGACACACAATCACACACGCACGCACACAGGCACATGCTCTCTCACACATACAGATACACGCTCACGCTCACACACACACACAGTCGTGTAATCATATTTTTATGGGGACCGCTCATTAAATTCTATGGGAAAAATGCTAACTCTAACTATGACAACCTTGACCCCTATCCAGCCCTACCCATAACCATAAGTAACCAAGCAAAATACATTGCATTTCAATGTACATTGCAATCACAGATTTTTTTTTTTAAATTGAGTTTTCCCTTATGGGGATCAGTTTCCTGATTGCCATAAGGGAAAAAAATGGGTATTCATCACGGTGTGGGAACATTGTGTCCCCATAAGGTAAGGTATACTCGCTCACACACACACACACACACGCACGCATGCATGCACAAAGTGCCCCTCCTGCTCCGTTCACACACCTTGCAGCTCTCTATCTGCCTGTAGATGGCTTCGGCTTTCTGAAGGATCTCCTCCACGTCCAGCTTCATTGACAGTTCGTTTATGTGCTATTCAAAAGGAGACACACATTAGAAAGACATTCCTTCTACACACTAACGTAAGCAGGAGCTGCCCCCCCACCCCCAAACATCCAACGTGGGATTGAGCCGGTTGGCATCTGATTTTAGCCTCGCTGAGAAATGCGAGACAGAGGTCAAAGGCAGGCCGGCATCTCCAAGCAAAGGCCATTACAGACAGCCGCAGGGACAGGCCGGTTAGGCCCTTACAGACAGGCGCAGGGGCAGGCCGGATAGGCCCTTACAGACAGGCACAGGGGCAGGCCGGTTAGGCCCTTATAGACAGGCGCAGGGACAGGCCGGTTAGGCCCTTAATTCCCCGAAGGAAGTGCTCCTGCAGTACAGGGGCCAACACCAGAGGCGCCCAGAAGGGCCTGAACTGCTCTCAGTTTCCGTTCCCATGCTGAGTTTGCATCAATAGCCTGCCGTACGCTCCCACTTCTCAGAAAACAGGGCCCATACTGACTGGGACCACAGGGCCCGAGGGTCTCTGCACGCATCCACGAGGGCAAAGGTACCCCCACGTCCCAGGGGGGCCTCCACACCGGGCGCAATATCGCCCCCTGGAGGGACGGTGCGGAACTACCATGCTTACCTTCAGGATTTCATTGAATCCATAATTCTCCTCCATGATCTTCCTCTTTTCTGAGTCCAAAATAGCACAGCAGACCAGAAGATGAAAATTCTGGCATGGGAGTCCGGTCCACATGACCTGGATAAACAGGGTTCCATCACACACACACACACACACACACACACACACACACACAAAACACAGACACATGCACACAAGTGAACACACAGACACACACAGTTATTCTACAGTAACAGATAACTGTACATTGTAACTGTAACACACATGCTTTTGCCCAACAAACCACTGGATAAAACTGGGAAAGTGCAGAAAAGGAACCGTGGGCCACATACAAATAACACTGAAGCAGACAGAACGTTACAGACAGGGTGAGCCTTCAGAAGCTTCAGGTGCAGAACTGGCGAGCAGAAGCCCCGTTTGGGGGGGGACTCACCTCCCACAGCCGGAGGACGCCCGGGAAGCTGAGCTCGCGCTTGAAGCGGATCAGCAACCAGCGGAAGCAAAAGTACAGGTAACCGGAATCCTGGGATTCTGTGGAGAGAGATCCAGGTCACAAGGGGCTCAGCTGGACCGAGACAGAACCTACAGCCCTGCAAGGTTTCATCTGTAAGCAGAAAAACTTAGAACAAATTTAAACAGGATGATACTTCAGGAAAGTATATCTGCTTATTGGGGGTGTGGAGGTGAACAAGAGGTGGTCGGTAATTAATGCTGCAAAGACAGTCAGTACCAACTCTGACCTGGGAAAAAAAAACAAAATAAAAACAGCGACACTGTTTTTCTGTGTGACTCTCCGAAACCTTCCCGTCGCAGCCTAAATTAAAGCCATAAATAATACAATAACATTTGCATTTTATTGGATTTCCGTTTTTATTGCCCTAATGCGCATTTCCCCATTGTTTATCTGGGAAGCACGGAAAAGTGGAGCCACCTTATCAGGAAGCGCTTTATGAAAACGTGGAAGTAATTACCACGGCGCCGCGTGTCGTTAATCACTGTCCCTGAGCAAACATGGCCAGCACGAGCAATCCAAGCCCGGGCCTGCGGACGCTGCCGAAGCCGGCAGAGCCACATTAATCTTACGGCGGACGCGGAATTTAAAGTGACAGAGGAGAACACGGGATTAGCCGGCTCGCTGGGAAAGGCGCCGCGTAAAGAACGTGATAAACGCGCGCAGGAGTGAACACGCTGCCCCCCCAGCACCTTCATCATTCACGCCCCCTTATTAATAACTGTCACGATTTGAGAAATCGCATCTGGCCGGGTCCACTAATCGGCTGTCGCATGGCCATCGGGAGCACATTTCCTCAAGCCTTACTACGCCGTAAGAAGCAGCCTGGTTCTCACTTTCCTTCCCTGGTCTTAAGCGCTCCTGGCTTACAAGGCCCCACCCCTCGTAAGCCCTGTCTCCATGAGGCCCCACCCCGATAAGGCGCCACCCCTCGTAAGGCTGGGGAATTATGCGCCCCCTTGCCTATAAGGCCCATCCCCTCATAAGCCCCCGCCCCTCATAAGCCCCCTCCCCTCATAAGCCCCATACCCATAAGGCACCACCCCTCATACATGCCCCGCCCCTCATAAGCCCCACCCTCCATAAGGCACCGCCCCCCGTACGGTTCTCCTCCTTACCCAGGTAGTTCCAGAAGGACAGATCTAGCAGCCGCAGTAACGTGCTCAGGTGGATCAGCTGCGCCTTCATGCCCTGCATCTGCTCCTCGAAATTCTGGTGCTGCCCGAGGAACAAATCCAAGCGTGTCAGTCGCGTTGAACGCACACACACAGATGACAGACACAATAACCCGCTGCCCCCGCGACCCGTAGACTAGAGGGTCGGCTCCAGATCCATGTGGAGATCAAGAAGGCGTCACCCGTGCCATCGTCATACATTTCCATATGACACCTGCAGAGTAGCTGTGACCTGTATGTCCCCAAAGATACCGTGAGACAGTGGACGTCGCTCTGTACATCCAGCCCACCAGCATATTACTGGGGTTATCCGCAACGAATTCACTGCTCACCGATGCTCAGAAACACGTTTTCTTTTTTATTGTAACAATAAAACAGTGAGCTTAGGCATCTGGAGCGGAAATTAAGCACTGGACGTAAGAACCAGAAAAAAAACGGTGTGTTATGAGCTGAATGGAGAGGAGTATCAGCGGTCAGCGGGCTGATAGAGATCAACTGCTACTCAGGAGAACCAATCAAATCACACTTCAGAATTCCCTAATATGGAAATAAGGCCTGTAATCAACAGCCACAGAGCTGAATACGGTGACCAAACACCCCATCAGCAATCCAATCCAGCAGCATACACCAGTATTTGATAGTGCTGGGTAGCCTTCCATTTAGATGTCATCTAAAACCTGGTACAGAGCAGCCCTAAGCCACAATATCGGACTGCAAACCTAAATCCATAAGTATGATGCAGAACCACTATGGCTGTGAAATACAAGGTACAGAGAAAAAGATCTCCTTACCATCTGGTCCATGAAGGACACAAAGCACCAGAAAGCGTCCACTTCATTCTCCATGACATACAGGATGGGCGAAAGCAGATCGCTCATTCCCTGAACGTACCCTAGAGGGAAGCAGAGGAGGGTCACCGTGGCGATTCAGGGAACGTTACAGCACTGCGGCTGTGCGGCCATGCCAGTGAGCTGCACAGTGATATGTGCGCATCAGAGCTCTGCCCAAACTGTACACCCCCATGTTACAGCACTGCGGCTGTGCACCCATGCCAGTGAGCTGCACAGTGATATGTGCATCAGAGCTCTGCTCAAACTGTACACCCCCATGTTACAGCACTGCGGCTGTGCACCCATGCCAGTGAGCTGCACAGTGATGTGTGCATCAGAGCTCTGCTCAAACTGTACACCCCCATGTTACAGCACTGCAGCTGTGCACCCATGCCAGTGAGCTGCACAGTGATATGTGCATCAGAGCTCTGCTCAAACTGTACACCCCCATGTTACAGCACTGCGGCTGTGCACCCATGCCAGTGAGCTGCACAGTGATGTGTGCATCAGAGCTCTGCCCAAACACTCACCCAGGTCGAAGTCATACATGCAGTACGTCATCAGGATGTCGTGGAGCAGGATCAGTCCCGGGTTGTCCGGCCCTTCGTAAAATTTGTTGGTTCGGTCCGTTCTGTTCACATCTTTCTCTGGAAAGACACCAAGGATGATGCATGAAAGTCCAGTGCCCTACTTTAAGGACATATCAAGTCACCAAGTGATAATCCCCCAAAAAAACTACCGTCCAACTGTGAGCTAAACATTACGCAATCAGTCCATCCACCATCCTCAAGCACAGCTCTGAAGACCTTACGGTTCAGATCTCAGCACATGACAGGGTTCATAGGCAGAACACCATTGCACAGATGGTCCCACAGCCACAATTTATAATGCAATGCAGAAACGGAGGAGCAGACTGTATAACAGACTGGTGCGGATTTAATTTGATGCCGTTTGGGTTTAAGCAGGTGTCTAAAGGTTCTGACTCTTTCCGACAGAGCCGTACTGAGGCCTCAGCAAAACGGCGGGCCTATTCGCCACCACTTGCCACCATGACCAGGTCAGCAGCAGGGTGGGGGTGTATGCCAGTCTCATCGTTTTTGCTCCCTCAACATGAAGGCAGCTCTCCCAAGATGATGAAGCGGGTCCAGGTGCAGCATGTATACAGACTGGCATTAAGCACACTGCAATCCACACTCCGAGAGGAGTTTTAAGATTCTGCGTTACGTGGCTGAGCATCAGTGTAGCGGAGAAATGGCCTCACACCCATCGGGGCCAGCAGAAGGAGCGAGGGGAGCTCACCGATCAGACTCCTGTAATCCCTCAGCCGCGAATTCCTCCTCTCCTGCTCCTCACTGACGGACTTCCACTGCAGCTTCATCCTGAAATACTCATCGCTGACAAGAAGGGGGAGAAAAGTGGGAAGAGTCAGGGAGCAGAGACGGCGCCTCCTACAGGACAGACCCAGAGCAGCACTCAGTCCCCACTCGGGAATTGGTTAGGGAATACGTTGTTTGACTGCGGAATAAGAGACGGACTGCTTCAAGGTTGACTTGTATTTCCATGAATATTGACTGAGTGTGTAGAGATCATGAGGTCATATCCGGGGGGCAGAAAAACACCAATGAGAAAAGCGGCGAAGCAGCAAGCCGCCTGTGAATGAGAGATCAGTCACGCCTCAGCCGGATCTGACGGGGAGGTTAGTCTAGATGGCCACCTGAGCTACACATACAAAATGCATGAAGCCACAATGGATCATCATGGAAAGTTATCATCAAGTTCAGGGCACAATTAGCTGCTTTAGCTCCATTTGTAGAGATCTGACCTACTTTGGATCCAACAGAAGTGGTTTCATCCTCACAGCACAGGCCTGATCCAGACCGTCTTGCCACACAACGCTCGGATTAACTCTAACCCTATTTTCCTATATTAGATGCTGAACCGACCGGAAGCGTGACGCCACGCCCAGCTTCCTGCTCTCCCTGCCAAAGGCCGCTCATGCTTTTACTGGTACAGTGGATCAGGGCTGCTTCTGAACGCTCACCCTCCGAGGAGGAATCTGCATTTTCACAGTAATACCGAGGGCCGCCTCTTCCTTACGAAGCCCCTCCACCCACCGGAGCCCGGAATCCCACTCACGTCTTCTTCTTGTGCAGGCCCTTCCTCTCCTCGCGCGTGGCGTCCCAGGGGAAGTACCCCAGCAGGAACTTCCAGCCCTCCCTCCTGGCAGCATGACACAGGCCCTAAGGAGGATGAGGAGGAGGAAGAGCAGAGAGCAGTACCATAAGTGAGAAGCCGTGGACGTGTTAAGCAGCCCCGCATCCTTGCCGGGTCTCTGTGAGGACCCCCCCCCCCCGCTATCACCTGAACCCTGGATCTCACCCCACCCACAATCTGGCTCGTCAGACAAGGTCGGCTCCGCGGGGAGGGGAAACATTAGCGGGTCGCTCTGGCGAGGTGACCCAGATCCATCCATTTGGCAGAACACATGTGCACACTTCACCAATGCCGTACAGACTGTGCACGCTGGGGTCCAACAGACCGGCAAAGATATCGCCACTCCTGTAGTCGTGAAGCAGCCCGATGTTCTCATTTGTTTATTTTAGAGTTTGGATTTTCAGTCCAGTACACATTTCACAAAAAGATCTAAAAAAAATCCAGAACTGATCAGATCTTTCTCAGTTTAAAAAAAGAAGCTCCTGGAATATCAAAGATATTCTTCCTTAAAACAAAGTCAATTTAACAATTTAGAAAGAAGCTTGAGGGAAAAAATGACATACTCCCTTACTACAATCTGGAACCCCAAAATGACATTTATTACAAGAAACAAACTCAGCAAGATAAGAGCAAATGGGCAAATGGAGGTATTTTACAGGTAGAGGTAAGGTGTGAATCTGCTTGAAAGAGAAGAAGCTCTTTAGCGGGGGTCCCGCAGGCCTGACAGGACGGGAAGCACGCGCTGTTACCCCTTTGAAGACGGCCTCCTTCAGCTGGGCCACACTCTGCACTCTCCCCTCGGCGTCCATGTGCTCCGCCCAGGCTTCAGCCGACACTGGCTCCCCCCTCCACACGGCCGGTCTGGGGCCCAGATCGATCTGGAATATGCAGATTGCTCGTTAGCGCCGACTGGCCGCTCCAAGGCAGAGCCTTCCAGCCATGGAGCTGGCAGATCCTCTGGGCTCACCCCAGGGGACTCGACCCCACATAAACCTGGAGAGTGGAGCTGATTCTGCTGGAGCACACGCTCTAGGGGACTGATAAAATGTGCAGATCAATACTCAGGTTCAAAGCCCTCCTCCGCGCTGCATCCTGGAAGCTCCACCTTGCTCTTCCCAGATCCAGGTACGTGACACCATCTCCGCTCGATCTCCACGTCTCATCCCAAATATGTCCCCAGCTCACGTCGACACACAGTGCTACTCTTCTCATTTAAAGCGAGGGTTAGAGGCTAAAATAATAAGTGGAAACCAGCAGCATTAATTAAACTCCGCTCTGAGATAAGAGCGTAGCTAATAATTATGCTTGTAACTGAGACCCACAAAAGGCTTGTTTTTCCTTTTTAATTACCAGTACAGATGAACGTGCTCAGGCACCAGCAGGCTCTCCACACCAGTATCCATCGGATACCTAGCAGAACATCTGCGATGCGCAACAAGAACGTAGCTATTTAGCATAACTACTAACGCTAACCTTCAGCGGTTACACTGTCAGACATCAGTGCCCCTGCGAGAACATAGTAGGAAGGTCCTTCAAGCTGGGTCAAGTACACAAGTGGAGCCCTTTGCACTGACGAAAGCAGACTGCCAGTTAGGGCTCCCGCGGAAATGCTGTTCTTCCCACTTGAACTTGGAGCCATGTGAGCGCTAAGAAACACGCCACACGTCCTGGCCCCCCCCCAATCCCCAGCGCCAAGGCCAGGGCCCAGCGTGCTCTGGGCTCACCGACGCTCCCGTGATATCCCCCCCCCCCAAAAATGTCACTTGCAGTCTGACTCCAGCTCCTGCGAGCAGAGTCACCGTGGGAGAGAGGTTTTCATTCAGACCGCGAATCCCGGAGGCCACCCACGACGTCGGCGATGCCAGGCCGGGGATGACGCCCGGTCAGCCGCGCCAGTCTGTTTTCTGGCATCCGTCATTGGCTGTCACCGCCCTGGTGGTTTTACCCAGGCATCACGCATGACACTGCTGCGTGGAAGTCCCCTCTGCGGGATGCTGGCATTAAAGCTCTCGCCCGCAGCAGCCTCTGAACTCCTACACAGACACGCTTAAAATTCGAGATGCTTGTGAAGTGACCCCCAGTAAGCGAGCTACAAACCTGACACTAGCTGACAAAGTAACAGATGGTCAGGGAGCATCACTCCTTCAGAATGTCACCACCTGATCAGCGAGAACCTAATATCCTTATTAAAGGCTCGCCGCTCTGGGCCACGCCTCCGCCGGCACAATGTAAGAGCTGTACTTAAATCCACCCAGCAGAGCTTGAACTAATTAACCGATGCACTATATAATTTAAAGGCTGTTAATTAGCTTTATAATTAAATACTGCTTTTTTCCCCATGGATGCACCTTTGAGATGGTCCCTTAAGTGAGTGAAATGTGGCACCTGCACATTTAAAGGTGGAGCACTGGAGAGATTTACTAAGCTTTTACACCCCCACATTGAGATGTACTCTGTTAGGCTCACGCTGCGATGCGCTCCATTTATGACGTGCCGCACTGAACCTCCGTACTGCCACCTAGTGTGCATGGGCAGACTCACCCTGGTGATGACCTCGAAGCCTGGCTCCTCCTGCTGATTGACCTCCAGCCCAGGGATGGCCTCGCTGATGAGATCAGCCACCTCCTCGGCCGGCCGCTGCCGCTGCGCCATTTCCGGCCCACGGAAGGCGTCGAAGATGTAGTTGGTCACCTTGGAGAAGCCCCCCAGCGTCGTCGTGTACGGGTCGTTCTTAAATTTCTGGGCAACAGGATGGGACTGAATTAAAAAGGCTGAAAGAATTTTTTTCTGTACAGACATGCAGGTCGATCAAAGTGAAATGTATGCACTCTATACAGGCTGCTGTTGACTATCCTTTGAAAGTGGTTATATGTACATTTATTTCCTGTCAATTTTAGCTATTTGTTATCAATGATCAATGAGGGGGAAAATGCAATTTAGCTTGTTTTTAATCTTATTTGGCTGAAACACTTTCCCATTAATGCATGAAAATATAAAGAGACTCCTTCGTTTGCATCAGGAAAGCAATATTTTAAGCAGCGGACAGTAGAACCTGCAGCAGATCGGCCAAGGAGAGCGATGCTCACCTGTACAAGCCCAAACGTAGCGTCGTCCAGCAGGTTCTCGAAGGACTGTGAAAGCGCTTTGCTCTGGCTGCTGACCACCAGGACGGACTGATCTCTGGGAGATCTGGGGCCAGATGGAGAAGGAACAGTTAGAACGGCTCACCCTGCGAAAGGTCACACGTACTGGGATTTCCATGGTAACTCAGTATTAAACACTGAAACAACAAACAACTGAACTGCTCCATGTCACACGTCTGTCTCGCTCTACACCGGCCACTTTGCGGAGCTGCACTGAGACAGGCGGCCTGGACTCAGGTCCATCTGTTCTGTAGCCCTGCTGGCTTCCAGGATTCTTCACAACAAAAAGTAAAAAACTGTATGTCCCTCCAAATCTGCATCACCAGTCAGACCCAGCAACAGAGCAGCTAGAGTCAGTGCTAAAGAACAGACACCATTTCCATTAATTTACGTGCTTGTCAGATGTCAGTAATGAGAAAATCGTGTGATCTAAATAAATCGGGATTGATTTTTTTCGGCCACATTAAGAGCCAGGAGATGAAAGCACAGGGAAGAGTTTTTGGATTCAAAGCGCAATCTTTGTATTCGACAACCCGATCAACACGGCCTTTGGGATTTCGGAGAAGTTAGTCGGGTAGATGAGCTCAGACTGGACATGAGCGGCCTGCATGTTCACATTCCTGCAGCGCCGGGGACTTCCCCAAAGACACAGCGTCCCTCGTGTAACTGCAACGTTTTAATTACAAAAGAGATCTGCGATAGCCCAGCCCCCGGCAGGAAGTAATCAACAAGTGCGCAATAATTAAGTCTCACTACACGCCAGCATGGGCCCAGGCCCCGGAGTGACCCTTAAACAGGGCAGGACGGACTGAGCAGCCATGTGCTACGGCAAGCAGCCGGGCTCAAAAACAAATATCACTGCGTAAAATAAAAAAAATTAAAAACGTCTGACACCTGAGTGGCATCACATGACCCCCCCCCCCCTCAGCCCGTGGGACATGTGGGGAGGCGAATCAGCACAGATGTATCCGGATCAGTGGTTTCACTCTGTCTCTCACGGCGCAGTGAGCACAGATCAGTGCCCAATCACGCACTGCAGGTGACATCGTAAATGGCCACATAAAATATACCCATAATGATTTCATCCTGAATACTGAAAACAATAAAAATACCAAGTTGGCAGTTACAATGTTTAAATACATATGCCACAAGAATGATAGCTCATCATGATTCAAACAGCACGATAAAGTAATATGAGGTTACAAAAGGTAGAGGTGCCCTCTACTGGAGGAAAAAAACAGCACAACAGCATGCTTAAGAAATCGTGCAACAAATCCTGATCTTTTTCATACCTACATCACCTATCCATCCATCCATCCAGCTTCCAAGAACCTACACAGAACAGGGCCAGAGGGCCCTGCGGCCCATCCCAGGACACACAAGGCACTAAGCAGAACAACCGCCAGAAAGGGACACCAGTCCATTGCAGGGCACTTAAATAAAGCCTGTAAGATTCTACTACAGAAATCTGACCCTGTACTTAAGAAGCCACGGTTGGAATCTCCCCTCAACTGGCCATACGACAGTGTGACATCATCTCACACGCCAACTCCAGAGGGTGTTTTCCGGGTCACGTGTGGAAACAGCAGATCAGGGAGGCGTTAAAGGGCCCGAAACTCTTTCTTACAACCACCCTCCCCCATTCAGAAGCGTTCGTCCGGAAACCTCGGGATGGGAAGTGGCTTCGGACACATACTGGGTGAGCAGCAGGAATCCACGGAGGGTGTCTAGGAAGGCATCGCTGCCACCCTGGTGGAAGTGGAGGTCAGGCAGGGTGACGTGCTCCTTAAGGCCGAAGGTCAGGCGGCACCAGCCCTCCGTCTTCACCTTGATGGTCTTGAGGTCACTCACGTTGAAAAGGAAGGCGCCGTTGGTCCGTTCCGGTGCTGGGCCGGAGAGTGCTGGCACGGGACAGAGAGAACCCACCCATTCAGAAGCCTGATAGAGTGTATCTACCTTTACCACATGTACGTTCTGGGGAGCTGGACCCATAAATATCCTTTACAATTAGCGCCCCCTACAGGCGACTGCTAACAATTTCCTCCCTGCATCCTTATCACTGCAGCATCTGATCTCGCTGGAGGCCGGTGTCCTGCTGTCTCTGGGAGTGGAACTACACGATGGGCCGTCATCCAAACAAGCTGGGAAACAGGGATGGCGGTTCCACAGCGGCCAGGAACTCATTTGGCATCCGATAAAGTAGTGAACACCAAGAGGCTTCAGACTGATCCATCGACTGATGAGCTCAGACACGACGCGGACGACCCTGGAGCGCCAGCGCTGGGCACCCTCACCGGGGACAGAGGTGTGGCGGCACATTCTGGAGGATTTCCTAACGCGAAGTGACACACCGGGCCCGTTAAATGTCATTTCTAATGTATGTACAAAAAAACAGGAGCCTCTTTAATTCATCCAGCCTGACATTTAAACATTCGCAGCAAGCGCGTGGCACAGAGGCTGATTAATACGCGCTGTCCGTCTGAGATTAATTGCAGCCTGTTTTTACAGAGGACAAACCGAAGCAATTAGTCTTTTTGCGCATCAATTAGCCATGTGTCAGTGCTATAATATCTGCCACGACTCAAACAGAGGACACGTTCGTGCTGACAATCGAGGCGAATAGATGCGTGAAAGCATGGATTAGATTAGCCTTGGGAAGGAAATACCTGAATTTACCTGAAATACAAAAGTCAGCACCAAAATTCAAGTGTTTTGTGGTCATTACAAGACTCAGAGCTGTTCTCTCACCTGACACTGATCCCCTCTTACTTTTAGTGGTTTGGCTGATACGTTAATCCAAAGACACTTGCAAACTTAGTCAAACTGGACAATCCCTCATCAACTGACTCTGAGACACAAGGCACCTTATTTATCTATCATTTAAGCACCTTGTTTATCTTTTAAAATATTTAATTTAATTTTAAAATGAAACCTGAATAATCTTGCTTGTTGTTTTTTAATATTGATCGAGGGAACCGTGCAAGAATTCCAAAGTCCTTGTGCTTCTCTACCTGCCATGTTCCAGTGCGATTCTCAGCCACCCAGCTGCGTGTTCATCTCGACTGTGCCTTGGAGCTTCAGGGAACCAGCCTACGCCCTTAATCGCTACCGTCCCTGACCCCGTGATTCTGAAATCACCACGGCAGCCAACATGCAGTGCGGTAAAGTGCTTTGTAGCTGGTTTTGACACACCTGAGTTCCGTACTCTTCCACCAAATGACCCGCACCTGGCTGTAGGTCACTCTGTAGGACCATGACACAAATGCCTCAAAAATATTTTACTTCCAGGATTTTCAGATTGTTAAGGGTGGCGAAAACGTGATCCACAGAGAGGAAAGCAGCAGGCTGACCTCTAAACCCAGAAACCTCTCCGACATCCTGGAAGGCGGTCATCAGGACCAGCAGCCAATCAATCGCGACAGTCCTTCTCTGCGAACCCCAATGGTCAGAATCATCCGTTTCCAAGGTCCGGTGTCTTCAGACTTCCCATGTTTCATAAGTTTGGAGAACAGCCCGGCACACACTGGTCCCTGGGGTCTCAGCAGCGGTGACACTCACCTTCCCCATTGGCAGAGGGCTTCTTCTTGAAGGAGACTGTGTTCACCATGTCCCACTCAGTCTCATAACTCTGCTGCTGCTCCACAGATCGGTGGCGTCTGTCTCCAGGACACTGTGCCCACTGCACCACCGAGCTGGAATCCTGCAGGTCGAAGCCATCAGTGATCTCAGCAAAGTGCACGGAGGTGAACCGCAGCTCATAAATGCAAGCCTGCCTCGGAAATCGTGCGCATGGTCAAATCAGCGGGAGACAAATCGTTTCAATTTTTACAGGCCGTAAAGCCCTTTTTTAATTCCTCCAGTAAATATCAGCTCACTGGGAAGCGGGCACCATTTAGCAAAACCTAGAAACACCTAGTGGCACCCAGAAGATCTGTAGACACAACTCAAGGAAAGTTCAGCTCCCAAAAGCAAACACAAAAATCACACTCCGTAACTCATAGCGAAGGGGGAGCAGTACACATTCTCTCCTGTGGTAAACATTAAAGGAAGTTTGTAAATCAAACCTTGCCAGCACACAGCATGTTAGATGAGTCCTCCAAAGGTTTATATTCAACCAGTATTTCACCATCCTGCAGAGAGAGAAAATCCACTGAATATCTTTGCAGAAAGACCACATTTGTAGTGCACATCTTTGTCTGACACAATCACAAAAATGGTCTAAATACAAGTAAACTTTAAAAACAAATAGGACACATCCTCTCTCACTAAATATCGTAAATATAGAAACAGCTAGAGCTGTGTCATTCATACACAGTATTATTCGTTCCATTAAGTATGCATCTTCACAAAAATAGTGCTTGTGTACAAATAATAAAACATCTCTAATGGTGAATGTTTGTAAAACAGGTAAAACGTGCTTGACATGAGACTAAGCAGCAGTTGGATTTGGCACACAGGATGGCTGCCCTGACTGTCCTGTGACTGGTACTTCTGAGAGAGGATTCAAGGTCTACCTTATCCAAGATGCGGAGAAACCCAGATGTAAGGGAATCCTGAAACTCAGAGCTGTCGGTGCTCGGATGTATAAATATCCCATCCTGCTCAAATATGACCTGTGTGACAGGAAAAGTCATAAAATACCAGCAATAACAAAACGGCGTAAGTCATCATTTGTGTGTAAAATGTGGTGAGAAGTGACACAGAAAAAGAGAAGTACTGAGACCTGTGCATTATGAAAGTTTAAGCCAAATGTTTCCTGTATGCTTCATATATTCAGACATTATTACAATCTGGCTGCCACCGCGTTCACCGAAGAGCGTCCATCGTCTCTTCGCGATTTCTAAACGGCAGGTAGCTGGTATCTGTAAATCATTAAAATAACCCGAATGATGCGTGGACTTTCACAGGGGATATAAAGCTGCAATTCTCAGCAGACCTGGTCTCATGGGGTCATAGATGCTGCGCAGGCTTTCGAAATGAATCCCACTGCCTGAATATAGCAGTGAAATTGCGACATACACGTGGTCACTTCTGAGGACACTCGTGTACTAAAGTTACGAGGACTAGTCAGCTAGTCAGGCGACATTCCCCACACTAACCGGGAGGGACAGCGACCCAGACCGGCACCGTCACGGCCAGTGCCTCGCTAGCGCACGCCGCCACTCGTCGCTGTTCTGCTCTTATACACATAAAAAGGTCTGCGGTTGGCAGCTAGTTTCACCACCAGCAGATTAACATTAACGTGGTTAGCTGACTGGATGAGTGTTACAGGTCATGTCTGAATAAAGCTGAAATATCGCACAGACACACAGACGGGCGTTAAAAAACGCCTAAAACTATAGCATTCGCTGAGTGAAATAACGCCGCTACGCGCGCGTATCATATGCAGAAACATCCCGTTTCGGAAATTAGGCGTAATGCGGTTTTACTATCCATGAAATTTCACTTTTCGTGTGTTTTTTCCAGCTGTACCTTGACGGCCGCCGCCATATCGCCTGCTGCTGTTTACGATGACGTAGCAGCGATCACGCGCCACAACAGTGACGAGTCAGCTTCCGCGTGGCAGTCCGCGCGCATGAGCAGATGATCGGCTCTTAGCCCCGCCCAGGGGCTCGTGTCCGAGTAAATACAGACGTTATCAATGAATAACGCTGGTCTGGTTCGCGTACATTAGCTTGGACTCGTGCACGGGGCAAATAAAAGAATTCACTTTTGCAAACTTTCTTTGATCCGATCAGTCAATACGATCGTTTGTAAAATCGTTATTATTATTTTAAACATGAATATCCCAGGCAGTAATTTGTTTTATATTCTAGTTGCTCACTAGCCAGTGTGTCATATTAGAATAACCTGCGATGGTCCTGCGTCCTCTCCAGCCCCCACTATTTCTTTTCTAGTGCAGTTATAAAAGATTCAATATTACATTTATCTCCAAAGTTTAAACCTGGGAACCCACGACACCTGATGCAAGATATCAATCATGTAGATGTGCATTTGTATTTAGTGACCCGACTGTGTGTCTTGATGGGTTTTCTCATTGTGTAATAAAGTTTTACGGGGCTAGATAAAGACTAATTCATGCACCGACACGTTCTAATTCCAGAAGAGAGTGACGTCATTTCTGAAAGGTCAAACCAGTTGAAACGAGGCAGTGAAGTATAATTCAGGTTCCCTTCCATGGATGAGTTTTTCCTGTTCTACTAAAATATCATTACAGGTTACTTATTCCCCTGTCAAATATGCCCTTTTCACCAAAATCGCTTCCTGTCCCTCCAGAGCGATAAGCTTTAGGCGGTGTGTCAAGTCGGTTACCTGTAGGTTAAAGGTGCAGAAAGCTGACCTTACTGTCGGCTTTGATGTACAGGGGCTCCCGGCGATCACCTTCAGAGTTACTAACCAATCATTTAGAAATGGCACTTTGACAAATGTATAAAGCATCAACATAATAGTTTACACGAAGAGAACGTTTCAGCTCAGTGGGATATTTTCAACAGGTTAACAGATTATACGAGCCGATTTACAGTCCTGAAAGACACCAGCAACCAGCTCTTATGCAGAGTAACCAGCTGTCATCTAGAATCTGCATCTCACTCAGTGGAAATCTCAGAAAGCTGATGTGCAGACAGCGAGTGAAATACGCCAGCTAATCTCATCATCCCCATCAAAATCACTCAGCACGTGCTACAGCCACTGTCACAGGAGAGATTATGAACCAGGAAGCAGAAGAACAGCAGCCGTGTTGCAGATGTGTAACACAATGCTTTCTGCGGACACTCCTATGCCCCGAAGTATATGCCGGGTATGCAGGTGTGTCAGGGTGGATTATTCTATCGTTTAAGCAAATTCCTTTATCCGTAGCCACCTGTGATACCTTAAGCATTGTTTTTCTCAAATCCTGTTAGCATCCTTTAATGTAAGGCTTTAGATGAAATATGCCATTTGTGTAAGTATGAGTACAAGTACATTGGTACGTTTTCATGTTCACGTATTCCATCACGCACTCCTTTGTGACACACAAACACACACGTATATAAAGGTGAGAGCAAAGCTTGAGGTGGGAGCTCAGGATTAGACCTTTGTCCCGAACCTTGGAGAATTTTTTGGGGAGATTAAGGGCTCAAGGCCCATACTCTGAGGCTTGGCACACCTACTGGAAGATGTAAACCCTGCGCGAAGAGAAACGTCACGTGGACACGTCCTTACTCTAAGTGCCAGGTTATTTCAATCTGCATCATGGAATAAAGGGGGCTTGTTTTGGTCTAAATGTGAGAAATAAATGTGTTATTTTAGTTTGGGCCATTTCTGTTACTGAGAGACACACACTTGTGTTTGTGAAAGTAGGCATTCA
Source organism: Gnathonemus longibarbis (assembly GCA_026776665.1). Classification (NCBI taxonomy): domain Eukaryota; kingdom Metazoa; phylum Chordata; class Actinopteri; order Osteoglossiformes; family Mormyridae; genus Gnathonemus; species Gnathonemus longibarbis. Next base: position 33,939,998 of record JAODJV010000061.1, on the reverse strand, counting down.
TTTTAAATGGGTAAAAATGGAAATGCTTTTTAGTGCGATTTGCTGATTAGTTTCTATTAAAGCCATTTGCTAAGACGAAAGCCTGCATTCATACGAGCAGAGGAAGGAAGACTGAGGAGTATGAGTGAAGAGAATGAATCATTCCATTTTTATTAGGTTTGTGAAATAAATTTATCGGGTACATCTTGCTGGTACCAGGTTGGACCCCCTTTTGCTTCCAGTAATGAGATCTTCTCGGCAGAGATTAATAAGGTGCTTGACTCTGGTCCAGGTTGACATGACAACATCATGCAGTTGCTGAAATTTGTCAGCTGCACGTTCATGATGCATATCTCCTGTTATACTTCATCCACAGCTGCTGAATTGGATTGAGATCTGGTGACTGTGGAGGCCACTTGAGTACAGTGAACTCACTGTCATGTTCATGAAACAGTCAAGATGATACGACTTTTGTGACATGGGACGTTATCCTGCTGGAAGTATAAGAAGCCATAAGAAGCCAAGTATACTGTGGTCATTAAGGGATGGACATGGTCAGCAACAATACTCAGGCAGGCTATGGCATTTAAACAATACTCAGGCAGGCTGTGGCATTTAAACAATGCTCAGGCAGGCTGTGGCATTTAAACAATACTCAGGCAGGCTGTGGCATTTAAACAATACTCAGTTGGCACTAAAGGGCCAAAAGTCCCCCACACATTTACACCAGCAGCAGCAGCCTGAATTGTTGATGTAAGACAGGATGGATCCATGCTTTCATGTAGTTTATGCCAAATTCAGACCCTGTCATCTCAGTGTTGCAGCAGAATTCGAGACTCATCTGACTGGGTAACGTTTTCCCTTATTGTATGTTCACGGTCATTCGACCTCTCTGAAACATTTGGATGTCTTGGATTATATTAAGTGTTTCAAATTGCTTGTTTGGCATCCTGTCCAGGGTGTCCCTGCCCTGTATATCTGTGTCCTACGCTGCCTAGCGTATATAAGGCTATAAGGCTGCCAAATGTGTGCAAATGATATAGGAAGGAATATATAAGGAAATATATATGCAAACCCAAACAAACTATACAATATGAATGTAGTCAATGACAACATCTGACATCTCTATATTGTAGATCATTATAATCGGTCTATTACAAAACACTCCCAATGCTAGCAGTTAAAAAATTACAATTCCAAAAAAAGTATTTTTCCAGTGGCAGCTGTGATGCATTCAAATGTTATTGGCCCACCCTGAGAAAAGGTGGAAAAAGCAGATAAAATCATTACATGTGGCACAGAGCTTTTCCAGTGCGTATACCAACTCAGAAGACAGGAAGTACAAGTATAAGAGTAAAAATGCACTGAGCGCAACAGGCTAAATAAGACTGGAAACATAGAAATCATCTGCCTGATTAAAATCACCTACTGTAGACCTTCCAGAAGGCACCACAAAAATATAAAAACTGTTTCATAAGTTTCTATATAACATATACATGTTACAAAATGAACTGCTTTGCAGAATTCAGTTCTACATGCAGATGCTATGTGTTGGTGAGTAAACACTTCCTGTGTGCAAATGCGTTTGGGCGGAGTGTGTCTCTGCAAGGCCTTCTGTAATTTTTTGGTTAAATCAGAGGAGACACCAAGGGATGAGGGAAAGGAATCAGATCCCCCGTACGTTCATCATTTTGCTCTGAGCAGCGTTATGATATGCAAAATACAGGCAGCTCTCAACTTAAGTGGATCCAGACTTGTACAAAAAAATATATGGACGACAGAGTATACAGAGGGGACGGAAGCACAAATACAAAATGGCAACATACATCCATAAGTAAATTTACACTTTATCTATTCATTTATTTGTATTGTTTAATATCTATTACTAGTAATTTTGACTTGAGTTGTTTGCTTTCCTGAATGACATAGTAAGGTAAATCTGAATTACAGAAAATTTGACATACATAAGGCTTTGTAGAACGGATTATTTACATCAGCGGAGAACTGTCTGTACTGGAACACTATTAGGCATGTTAACCAGGCGTGGCCTGTGTGTTAAAGGTTTGGCAGTCGATAGGACAATTCTCAGAGACAGCTGTGCTCTGGGTTTGCCGGCAGCCACGGGTGTGAAGGCTAGCCGGAGGGACAGCACGCCCGCCCTAAGGCCACGCCCCCCACAGGCTCGTCGTCCACGATCCGGACTCCTCTCCGGGGGGCACCTCCGGTGTGGCTGCCACCATTGCCCGTCTGCTGATCTTCCATCTCCACTGTCTCAGTCATCCCTGGCAGCCCACAGAGGAGTCCCACGTGTGAAAACCACCAAGCGGAAATGACAGAAGCTACGGTCGTATCCCAAGGACGACTACATTTAATGAGTCATGCACAACATGGACACAAAATCATTACGCTAAGTAACAGAGCGTCAAATAAGGGAAGGGAAGGGATTTTGCATTCACAAACTCACCTCAGACAACCACAATGACATTTAGTGCACCATGAGTTTGTAGCTCAACAAGAAGACCAAAGTGTTAACTAACAATGGTTAGCAAAAGGTTGTGGGTTCAAATCCCAAGAAACACACATTTATTGTAACCCAGTGGTTCTCAATCTTGTTGCTGGCACCCACCCATGAAAATGTTTTCATTCCAATTCAACTATAATCAGGCTCATATGGTCCTTAATAGGCTAATAATGAATGTGGCAGATTGAAAGCGGTGTGGGCTGGAATGAAAACTTTCTGGTGGGGGAGGGGGGGGGTTAGCACCAGAAAGAAGACTGAGAACTACTGCTGTAATCCTCCCCTTCACTTTAAGTCTCTTTGAATACAAATGTCAGATACATTAGTAAATGTTTGCAAAGATTCCAACCACGGCGACAAGCTTAACGTGTCAGGCCAGGAGCTGGGCTGACTTACGCTTGCAGAGGTCCAGGAAGAGCTCCTCAATCCCTCGGTTTAGTTTGGCGGATGTGTGGTGGTGTTTGGCTCCCACTGACGCTGCGTACCTGAAACAGGTGTGCAAAGGCAGGCCCGTTTACTGACTAGGATGTGCGACTGCAGTCTTCACCGGCCAAGGGATCACGGACACAGCGAGATGTAAACGGGCCAAACGGAAGACAGGGGCAGCAGAAACAGAGTCACTACAAGGCCCCAGAAGACATTCTGCAATTCCATAATGATCCTACATAATCATAAAGGCTGGTCCATGACACGTACCCCTCTGCGTCCTGGACGGATATGTGTCTCTCTCTTTCAAGATCGATTTTATTCCCTGTGCAAATGAAATGACACAGATTAGTAAGAGGAATTACTTTTCATTTAGGTCTTTCACTAATCAAATACAGTAACTCAAATCGATGCATCAAATGCTGATTATGACCAGCGATTTAGAGCAGGAACAAACAAGATTAACCCAGACATGGGTTAATCTTAAACCATTAAACTTAAATGCTTTCTGATATGTAATGCATGCTACCATATTTTACGGTCAAAACTGGTTGGGAGTGGTGGTTGGGAATTTCATACTGGCAACCAGCGGTCATTGTACAGTCATCTGTAGTCACTGCAGGACTGTGGCAACATGATCAAGGAAAGCCTGGCCAGCTTGCTTCATTGTGTCAGTGTAACACCCAGTTAAGCAGGAGAAACCTACCTACTATACACAGACATATTTCATTCCCCAGCGTTTTCCGTAACTCCTTGACCCAGTTTTTTACCTGAAGTCAGAAAGCAAGGAGTGCTTGTTGATTCATAGCAAAATCTGTATTTAATACAGGCAAAAGTCACCTTTCTGTGTCTGATTTATTGGAATCATTAAAAACAGAATACCAGTGGGGTTCACCTTCTGGAAGGAATCCTCGTCTGTGATGTCATACACCAATACAGCTCCATTAGAGTCTCGGTAGTATATGGGTCCCAATGCGTGAAATCTTTCCTGTCCTGCTGTGTCCTACATTAAAGCAGGGAGGAGGTAATGAGCAGGCTATTCTGTGAGTGAGTATAGTGCAGGTGACTGCGATGTACGATGCAGAGTATAGTGCAGGTGTCTATGAGGTACAGTGCACCAGGTGATGATTTACCACAGCAAAGACAGATAAAAACAATCACTGGTTCAGGCAGGCTATGCTGAGCTTGGCTAAGGATCCCCCTCTTTCTCACTCTACGTGCTGTTTCTTTCTGTCAAGCTTCCAAATACCACTTCAGGACATATTAGTTATTTTTTAATTACTTACAATACTAACATGTCTATTCATGCTCATTCATTGCACGTGGGGGAGGGGGCTGTTTTGTGGACTGGCTGCCCCATGTGAGCTGGTCATATGACCCTCCAAATCACTGGCAGTTAAAACCGTCCCGGTACAGCCAGCCTAAGCCACGCGCGCTGAGAAGCAGGTCAGAAGGGCGCAGTCTGCGTACCCATATCGTGAGATTCACTCTTCTGCCTCCGATGTTCAGTTTCTTCGTCAGGAAGAAAGCCTGAAAGAGACGGAGAGGCGGAATGAGAAAGGCTTGGGCCGCCGTGGTGTGGAGAGAGGCTGCAGAACCCCAGTAACACTGCCGTCCGACCAGCCGCGACCTTCACAGGGACCACTAAGGCCTGTGCTCCCCGACCCAGCGCTGGGCCGCAGAACCTCCCTGTGCTCCCCGACCCAGTGCTGGGCCGCAGAACCTCCCTGTGCTCCCTGGTTATGAGGCTATGATCCCCCTAGCTGGTCTCCAGCCACACATCTGTCCAAGCTGCATCCACGTAACACCCAGGCACCAAGGCCTAAGATGCGGGGGAGACCATCCTACACATGGACCTCCAGAAACACCATCTCAAATTCATCTTTGAAGCAAATAAGTCTTATGCCAGAGTGGCAGAATTGGCAGAGTGGCAGAATTGCTTCATAATGATTTTGCACAGCAAAAAAAAAGTATATGTGTGTGTTTTATATTATATAATACCTCATTTTATATTAATATAATACCTCGTCAGATATATTACGTAGCAGCGGGAGAGGAGCTGAACTGAAGGGCTGAGTTAAACTGCCTAAACTCAGAAGGTACTTCCTTGTTCCGCTGCCAGGACTCAGCTGAAGACGACAGACGGCAGGGGGATTAAGAGCAGGACCTCTGGGGAATCGTCACTTGTGCGCAAGATAAGCTGGCTGCTGTACTTGAGTTTCATCTTGTTTTGCACGATCAGCGAAAACCACAAGTTCAGAACTTTCCTCACGCAGCACAGAGAGGAATGCATGACCGGAGACGTTTTCACTCTCACCTACGGGAAAGAAGCACTGCTGATTTCTTTCCCCTGACAGTGTCGTTTGTCGTTGTAAAGATGGCAGTGACATATTGAAATTTCCTTTTAAAATGACACTTTTAAACAAAAGGCACTGCCCTAGTCCCCCCCCCCACACACAATGGCAGGCAGACACAAAAGGGGAATTTTCTTTGTCATTTTTATGAATTGTCAACAGACTACTGAAACACTGAAATACATGTGATACATGTGACCAGTACCTTGCGACAGAGATCACAGTGACACTGGGTAGGCCAGTGCTCTTGCCGGACCAGAGAAGCCAGTACAGTGGCATCTTAGGACCCGCGTGTTCTGCACTACTTCCAGCTGGGAACAATAGGATTACTGTCTGTCTCCTCTGTGCTTGTTTTCAGGAAACCTACAGAAAAAAATTACAAGCTTGTATCCACAGAGGCCAAACTTTTAAGAAGTATAGAATATAAACTTTATAAAGTTCCCGAAAATAACCCTTGTATTCTCCCCACAAATAACAAAGCAGTAACCAATGTAATAATAAGACCCAGTATGTAGAAGTCAGGGTAATTTGAGCTGAGTACCACAGTATTATGGTAAGGAAAGCCAGTCCCTCCTGCCACTATTGTCCAGCTGAGAAGAAACGAAGCCGAGTCTGAAAATTACACATCATCAGCGAAACCAAAATGAGGTCCCCTTCCTTCCTTAGGGCAGGTCTGATAACAGCTTCTCAGCAACACGGAAACAGCTCCGCAGCACGGCCCGGCTTCCCCACGGCCCCCAGGTCGCTGTCTGGGGGTGTAGTATCACTAATGCAGAATTTTTTTGCTTAGCTGGATAATTTGTCAGATTTAAGGTACCCCAGTTTAAACAGACTATCTCCGTTCACTTACATTTGGGCCAGATTACCTTAAATCTGATAAGAAATCCAGCTTGGTGATACAGACCTCTGGAGTCCATCGCTGAAGCCCAATTTAGGGGATAACAGACACTAAACAAACACCAGCACTGTTACCCCCAGATAAACCAAAACACTCTTCTGAAATCCACCTTCCCACTCATTCAGTTCTAGAAAGACCACATGTAGCCTCTATACAGAAGTCAACTATTTGTTAAGAGCATGTGAAATTCAGGAAATTTATGAAGTTCGGCCAATTTAGGAACAACAAGCAGTTGCAGCCACTAAAATGTGGCCGTGTTGTACCTTCAGTGTGACCCACCTGTAAGTGTGAGAAGGTGGTGACATCAGAGAAGTGTCATGTGACCAGAGCCCCAAATAACTGTGTTCATCAGTAGCTGACGGCAGATGCCATCACATCTGTGTTGTTCTGTAGCTACTGAGTAAGAAACGTTTATAAAATGAAGCTTACATCGTATCCAGATATACTAATGCTGTGAGCAAAACGATTAGCACAGAATTACAGTTTCTGTCTAATAGTTAACGGGGAGAGTTAGAGGGGAATGCAGTTAAAAGACCCAGTCTTGTTGATGTGAGTCATGTTACTTTGTGCCAAAACACTTTAAAACACAGAAAAATCTGGCAGTTTAACACAGTCAAACAACTTTGTGAAAATAAATATCACAAATGTAATGTTCTCCCGGCCTCCCAGCAGAGCAGACCAGCCTGGAAGCGTTTCACACAGAGATAGAGACCCGGGCTTTCTCCCCGCCAGAACCGCAACCTCAACCTCATACTTTCTGAAGACACCAAAAACACCACCAGCCCCTGCCTTCCAGCTCCAAATAATGTGCCCTTACTATTAAACGGCTGCAGGAGGAGGGAGAGAGTCTGAGAGAGTCTGAGAGAGGGGAAAAGTAAGGACAGACAAATCCCAGTTAAGGACTTCCGAATACGCATTCCTGCGTTAAATCTACTTTATAATCAATATCTTTGGCAGATTTGTATGATTTCTGAGTAAGGATAGCGCGAATAGAACTTCGGTGAGCGCCCTGCACGGACCTGACAGCTTATACACTACAGTGACAGTGCCACAGTCCAGCCACAACATGCGAATCCCCTGTGCCGTGCCGGATTCCCGAGGTCCGGGAGGGCGCCCGGCCGCCCCTGCGCCCACCTGGAGGGTGGTGATGTGCTTCTCGTTGAATTTGTTCTCGCAGTAACGCAGCGCCAGCGACGTCTTGCCCACGCATCCCTCTCCCAGCAGGACAACCTTGAAGGAGTATTCTTTACCGGCCCCAGTCGCCATCCTGGACCGGGACGATCCGTCTTCGGAATACGAAGCAGCAGAAAAGCAGGGAGAGGTGGGGCGGGGGGCGGGTCACATTAGATGCCCTGGACAAGACGCCGACCGGATGCGGAAAAAAAGAAAAGAACGCTACAGTGTCACATGAGACGCGGTGTCAACAGCACAGGATCGCCCTGCACCGGCAGCCGGCGTCAGGCTGCCTCATCTGCTCCTCCAGCAGCACCAGCAGCGTCCCCCTGCCCCCAGACCCTCCGTCTAATGGCGTCTCTTTCCTCCACGTCACGATCATATGAACAGTTTTCGGCCGAAGTCCGGAGCTCGGCGCTTATCCCAAATCCATCAGCACTTTTAAACATCCATCCATCCATCCATTTTCCAAGCCGCTTATCCTACTGGGTCGCGGGGGGTCCGGAGCCTATCCCGGAAACAACG
>JAODJV010000061.1:33905589-33919283 GCA_026776665.1 Gnathonemus longibarbis | reverse complement strand
GGCTTGTGTATTTTGTTTGTTCATCTCACATGCATGATTTCGTACTTATCGTGAATAACCACAGGCATTGTTCATACTAATGCCTTCCCTTTTTCCACAGTTAAAAAATGGAAAAATATCAGCAGAAATTAAATAATATAATAGGAATCTGTTGATTTGATTAACACAAAATACATGCATCTCCAACAGCAGCGAAAGGTCAGTCTTGTCTCTTCATCTTGCTCTGTTTTCTTTTCACATACACTTTTGTTATCCAAAGGACATTCTATATTTACACAGAATTCTTCCAAACTGAGTTCAGGATCATAAAATAACTTCTTTTCCTGCAAAACGTATGCGATGCTGTCAGATGAGAGAGGTGTGAGCATTCGAGGGTGCCAGTTGAGGCCTGTTCGATGCCCGCCTGTAAGGGGCACATGTATAATCGGGTCGCTGTCTCCACATTGAGATGACATGAAGAGCCCATTTAGACAAGAAGGATTTCCAGAATGAGCTTGGAGCCCAAGACCTTTTTGGATCCATCCATAAAATTAAATGACGCTTTGTTTGACATTTGTACAAATCCACGTGAACACGCTACCTTCCATGTATGACAGACAGACAGAAACACACACAGTGTTGACGGTGACGCTTGGCATCAGGGCATAGGGTCAATCACCCTCCAGTGCCCCTGGAACATTTTTCAGGGGGTTAAGGACCTTGCTCAAGGACCTGATGGATATGGGGCTACTCTGCCAAGCATGGGATTTGAACCAGCAACCTTCTAATCACAGAGGCCTAAACCACTGCACCATCCATTCATGGTCATTAGACACACAGAGCCCAGGCCTGAGACAGGACGATTCCCATACTCGCCCATCTTGCACGTTCACTTCGGCTGTCGTGCTCCTTTTCTCTGTGTTTGGGGATGTTCGTGTCACAACACTTACAAAGGGAAGATTCCGCTGCCCTGTACCCAGCACTTAGGCAACAAGCATCGTGGTTTATTTTCCAATGGGGCTGGTCTCATTAATGCTGCCAAACAAGGTCTTAACTAAATAACTATGAAGCACAGAGATCCCATATCACGTCCAACAAATACGTCAACGACTATCCGACAAAACAAAAGAAAACAGATTTAGCAGGCAAAACTAAACATAGTCTTAAAGGGGTTTCTTAGATTTTTTTAAATCATTCCCATCATATTTATAAATATCCTCTTCCAGTAACCCACCCCCATAATCCTGAGGTGGTATCTTCCTCCCTGTTCAGGCTAATGAAGACCACTGAAGTAATAAAAGATCAGTGTGTAGTCTTCACCTCAGGTTCATAGACTCCCGATCCTGAGCAGTCTGCGAGAAACCCATTAAAGTCTTTGATGTTTCATGCTACCAAATTCTGCCGTGTATATATTTTTTAAAACATAGACGAAATCCAACAGCGTCAGTCCAAATGTTCTCCTCAAAGAGGGTGTCGACTTTCACAAGAGGCTTGTGGTCAAGTCTTTGAGACGGACAGCTAAGCCACTTGAAAGCCCCACCCAGTTAACAGCCTTGCTGAATGCCGGGCTGCAGAACAAAGTATATGTATAATAATATGTATAATGTGACACGGAATGTGAACGGCAGGAGTTCACAGTATGTTTCATAGCAGCTGCTAAAGGGGTCATTAAATGAGTCTACAAAGAGACCTCAAAGGCAGATATTGATAATGTGTGTACATTGTATACATTTAATATCAAATAAACACCCATAAATATTGACATAAAGTTAAACACTAACAGAAGGAAATGTTATACATTTCTGTTTATAGGCTATATATGATAAAAAGTATCACAGTAAATTGATTTGTACAATATAATGCATAGATGAGTGAAGTCTGGATATGTCCACAACCTCATGTTTAACAGGCTAAATGTGTCAGATTCCAAAACAACAAGAGAACATAGAACCAGCAGCATCCAGCAGTGCAGCTCCAACCCAATCGATCACTGCATGAATCTTATCGTCACGTCCCAAAGGGAAGGCGTCTGACTGTAGTTCTGGTTTTATTTCTGGTATCTGTTGATCTGTGGGTCTGTAAAATGCCATTGGAACATTGGAACATTCCACACGGCTGTGTCACAAGCAAAAAGAGGAGAAGCTCGCCACGGTTCCCCCGTGAAAACTGGGAAAAAATACCACCATCTTTGTACGGCTGAGTGCCTGCTGTACAGTCAGCAGGTTCCCGGACTTCGGCGTGCCTCAGAGGAACATCCAACATCGCCTGATGCTGCCATGATGGTATGAAGTTTAATCACGGAAAAGCTGAATTGTCTCTGTCTTCCACCAGCTGGCCACCTACCTGGTCTGGGTTCAGGTGCTGTACCGGTTCTCTTCTGGTCTTTACAATGCTAGTCAGGACTTTGGCCCAGTAGGATCTTAATCCAGCAAAGCAGCCCAACATAGGGTCTTGTCTAACTGCAAGGGACAAAGGGAACTGGGTTTTGGTAGAGCTCCTCATTCTCCTGGGCCTCCTGGAGAGATGTGTTGGTCATCAGAGCTTGCATGGAGTCACATGATTGCTTCTCTGCATCTTCAGAGTTCAAGGAGACCAAGCTGGCATGGTGGTGCCCCCTCAGCAGCCGTGCCTGCTTGCAGAGCAAGCCCAAGTCCTCCTTGAAGTGAGGGTTGAAGAACACGTAGAGTAGTGGGTTCAGGCAGGCGGGAAGGGGGACAATGATCAGCAGCACAGACTTCACCATTACTGGGTTGATGAAGGAGAGGCTGAGCAGAGAGGAGAAGGAGAGGAAGGCCACGGGAATGTAGAGCAGGCAGTTAGTGACGAACAGCCTGGCCAGGTGGCTCATCATGGAGCAGTCCCAGAAGCTGTCCAGCTCATCCTTCACCAAGCTGCAGTAGAGCATGGTGTAGATTACTGTCATCACAAAGTAGCAGAGCGAGTTGAGGAGCACCAAAGCCACCATGAAGCCCATGCTGGAAGCCTCTCCAAAGGGCAGAGGCAGGCATAGAGAGGAGATGGTGTGCTCGCCCATGTAGAGGACGGAGGGGGCAGTGATGGCCAGAGCCAGGCCGAAACACAGGCCCGAAATCATCATCGTGCTTCTGTGGGACGGCCGAGCCCCTGACCTCTTGGAGCAGCGTACGGAGAGCCTGTACTCCACCGTGGCAGTGGTCAGCAGGAAGACGCTGGTTTCACCGGCGAAGACGGACAGGAAGCCCGTGACCTTACATCCTACGCCTCCCTCCCACCAGGCGGCGTACGCTGCAAAGCCGCTGAGGGTCAGGGCGTCAGCCACGGCCTGCGCTCCGCTGGAGAGGCCGACGACACAGTCGGAGACAGCCAAGAGGCCCACGAGATGCTTGGCTGGAGATACGAGGGCAGGGGACAGGAAGACTGTGCAGGTCACTAGGGTGTTGCAGATGAGCGACAGCAACACGATGAGCCACATGCCGACACGCATGACCCAGCTCCCGAAGAGGTGGGAACAGGGCTGGAGAGGTCCTGCAGAAAGACAAGACAACAGTAAATAATACAAGATAGCAGCGTAATAGCTAATAGCCGTCCATCCACTTTCTATAACTGCATGTCCCATTCAGGGTCACGCACCATAGTCAGAGACTTAAACCCGTATCCCAGACGTGTGAGGTAACTGCGGTACACACTGCGCACTGCGCCACTGCACTTTCTCTATAGTATCAGTCTTCCTTTTGTTATTTTTTTTATTAATAAATATGTAATATCCATATTTGATACTACTTGACTTCAAGCACACAATGTTAAACAATCTTCTCTATACTCTAAAACATCTTCCCACTTCCAGATATTACTCTCTCCACTTTACATGTCATAGATTTATTACTGTCACTGTGCACTCTAGAAGCGTTATGCTGAAATGGTCAGAAAGAATCATTTCAGAGAAGGCGCCACTTTTAATTCACTCGGCACATTGAGTCTTCAGGTCTGGTGGTTCTGGAAGGTTCCCCCCACACACACCTGGTGCTGGGTTGCACTGAACCAACTGATGGAACTTTGGGTCCTCGTCAAGCTCCAGGGGAAAATCTTCAAGGTCATGATCCTCTGGAAGAACAACCACATAGATCACACTCTGAGAGTCAGGCGTAGGGTTACCTGCTGGTTACCTGCTGCTCTACAACATGGAGAAAACACCTGTGGAGTCAGATGTAAAACTCCAGGGTTTCAGACAAAAAAATAAACAAAAGAAATGTAGAGGTAATTGGTTCCTAACCCCACAATACCTAGAAGCCAAATGCTTTTTTACTGTGTGTTGGAAGGTTTGTCCCCTAACCTGTTCTTGATCCTGTTGGTTTTTGTGATCAGTTCTGTTTTAATAATCCCCTTTTTCCTGAGCAGCATTCCGGGCTTTTCCGCAGAAGCAGACCTCACCTGGCCTGGGCACGAGCTCCCCGCTTCTCCTGCCACGCAGCTCCTTGATTCCACTGCTCTCCTCCGAGACCCAGGGCTCCGGTGACGTCTCGCAGGCCACGAAAGCGCAGCACTGAAACGCATATGGCATCTCCATCACCCTGGAGACCCCAGAGGTGAACTGGGTCAATTAACAGCCTGTGGCAACAATGCATCCATTTCCCACAACATCTGCCAAATAACTGCGTCAAACTGAGGCTCTTTGCTGGGCTTGTGAACAGTCTCAAAGGAAAACAGCAGTGAATTATCTTCTTATGCTTAAGATGTCAAGGCTGCAATCAACACAGTGGTTATCAATAAGGACATGTTGTTGGTTTGAGTCCCATGCTGTGGCATTACCTGGTACTTATGGTACCAACAGATGGTTTTTGGTTCCGCGACCGTATAAAATTGGCTAAGTGCCTTAATGTGGAGGCTGCTGTTCCAATGGAGCTGTAAGGTGACAAGGTAGAATCCTGGCCACAGATCCTCCTACCTGAGCACTGGGAAGTCCTCTGGAGACAGCAGCTCCTTCATCCTGCCGTTTCCCGCCAGCTTGAGGTGTGTGAGGCTCTGGAGGCCGGCGGCAGGAAGGGACGACAGCAGGTTGGAGGTCAGGTCCCTGAGAGGGGGTGGAGAGACAGGTCCTGAGCACAGAGCTCAGGGAGAGCAGCCAGCAAACGGAGCGGCGGCTGGAAGCTACGGGGTCCTCACAGCCTGACCAGCAGCGGGAGGCGGGAGAAGGCGCCGGACTCCACGGTGCAGACGCGGTTCCAGGCCAGGTCACTGCAAGAACAAGGGAAAGAGGTGGTGCTCTTAAGATCTGGAAGCAGAGAGGCGAGGATTCCGTAAGAGACTCTGACATACGCGCACACAGGAGCGGCCCCTCTCTCGACGTCTTGGGAGGGCGCCGCAACGCGCCTCCGTTGAGATTTTTACGCCCGAAGGTCAGTTTTAATTAAGCGGCTGCGCTCAGCGGTCACAGTGTAGGAATGTGCAGCGACATCAGAGAGAAGTGCAGAAAAAGGCAGCTGTACAGACAGAGGGAGCACCAGTCCTGTCTGACGTGGAAAAACATGGTGACTCTTCCTCAGACGATGGTTTCCAGCCATGCAACTCGCGTTCATCTGAAAGCATGTCCTGCTCATCTCCGTGCAGCAAAACTTCCACCAGGACACAGAACTGGAGATATCTGACAGTTGTCAGAGAACGTGACCTAGCCATTTTGTGTTTTTCCCTAGATCTGCCATGTCTGAATGAATGGAACATTTTATTTACATTTTATATACTTTCTCCCCCCAATATGTTAAGCTGGGGAAGGCAACATTCAGACAAATGATTAGCATACATCCCTGCAGATTTGAATTGTGAATTGCCATGAATTCACAGGTAAGGAAAAAACCCTTTTCAAAACTTTAAAACAAAACAGACTTTCACATTAAAATATGACCAATGACATGATTATAGTTTCAGTGAACCAATATTTGTTTGGGTAGATGTATGACGTCTGTTTCCCAGCTCTGAAGTCAGGGATCTCAAAGGATGAATTAGTGCACGGTGCCTTTGGTGAACTGAAACAAGCAGATGGAAAGTGAAAATTCATCTTGAAGGCCTAACTTTGTGACCTGCCATTCTAAATACTTCAGAATTGACTACCAAACTCCCGAGGAATAGGTTCACAGCAGATGTGTGTGGTAAATCGGCTTCCCCCTGAACAGAGGGATTATGGGCTTTTTTCCATGTAGCTGAGTCCACACCGTGGGTAACTGGATATTCCCGGCCTTTCCCCACGTGAGTCAACCGCTTCAAGATCAAGGGCATTTGGCTGAGCCAAGTGTGACAGCATGTTTAATGGCCCTGCCGTGGCTAGCCAATCGGAAGCCCCCCCCACCCCGTGTGACCACGTGTCAGCGCACACCACAAGCCGTGTCACACACACTCACTCCCTGCACGACGTGAGTGCGCAAACTTAGCAGGATAAAATAGTTACACCCACTCCAACTCTTTGCTGACACAACATTGGGTGGAAAAATTATCCTCCCAGCCAAATATATGGCAAACATTAATGTCATTGCTCTACTTTACAGAATTTGCCCATAACTGCCACACTTTTTTTTTTTTTTTTGAATGAATGAATGAATACCTGTAAACATACGAACTATGTAAATAATGATATGGGTGTTTGTATGGTCGAGGCATGTTTTTTATCGTTCCATTTCAGCATGTATTTCATTCCTATCATTGCTATTTTGTAATTTTGTATTGTTGTGATGCACTATGACGTGATGATATAAAGGATCTTCACATTGCAAGCCCTTGGTGCGGCGGAAGGTCAATAAATAATGAAAGAGAAAAAACAGTTACATGCGCGGAGAATGTCAGGGAGAGCATTTCATGGAGTGCGGTAATAAACATTATTGCACCAGGGGTTTTAGAGTGAGGAATGGTATTGTACATTGGACAGCACAGTAATGGATTGTATGGTGTTGAGTTGTATGAATTAACAAACAAAGAAACGACAAACAAATGATGAGAGGTTGGTGGTAGTAAAACCCTCGACTCCCAGAGCCTCAGACAGGGGGCACTAAACGCCTCACCTGGGAAATGCCTCGACCTTCCTTGGGGGGTTAATTCCACAAACAGATGACCAGAGTAATCACCTTGTGTTTCTGTAAGGCTACATTCACGCTCACCCTGGATGACAACTCTTTGTCTATCTTTCTGGAACTCTTGGGACATTTACACAGTCAGTTTAATGTGCTACTGTACGCTTTAATTGCGCAGACCATTGCCAGTCTTCATTAATGCCTCTTAACCAACTTAGCCAGTGAATAATATATGCAAACCAACATCCAGGAAACCATCCCTAGAAGATGTCTGTTAAAGACGTCCCAGTTGCTTTAAGGTACTAAGCTTCATTAAACAGGGGCCTTAGGGTCAGAGTCACAGCTGCAGTGGGAGGACAGCTGCAGTGGGAGGACAGCTGCAGTGGGAGGACACTCACACAGATTTCAGTGCCGGAAGACCCTGGAAAGTTCCTGAAAGAACTTCTTGGATTTTGTTGTGATGGAGGTTTCTGTAGGAAGAAAAAGAAGCAGAGGTGTTCCACAGAGGACAGGAACTTTGCACGGGAAGCAGTTAAGGACACATGACCACTCAGTCTTGTGTGTCTCTTGATAAAGTTGCTCTTACATTTTCTGGATGTTTCCACAGCCGCTGAAGCTGGGGAGGTGCTGGATCAAGTTGTAAGAAAGATCCCTGGAGGCAAAGCTTTCGATTAGAAGCCAGGACACATACTCACTGTGAGTAAGGACATCTTTCACTGTGAGTATGAAGTATTTGCAAATTGGAAGTATACAAAAAACATCAGCATGGCACTCACAGAACTCTGAGTTTGGGTAACTGGTTACACAAGGTGCTTGGGAGAGAGGAGATCCGCGCTCCAGTGATGGTTCTGGTCGGTTTAAAAGTAGAGACATTAGAACCATGGAAACAGTTCAGGGCTTCTGAGTAATTTGTGCTCAACTGAAATTTTGAAGTACAGCTAGTTAATTGTTGCGGTTTGAGGGCTGGGAAAGCAAAGTCATCAATCACACTTCAGGGTAATTAGTTCTAGGGGGAGAAACTGTATCGCCTTCAATTAAACTGTATGTGTCACATTGTGGAATGCTTCAGAATGGCCTGCTCTGATACAGCATCGGAGCTTGTAAGCTTTACGATGGCTGCGACTCACAGGCTCTCCAGACTCGTGGTACCGGTGAGGTCCGGGAACTCCGTGATTTCCGTGGCCCCGTTCAGAGATCTGGGGGTAATATGGAGCAGGTAAGGGTGCGAACCTGACGGCATGGAGTTGGAGGTTCACGAGCAGCTGAGGACATCGTGGTGTTATATGAACTCACAATGTGCGCAGTTCTGGAAGGAGCTGAAAGGCCGACTTGCCAACGGACTGGATGGGGTTGTTATAGAAGTAACTGTGCAAAGCAAAGAGATCATTTATATTTTAAAAAGGCACTTTTATCCAAAGTGATTTACATTTTTATTCAGAGACCGAATTTGGAGCTCAGGGGCCTTGACGGTAAAATCATTCCGCCGACCCTGGGATTGGACCTGATTGGAACTGACCTTCTGATCACAGACACGGCATCGCAGTACACAAAGCCACACACTGGCCCAATAACAGCGGCTCTGATTCGGAGCCGGATTCTCTGGGTTAATGCGACGGTCGTTAATGATGCCAGAGTACAATACGGTGCCAAATGATGAAAGTCCTGCTCTGCCAAACACCAGTTTCAAAGAGGTAACAGCCTGCGATGGGCCTCCAGAGCCAGAGCAGAAAGCCATCCAGCGGCGCGTAAAGCAGCCTTGTGCGCTATAAAAGGTCCTTCTGAGCCCCGTCTAAGCTGCGATGGAGCCCCGCCACGTCTCTGCATTAGGCTAAGCCATTAAGTTTGGGAGGGAAGCCATTTACGAGCTGACAGCTCATAATTCCATTATCTGAACCATGGATTACAAAAGTGAATGTTCTAGAAAACAACCAAGTGAGGGCAAACAGGAGGCGGCATCTTCTGGTACCATTCATTGAGATAAAACCTATGATTGACACAGATAAAGTTGAGGTTCTCCTCAGGCGGAAAGTTTATGAACGCGATATGTATGCATCATATCTAAGCTCACATCTAAGCTTCTGATTCCTAATTATGGACAAAATCTCAAAACGGGAGAATGTGGATCTAATGTGTCATTTGGCAGATGTAACCTTCACACATAGTTTGACACAGACGTTACGTTTGTTACTGTGGGAACAGGGAGACCTACATTGTCAGCAGTGAAGGATTCCCAACGAAGGCCTGCTCTGGAATGGACCGGATGTTGTTGCTGTGAAATGCCCTGGAACAGAGCATCAGGGTGAGTGACATCAACTGGACAGCAGGAAGTGACACGGTGGTCACAGTGCAGACTGGGTACTCACAGCTCCTTCAGGTTGGTGAGGGATTTGACGGCAACAGGGAAGTCCACCAAGCTGTTATAGTTCAAGTCCCTGCAGCACATTGAAAATATTAAATGGTTCTTGAACATTAAGTCACTCTCAGCAAAAACTGGTGTTAAAAATCACGCAGGCTTTAGTTTGTCAGACACATTGACAAGGCAGTCCACATTTGTACAAGTTTTTCAGGATGACAAATGCATAGATCATAGAGCTCTTAAAAATGCTTAACAAAAGTGAATGTGATTTAAAACATGAAGCTCTTACACAACAATCCCTTTGATCTATACGCATCGTTAACCGCCATTCCATTACGGTTTTGAGAAATAATTAAAAATGCTAAATGAGGCTTGGTAGGGCTTACTGGACATCCTGCATCTACATGGAAAGCAGAGTCAGTGTCTTGTATGTGTGTTCCATTTGTGGCCCTTGAGGGGCCACTTCTCTGCTCATGCATGGGGCCGCTCTCGGGCCCTCATGTGGTTTTCATTTTTGCACGGCTCCCTTTGCTCTCTGTCTCACTTCTTCATTGTTAAAACCTCCGTAAGTGTCACCAAATGGTGCTTAACATAAGGAAAGTTAAAGTCTGCGTAAGAGTAACCGATACGATTCGCTTTTTTCAGTGTCGGCTCCCAGAATCCTGGCTTTCCCGGATTCTCTAAAGCTGAAAGCATCTTTCAAGATCTGTTAAGTCACGTCTTGGACAGACAGATGTTAAAAGACATGGAGGTAACAATGAAATGGTATCTGGATGAAGTCTGGCTGTAGTGAAAAAAATCAAGAAACGTGCCACATTTTTCATGACAGTGATTATGACTCTGTGAACATACATCACTTACAGGCAGTGCTGCGGACCAACTTTTACCAAATACTTTGGGGTCCTTGGTTAATCTGGACAATGTACGAGTGATTTTTAGCAACAGAACATGTCATGTGAAGGATTTAATAAAATGCTTCTGAAAACACTACACAGTCACATCAGGAGAATCTTCTAAGTATGCTTCCATGGACCATACAGATTTATTTAGACTAAATACGGTTTGCATTGATCAGTCGTACAGACAAATGATATGACCTTTTGAGAGAACATTCCAGACCACTATCTTGCTGCCCACGTGGAATGGTTAGGAGAACTCAAACCCAAATTACAGTCCAACGTACAAGGTCTCCAGATTCTGAAGGCCATCGAAGCACTTCTTCCCAAGGGTGTGGATTCTGTTGTTATGGAGGTGTCTGCGGAGGAACATGAAGGAACATTCAGTGGAACAGAGCATTCCCCAGGATGGGCCTTCCTGATTGAGCAACAGCTGCAAGCTTTTAAAGACTGCAACCCACCAGATTTGGCAGTTTATAGACATTAAACTATAAGAGTGTTTAAAAATAAAGCAGCATTTCTTATCCATGACAGCCCAGTGGGCCAAAGAATTTTAACAACCATGATCTACAGCAACCTGCTAGACTTCAGGAGTACACATAAACATTTATAAACGTAAAGGTGTGCGTGGGGGGGGGGGCACTTTCGCCATCTGTGATTGGAAATGGGTGGTCGGTGCTGACTTCCTGCTCCGGAAACACCCAGAAGAGTCACTCCCACTGCAAGCATCCACCCCTCACAGTACAAAGGCACCCGCAAACCACACAGGGTTCCCATTTTCACACGTCGATGACATGTGGCTTCAAACCCACATTTAACTGCCTCTCCTCACTAATAAAACTATGTGGAAAACAAGAGGCAGTTCAGGGTTCAGTGCCTGTATAAAGGCTGGCGGCAGAGAGGGAGGTCGGCACTCACAGGACCACCAGGCTGCTGAGGTTAGCAAAGGCGCCGTCGGGGATGTGGCTGATCCTGTTGAGGGCGAGAGTCATGGCCTGCAGGGAGCAGAGTCCCGCCAGGGCTGGGACGGGCACCTCCGTCAGGGCGTTGTCATCCAGCCAAAGGTGCCGCAGGGACAGCAGGCCATCAAAGGAGCTGGGCGGCACACTGACGATGCGGTTGGCGTCCAGGCGGCTGGGGGAGGGGGAAACACGGCACCTCCATCAGGGTGTGTCCCCCAACCCCGCATGACAGACATACAGCTCCAAGTCCAACTGCTTCTTTGCCTTTCTGCCTCACTGTGGACAAGCCCACCTCACTGCTTCCCTGCCTTACAGCCTCAGAGCGAACAAGGCCGCCTCACAGTCTACTGCTTCCCTGCCTTACAGCCTCAGTGTGAACAAGGCCGCCTCACGGTCTACTGCTTCCCTGCCTTTCAGCCTCGCTGTGAACAAGGCCGCCTCACGGTCAACTGCTTCCCTGCCTTACAGCCTCAGTGCGAACAAGGCCGCCTCACAGTCTACTGCTTCCCTGCCTTACAGCCTCAGTGTGAACAAGGCCGCCTCACAGTCAACTGCTTTCCTGCCTTTCAGCCTCGCTGTGAACAAGGCCGCCTCACGGTCAACTGCTTCCCTACCTTTCAGCCTCAGTGTGAACAAGGCTGCCTCAAGGTCTACTGCTTCCCTGTCTTTCAGCCTCGCTGTGAACAAGGCCGCCTCACAGTCAACTGCTTCCCTGCCTTTCAGCCTCGCTGTGAACAAGGCTGCCTCACGGTCTACTGCTTCCCTGCCTTTCAGCCTCACTGTGAACAAGGCCGCCTCACGGTCAACTGCTTCCCTGCCTTTCAGCCTCACTATGAACAAGGTCGCCTCACAGTCTACTGCTTCCCTGCCTCACCACCTTCCTGTGAACAAGGCAACCTAACAGTCAACTGTCAACCTCTGACACACTTTTAGTAAACATCTGACAGGGTGTTTTTGTTTTATTTGGAATTTGGAAGAACATGCCTACTGGTCAATAAATAGGCTGGAGAACTCAAAGTGCAGTCCACTGATCTGTAATATAATTTGGATCGCATTGTCTTAGGAAAATTGTCTCCAACGAAGGTACCATGAAGCTGGAATCCAGCTTCAGCTGTAGGCATTATGTCTACACAAGGCCTTCTGGAGTGAAACTGAATGGTCTTCAAGTTTGCCCTTAGCACAGGGAAAGCAAGTGAACTGCGTGGGAAGCAGGTCTCTCTGTTTTAGCTGGGAATCCCCCAACCCACAGATCTGTACTCCATTCCTGCGGAGTCAAAGCTCATGTTGAACTTGATTCCTTGTTGCTTAAGTGGATAATCTTGAGCGTGTCTCAGCTAAGTGTAATGGCAAAATTAGTACAATAGCCTTCTAGGTGGAAGGTTGTGAGTTTAGATTTCTGATGAGTCATACCTGTAATGCTGTAAAATTAGCTAGAAGGAAACAGAGCTATAAAACAGATAATATAGCCACCAAAAGCACGAAATCCAGGAGGAGAAAAACCTTCGGAGCAAATAAATCTTATCACTGTATTCCTAGTTGTCCTGTGGTCTCAGTATTGGAATGGACTGAAAACACCCTATTCAGTATGGTTTCGCAGCTGAGAGTGTCAGAGGGAAAGGTTTGGCTTGGCCCCCACAATGTTAGCGAACGCCAGGGAGGAAGAGCCTGGATGACAGACACACTCTGTTGATGGAGCCTGGAATCAGTGGTTAGCCAGGGGCAGTGTAATCTGGAGCTATCTGCATGTCAGTCAGAGCATCCATGCACATGCAGGAGTACCTGTGCAGCACTGACTGTCCCCACATCAGACTTCGACTAGAAAACTCCAGGTCACGTCCTGCAGTGTTGCACTGCCTGCGGCCAGTTAAAGTCATTGCTCTTTGACCAGAAGCAGTTCCGATCTCCCCTTTAAATAAACCCACCTCTCAGTTCCCTTCCCCTGCCGAGCCGGACCTGTCGCCAGAGCGATCTGACCAATCCCAGCTGGAATATGAAGCCGCAGTGGCTCATTCAGTTCCCAGTGAATCTGTGCTGCTGCTTCAAATCGTTTGAAATGTCTGGCACCTCAGGGATTTGCAGTGGGGCAGTTAGAGGTCTGATAGCAGACAGGAGACAAGCTCATAAACTTTCAAGGTTTTAAGTGCAAAAGAAATTCCCATTCCAACTGCTGACTTGCCTCAGTCTCTGTTCCCCCCCTGCAAAGCAGCGCAGTCCCTGCCCCAGAGCCCCAAGATCCAGGATTCAGGCTGGAACCTGCCAGTCTCAGCATCTGGGCCAATTCCAGTTGTGTGAAGGGGTGAGTGATGGTGGGCTGGAGACCATCCTCCCCACATCCTGCGGGTCTTTGCTGTAGTATATATCCTTCTCTGATGCCCCCTCCACCCCAAAGAAGGGGCTGGGATCCAGCAGCTTGCATCCCGCAAACCAGCTTCTGTCTGCTGGTTCTGGGGGGGGGGGGGGGGGGGGGGGG
>JAODJV010000061.1:33868133-33883730 GCA_026776665.1 Gnathonemus longibarbis | reverse complement strand
TTTTTAATACTCAAGTACAATTTTAATGCGGTACTTTTTTACTTTTACTCAAGTGTGATTCTGGCTGAATACTTTTAATTGAGTAAAGTTTTCACTCATTACTTGTACTTTCACTTGAATAACATTTTTGAGTACTTTTTACACCTCTGCTTGGAAGTTTTTTCAAGGAAACATTTACAAGCGAACCCCATATTCCCGCTACCATTAAATGAGATCCTTGCAGCATTTTCTCCGGTGCACTTCAAACCAAGCCAAGCCCTTCATTGTTCATAGCCTGACAGCCGCGAAAACCTCTATCTAAATGACTCTGTTCAGGCAGGAAACACACCTAACTATGAATGGCTTTTATAGTCCATCAAACCATTCAGTAAAAGAAGAAAGATCATCTTTAACCAAACAAGCGCCTTGATCGGTATCCATTTAATCTTACGTCATCTAGGTGAGGCAAAGCTCACGCGTCAGAGCTCTAAAAACAGTTTATGCTAGTGCCGATTTCACATGGCGTCTTTGTTAAGACAAAGTGGGACTGTTTCATTTCTATTCTCGACGATTTCACGCATTAGGTACAGAACATGTATACCGTCATTATGGATTTTGCCATAGACGATCAGCGGGCGTCGCGCTTTTATGTCTACAGTGAAGCGTCCATTGCGACAACGTTAAAAACTCTAAAAATGGGTGAATTTTCTCAAATCTCACTATAAGTATTTTGCTTCAGTTTAAAACTTGCTTTTCTCGAAGATTAGAAACAAGACTCCTTCAGACCCTTTGCACAGCCGACTTGTTCTGGCTGTAGAAACATATATGAACCGACGGACAAGGTGTATTGATTCAAACAGGTACAATCTAGTTGAACTGACATTCTTTAATGTTATTTTTCAAAGAATAGTAAATAATTGACACCCATAAGCATGGTAATATGGTACTTTCACTTGTTCGGATTATATCATTTTATTCTGGTTAAACTGGGGCGCACATGCCGTGATGTAGGCGGCTGTAAATGACAAGAGAAAATCCCTTTAGGCGGTGTGATGTGCATGGGTAGGAAGCTGTGTCGCCGGCTGCTTCTGCAGTCTGATTATTACATTTTTATCAAAGTGTCGGCGTGTTTTGATGATCTCCCAAATTCTTTTAGGTTAATATTGACCGTAGATCGCATTAGAGATTACTGGGCGGTGCTTATAGCGTCTCTCTGTGATCCCTGGAGTGCATTAAGCACAAAACATGGTCATATGAAAAAAACATATTTATCAACCGGTAGTGCTCCCCCCCCCCAAAAAAAGCAACAAAAATATACAATGCATACATCATATTCCAGCACACATTTAATGTTAAAGATATTTCATGAAAAATAACACCTCAACTCGCCTCAAGAAAATCCATGCTTCTATTAATTGCCCAATTGAATTTCGACATTTTTCCTTTGATTTTTTTTTATTTTGGCAAGTAATAAACTTCTCTTAAAATTAGGGAAAACGAACAGTTTTAATCTTACTACTATTTTCAAAATTCATGATGACAGTTATATCGTAAGTTATATCTTAAAAGAAAAGTCTGGCGTTTAATATTTTAATTTTCTTTACTACCTAGTAATGACCAAGAAAAATCATAATAAAACATAGGCAAACAGGCTTATTACACTCATCAAATCAACTCCAAAGTGGTTCCTTAAATTTTTTGATTAGACGCAAGCAAAGATTTAAAACGTACAGCCGTGGGGGTGTCGTTCGGTGCATCACTAAGCTCTATGACAAAGTTTTCAATCGAAAGGCACATTGTTTGAAATGATTTTAACACCCAGTCCACATCTTTAGGTATATAAATTTGAATGGAATATATGCATGTTCCAGCTGTAAAAGGAGCACTGTGACTTACAGATAGGAAGTGAAGACGCTGAGGTTTGTAGGGAGATCCGCGAGACCGAGGTCCGCGCAGTCCACGCGCAGGAGCGCCCCGTCCCCCTCGCACTGACAGCGCCGCGGACAGTCCGCGCGCCCGACCAGCGCCAGCGCCGCGCCGCCAAAGACCGACGCAAAGACCAGCCAGCAAGCGCGCATCTTCCAGGCTCCAAGTTACTTATAAGCAGGAGTTTCTCTGAAGCCGGCCGGCCAGCAGGCCTGCATGCTCTGGTACCCGCAGTCGGCAGACTCAGCTCGTTGGAGAGGCGCGTTCCGAGCCTCCGAACTACGCATTTAAGCGGCTTCCTGACGTCACCAGGGAAAGAGCGGCGATCAATAAGCGATCTCAGCGTGCTTCCCTTAAGGTACGCCTTGGGTGCCAAATGCTATGATTCAGTATAAATAATAAACAACCAGTCCGACTGCCCATTACAACAAACGATGAATAGTTTTAGTTTAGTGGCAGGTGTCCATGTTTTATGTGTTAATTTCTTCTGCGTTATATATCAGATACCATGTTTATTATGACAGTCGAATAAAGGAAATTTAGGACAATGTAAACTGTGTCTCATCCCCAACCGATGATTTAGTATTGGGAAACTATTTTAGGCAGTTATAGCCAGAAATCCGGTATTGGGGCGACAGTTTCTGAAACATTTTCATGCGTGTGAAACTAAGAATGGATCTAGTTTAATCTAGTACAAGCTAAAATATATATAAAGTATATACGTGAAACGCTCGGTATATAATGTGTATTAAATAAATTAAAGTACCTGAATCAAAAATCGGATACAGACAGAGGTTGACATTCATACGAAAAACGGAATTATTGAAATTATGTAATAATTCAATGTAATGATATTGTATCATCTTAAGGAGTATCTACCCGATTTTTTTAAATACCGCCTTATAAGGTTTCGCTTTGGAAGAAGCTAATGTTGTTACTGATATTACAATAATTCTCTTTAAAACTCTTTAAAAACGAATCACAGGGCTATTCCTAAGACCACAATATTAAGCCTATTATTTTCATTCCACTTAAACATTCTATGACAGTAAAATGCTAGGCCATGTGGTCGATTAGAAAGTGCTGTTTGAATTTATTTTGACAATAAGTGAAAGCGGATAAATCCGCCCTTATTAATGTTTCCCTTCTGAAGATCGACCGAAGAGGCCACATCAGCCCGAGAGGAAGAGTTAGCGGGCGTCATCTTTTTCCTTTTGGCCCCCTGTTATGCAGAAACGTATGTTTTTGGTTATGTAAATTGGGTGAGCTGACGTGTTTAAGATGCATTACTAAATTATTAAAATTAAAAATATACGGGAGAGAGAAATTACAGGAAAACGACATGAACTTTTAAGTAATACAGTCCCCGGAATTGTCTCTGTGATTAGCTTTTACCGAGTGAAAATGTGTAGCGACAACTTTATATACATTTCTCCTGTGTTTTGTTTCGTACCCAGCCCGAAACTTGAATGTACGGTGTGACTGTGTGAATTTTAAAGTACTGTCTTTATTTTCGCCATGGGTATAAGGTGACAATTTTGTGCTTTAAAATATCATAAAATATTGTTCCAGACAGGAGGGAGCATTTTTGGCGTTGGACCGGAGGTCAATAGCGGAATTTTTTGCTTGCTTAAATGGTAGGCCAATTTAAGACAACAGCTTGCATATCTTTTTTCTCAATCAAAACATTGTGCCACGGACACATGCGAGTCTTGGCCCGGATTTCTTTGTCCATACGATCCATGCCCTGACTGATAATAATAATGTCATTTCCATGTCTGATTTGATGCCACGAATGTAGTTAAATATAGTTTAAGCTGTGTTGAAACATCTATAATTACCTTGTTGACGCCTGTGAGTAATTGTAACAAGGTATACGAGCATGCTGCCTTCTTCCCTTTACATAAAAACGTCAGACGTGTGATTTATGGTATGATGGCATCGTTTTAGAGCCGTCGGCTGTAAGCGCTTCGGATGCCTCTGGGCTGGAATAAAACTCAAAGAGGTGAAACCCGGACACGCCGCCTATATATAGTCACAACGCAAGGAGAAAATGTTTTAATTTAATAGATGAATAGAAATTTAATAGATTTCCCACGAAGCCCTCTCTACGTGCAGTTAAAGGTTACGGTTGTCAGCTGTAATTCTCGGATTCTTTTTAATGTCCATTTTGTTGGACACATGGTGCCGCTTTACCACTGCGCCAGAGCCGCAAGGTGCGCAGACATAAGAAGCGCAGACGTGCGTTTGAAGTGCCTTGAACTGCAGCACAGCCGAATCCCCTACGGGGGCTTACAGGTAACCCCCCGGTCCCGAAGTTTGCTGGCTCAGGAGGCAGAAGGCTCATGCGGTTTTATCCTTCAGCGAAATCTGCTTAACTTCAATTGTTTCAATAAAATCCCCAGCTGTTTGAATGGCTAAAAAATTGTAAATCGCGTTGGATTAACGAGAGCTCAGCAACTACATGTATCCTGAACATATCTTATGTGGACATTTATTCAAATAAATTAAGCAATAACATACAGTTTTCCTTTAAAAATCGAATAATCCATTGTGGTATTTTCTTGCCTGCGATGAGTTGCCCCCCCTCCTGGGTTGTACCCACAGCCTCCGTATTAGGCTTCAGACCCCCGCGGAAAGGACAAGCGGGTGCAGAAAATGGATGAATTAACGAATGTTACATGTATACTTTATACTTATCATAATATCCAAGACTGTATAATTATTTTGTTATATTACTTCATTGTATTCCACCCTGCATATTACAGTCTACTGTCAGTTTTGATGCTAAATGCCTCAGCATCAAAAACCCTTATTGCATTGGGGTGATTTATAGAAGAATAGCTTATATCGCGGGAACTGATGGACTGTAAAAATGTTCAGTAACACGGACGTTCCTGAGCGAGACAAATCATTGTCACAATAATCGATTAATAGCTCGAGTTTGCAGGACTGAAGGGTTTACCTTTATTTACTGGCCAGTGGGTTAATACTATTTATTCCATAGTCGTCAAATTTTTACCTCGACACTTTAATCTTGTCCTCTGGTAATAACTACGAATGACAGCCACGTATTACTTCTAAATGCTGATTTGTTCCTGTGCTCTGACAGGTAATCTCTCCTGAGCACTAATATAATTCTATCTGTTTTAAAGGTAATGTCTCATCCTTCACCGTAAAAAATGTAGGAGGTATGTTTAGTGTATGAAATTGATGTCTTTAGTATAATTAATTGAAAACACATTAATGCTCTAGCAAAGTTTCCTCCCGTCCGGTTGGTAAATGAAGTGACGCTCCAGGTCTCCCCCTAGTGGTACTAAATTATAGGCGCGCCTGCAGGTCTGTGATTTTTTATCCCGCTACCATCATTCAATATAACGTTAAAATGCCACTGCGTTTGTATTTGCCATGAATTCAGGTACAGGCCCAATGGTAACTACAGACCACTTGCTTTCGCTGCAAAGCCTTCGCTGAAAGCATTCAAACCATCCATTCAAACACATTAAATTAAATCAGAAGCTTGATGCCAGGATCCGTCGGTCATGTTCCGTTTGGCCAGTAGAGGTCACTGCTCTATTATTTCTCTTTATTGATCCCCATAGGGAAACTTTATTGCCACTTCATTGATCCCCATGGGGAAATTCCTTTTTCACCTACCCGATCCTGCACTCTATGACACACAGACACACGTGTAGGAGAGAGGAAGCTTGGCAGTGAAGGGCAGCCACCTGCCACAGCGCCCAGGAAGCTGGGGGTTAAGGGCCGAGCTCAAGGGCCCACAGATGTGGCTATTCTGCTGAGGCCGGGTTTGAACCAACGACCATCCAATCATAGGCACATAACCTAAGGGGTTTATTTAGTTCAGTAGTAAACTCCTTCTGTACCTGGCAGGCTCCGAACGGTCTCCCTCCATTCTGACCGTGACACTAGGAAAAAGAACTAAACTGGTTTTGTAATTACACTGGGAATGTCACACTCTGGTAAATTTAGCATTTTTAAGTTTTTAAGTTTATTTACCCTTTTTTGCAGCGCATGTGATTTTATTGCATCGTCTGGCCTTTGGTATGTTACTGCAGCCTTCATTACTACTGCCTAGTACACAGAATGACAGGCTTACATTACTCATTCTACACCCTGACTGCTTGTATATTTAATCCAGTGACTACTATTTGATCCAGTAGAGCTGGAAACATCCTAAGAAAGAAAACTGCAAGGCCTACTCAGACGGAGAATGCAGCCACATTGACTGAATGTGTATGCACATCTACATATTTTTTAAAAGACTGGACAGGGACTTGGAATCGGAAGATGAATGGATCTGAATGGATCAGATCGGGGTCACAAGAAGTGGATCGGGACTTTCTTAATTTTCATTAAAAATGTTTTATTGGTTTGCATGCAGTTGGATAACTTTTAGGTAATACATGTGGGTAATTTTTCATGACTTCTTTATGATACTCCAAAAGGTACCTGAGCACGTGTCAGTTTCCCCTTGAGATTTTTCCCAGTTCCACGGTGCATTAATTGACTGCAGTTGGCGTTATTCAGTCAATTAAATAATAGGGCCTAACTGTAGTGCCTAAAAGTAAAGCTAATCCCGCCATTAAAACAGATGTGTTACATGCCGCTGCCAGTCCAGTTCCGCCCACTGCAGTCATCCTTCGCCCCACCTCCCTGTCCAGACCCCGCCCCCAACTCGCCGTATGCACCATCCGTCACTTCCGTCCCCCCGAAGTGAAAAGTTCGGCAGCAAGATATCTTGAGAGCTCTGCTCATGTTTCTTTGATATTGTTGGTTTGCTTTATTTGATTGCTTTATTGTGTATCACGGTTTTTGGTTATTGGATTTCTGATTTCCTGCCTTGCCCCCCTCTGTACTTTTTTGGTTTATTTGCTTTTTGGTTTCGATCTTTCGTCCGGCTTTTGGTTTACATCTTCGCGCGCCCCTCGGATTCTGACACTTTGCCTTGTGTATGTTCTGTGTGTATGTTAGGTGCATAGGGAGTGGTTGTCATTTTTGTTTGCAAGTTTTGTTGTTGTTTGGTTAGGAAGTTAGGCGTAGTATTTGTCATTTTGTTTTTTGATTTCTTTGCACTTAGATAAGTTAGGTTTTGGTTGTGTTTGGTAGCTGGGGTTTGTTTATTGTGTTGGCTGTAATCACTCCTGAGTCCTTCTGTACCAGGTGTATTTGTTCTGTGCCCGTGGCGTGTAAATAAAAAACAGAAAAATATAACAAAATACCCCTTTGTCCACCACACCCTGTTATTCCCTTATTTCACTTCCACTTTCACTCTGTTACGCCCCAACCCCAGACTGGGGCTCCTAACAGATGCTCGTTTGCTTCATCGGTTTAATCTACATGTCGAGCAAGTCTAGAGCAAGATTACTCTGCGTCCATTTTGTTGCAGCTTGATAATTATGAACGGGATCTGGCCAATACAGTAATCTACAAAATCCCAGTATGTAATGGCATTGCAGATGACTACAACCCTTCTTTAGAACTACATGAAGGAGAAACAGAATTCCTACGTTTTTGCTATTTAAAAAAAAACACAGGCGCCACTTGCTGGTTAAGAATATTGCATCAACGAAGGGAGCGAATGAAAAGTGTGGTTTCCTCTAAATATTGCCATCTACCTTAATCTAGAGGTTGTTCTGTTCTTTCCTGAGCCAGTGAATAATCAGCAAGCCGTGTCTTCTGTCACCCCGGACTACAGAAGAATGTAGTATTGCGTAATGAGCCTTTCGTTCTAATGATCATATTTGTGGATGGAAAATGAAAACCAGAGTGACAAAATCAGAGAAGGAAATCTTTGCTGTTGTGTATTGAAATAGTGTCCAGTCTAAATAAAGATTATAGCTTAGCTCTGGCACTCAGGGGAAAAGTAAAATGTCTAAATAGGCCTAAATACCAAAGAAAAAGACGATCATACATAAAGTGTGCAAAAACTCACCTGGAGAAACGTACGACCTCACACCAGTCTCTTTACAATCATCTGAACGTTATCATGGATTACAAAAATATATATATACTTTGTATTAAATTCTGATGAGAAGCATTGGTAGTAATCTACACTGGCCGGTACATCTACCTTCGAAGCAGTCAAGCCAGATTCTCTTCTGGGCCAATGAAATCCAGTTTATGTTTGTGTTGGCTATCTTATTATGATAATGAATAAAACTTCATCACCTTGGTCACATCAAAAATCACAAACCCCCATTGGAGTCATACTCTGAATGCTTATGAAAAGACTTGCATAAACATTGCTCACATATTAAAAATATTAAAGTATAAAGATCTTAAAAAGTGTCCCCTACCCCACCAAAAATACATTTTTGCACATATAGAGTTGCATTGCATTGTATCCTCTCCCAGCTGGAAGACAGAGGTTTTTTATTAAACACGCTGGGGCGGATGTCCTCAGTGCCGGAAGTCCTCAGCGCCGGAAGTCCTCCATGCCTTGCCCTTGCAAAGCCAGGCGTGACCGTTACAGGTCTGATTCAAGGGCTCCCTGCTGGGTTCAGGGCTCATTTTTCAAACATGAACAGGTTTCATCTGCTCTCTCCAGGTCACTCCTTACTGTGGCCAGTGGCTGGCTGGACACTAGTTCACGCTTCACTTTTTAATGTGGGCGTTCAGCCCGCTGAAGGTCATGCGCATGGAATCTTAAGGTTAAGGTTACTTTATTGTCATCAACGGCTTTATACAAGTACAAAGTGTGATGAGACAACGTTTCCCCATGGTTCCGGTGCAACATCTAATAACACTGAACATCACATACAACAGGGCAAAAGGTGCAAACAGGCAACACAATAAAGTGCAAGTGAATCTTGTGTTCAATAGCAAAACGCAAAGATTTAACTTGTGTTCTTGGCAAGACCGCTCTTGCTAACTTGCCTCCAAAAAACGAACTTGGGGCGCAATGAATCATGGGATTGGTCTCGTTTGGCGAGGATGCAACCAATGTATCGTTGATATTTGGGACAAGAAGGACATCTGGGGATTTTTTTACCATCCTCTGAACTTCCACCAGACTAGCAGGTGGCAGATGTATCACAGCAAACACAAATACAAGCTGTGTAGTGAAATGGGTAAACTTTATGAATAAATTTAAAGTTGTTAGGGTCGGGCGGTATTAAAGTAATACGGCATACCGCAGTATTTTGAAATCCTTACGACAAAATTAACCTGGATGGGATTTGCCATCCAAGAATAACTTAAGTAATTTAAGTACTAATTGATTATTAAATCACGTATCGGTCTTTGGGTGCGTGTAGGAAGAAACCTGAAAAACGTATGTGCCCCTTTGCCTTCTTTCATGTTCCAAGCAATCAAACCCTGATCTGCCCGCACGGCACCCAGCTGTGCGAATGCTGCTACTGTTCAACAAGCGTGAGAATGTCGCAGGTTGGTGACGTCATCCCCAGGGCTTTGAAGGTGAGCGAAACACCTCCATGGGCTGAGTGGGAATAAAGGCGGCCGCACCCCGGCCGGCTGCCAGAGCTCTCCATCCAGCTGTACTCGCTCCGACGTTTCCCTGAAGAAAATGGCTGTGAACAAGTTTATAAAGTATTCCTTATTCATCTTTAATTTTCTCTTCTGGGTAAGAAGTGCATATACTTTTTATCTTTGTGTGTAATAAGTTCTTGCGAAATTTGGTTTGTGATCTTTCTTATTGTACAGATGTTATAATGATATTTGGAGATTGTTATGATATTTTACAGCTTTTGTGTAAAATTCCAAAACACACACGCCTATTTGAAACTTTTTTTGTCTATGAAATTTAAGGCGTATTTCCCAGAAAACTTGTGGAATAATATGTGATCATTTTCATTCTCCCGTGGTTCCTACACCCCTGGGTACAATCGGGGGGGGCGGTACTCACCGGAATGTAGTATCGGTACCTGTTTCTCGTCAGAATACCAGGAGCGTTTCCTGCGGTACTGCAGCCTGCTTTCTCACGCTCCGAGCACTGAATACAGTCATGCACGCCGCATCCACCCAGACCTGCTCCTCTAGTTAGCGCGTGTCCTCTGCGGCTTCCCCTGCGGGTGTCCGTGTGGCGCGCGGACAGACTCGCATTGTTCGCACTTATAGGGCTTGAACATTTTCACTCGGATGAAACCTTAATCATGTAGCTCTGATATAGCCCAGAATCTTTTAAAATCATGCAATATTATGGAAACATTATTATATCTTTCTATACTGTTAATATAGATGGTGATGTTATTATGGGAGCTCCTGTTCCGGTTGCCATGGGTTTTAAATGCTCCGCCTCCTTGCTCCTTGTATCCAAATCGCACCTTGCCGGAGGGTAGCAAACCCCCCCCCCCCCGTTAACCCTTTTTCTTAATCCACCAAAACTTAAAGATCAGTTTGTTATAAATCAGGCTTTCTTTCATTTTTTTTTTAAATATTTTATTTTCCAAGTATTCTTTGTATTTTGACGCATCTGGCGTGACCCTCTCGCTTTCAGACTCTCGAGCTCACGAATCTTACGGCAAATCTATATTACATTATAAAGCAGAAATTACAAAAGCATCGGGGTAATTGGCAAACCCTACAGCAGGGGTCTCCAACTCCGGTCCAGAGAGCCACTATCCAGTAGGTTTTCTGTCCCACTTGTCTTCTGATGAGCCACACCTGCTCCTGGTATTTACCTGAGAACAGGTGTGGCTCATCAGAAGCCAGGTAGGATAGAAAACCTACTGGATAGTAGCCCTCCAGGACCAGACCCCTGCCCTACTGACTATTTTCAAAGTAATAAAACTGTTACATACATATGTGTATGTAATTTTGTTTCAAGGTGAAAATCTCATGCCAGCCAGCTGATCAAATTTGGCAATCTTGATGACACGGGGGACATTGTTCAGACTTGCTGGTAAATTTCCGCCTCCCTAAGTGAGGGTGTCCTCAAGCGGAACAGCACAACGCACCCAGTCTCACCTGTTCTGCCGGTTTCCAGGTTTCGATTGTGCCTCAGCGTGGGCAGACAGCCGTGAAATGCATTGCTCTCTACACTAGGGGAGTAGTAACTGATGTCACAATTTAAACATTAATTGGTTTACTTGCTTGTAAATGTATTTGTTTTATAAACTGCAATGGGTTCGCGCCGGACAGTGATCTTAAGCATGTATTCGCGTTAAAGGGTGTTTTGAGTTATTAAATCTTCTAGGATGCGAATGCATGAATACGATTTAAACATTTACGTTTTCTTAAATGTAACACAAGGACCTGGATTTCACTTAAACACTATGTTCTTGCTGTGTGCTGATTGACCAATCTCCTATAATCATGCATTTGTCACTAATGTTAATGTGAAACAGCTGGATGCGTCTTTCAGTCAAGGAAACAAACTAGTCAAAGCACAGGATGAACTATTCAGCCAAGCGCCATAGCTTTTGGATAAGATTGGCCACCCCTGGATTAGGTGGTAACCCTAACCTATAAAGCCGGATTGATCACAGGGGAGATGCCCTGTGTTGTTCATGTATCGCTACGTGAAGTAGGCTGACAGTTACGGATTGCTGCGTGTTTTTCTACATTTGCAAAATGCCTGATTCAATTTAAATGACTTCATTTGCACCTCCACATTACTTTTTCTTAGTGCCACGAAACTCCCAAATTCTAATAGCTGAATGCATTCCAGTTCTGCTATGGTATATAACCAAATGCATGTCTTTTTTCCTTCAGAAATTACCACTTTTTTCCCATTCCTCCTTTTTTTATATTTCATTCCTCTACATTCCTCTTTTCTGCAAATTTTTGCGTTGGTCTTAAATGAACTTTTTTTTTTTTTTTTGCTAAATAAAGTTAAACATCCGTAAAGCATGCAAAGCAGTCTAGCGCATCCATTAGCTAACTTATAAATGTAAGCTTACTCTCCGGCCGGCTGACGTGGGTCTGCCCTTGAACTTCCTGTGATAAGTTTATAAATAGATGCATAGATTCTGAGAAAGATTCTCTTTGTTACTTTTGCCGCCCCGCACTTCTGTTTTCAAGATGTTACTCTCTGGGTTTAAACATTAGTTTGTTTTGCAAGCGATTATCCTGACCAATCATGTTTAGTCTAGCAGTTTCTAAGATCCCTTAAACGGAAAAGTAGGGATGGACAGATCCACTTTTTTTCAGTTCCGATCCAATTCTGATACACAACTGCCGATACGATTCCAATTGAAAAGCTCTTTTTACTTAAATATATTAATTATATAAAAATGTTAGATTCATATTTTTAAACTAGTAAATACAAATAAAAAAATTCACGCAAAAAAATCTTTAATCTACTAGAAACGTACAAAACCTTCTGTTCTACCTTGTTTGTACATCTCGTTTTAAGTGATTTTGAGGCATTTTGCAGTTCAGTCAATGTCTTTCAAGCGAGGAAACGCAAGTGGCGAATGCTTAATGCCCCTGGTAACCGCATCACTTACACATCACTTACACATCGCTGCAGTAGCAGCTTTTTCTGTATCACAAGCTTATCTTGTGTGATGTTCTTACACTTATCTAATGTTTAGCTTGAATACCGCAAAGAAAAGCCATCTAAAATACGAAAAACTGTCATGTGATTGATTATACAAATTGATTTAACAAGAAATAGTAGCAATCTTTTTATAGACTGCCGGAAACGAAATTAAGTATCAGATGTGGATTGGTCCCATATGGCTGATACACGATTTGTCTAATAGGTCTGGATCAGTGCCGATACTGATCCAAATATCGGATCAATGCACCTCTACACAAGTCAGATGTTCAGTTTCTGTACTCCGAGGGTCAAACATTCCTCATGATGGCCACGTCCAATCTATAGGATAAGTACTGTCATTTCAGAAATTTCAGGTTCCCCTGATTTACATTCTAGGCAAATTATTTGGAGCAATTATCATCTGTTCATGACTGCATACGAATTTATCAAATCCAGGACATCCCAAGGATAAATGAATGTGGATAGCCCAAAGTTTGACTGAATAAGCTCTTGAAAGGTTGGATTCTGTTCTGCCTTGCTGATTTTAATTTCTGTCTCCATTCCTAACAGATGGTAATTATTGATCACCTGTAACCTACGGCAAGCACATATAACCCTGAGTGGCAGCTAATGTTGACCATTCCATCACACCAGTGCCGGCGTCAAGGGGGGGGGCATTCGAAGGCATTGCCCCCCCTAATGAGTCGCCACCCCCCCACCCCCCCACGCTCCAGCACCCACCACCTCAGGCTCCAAAATATTCATTTTTATTTCTAATTATTTTTCAGATATTCAACGTGTAAACATTCACGAAATTAAAGAGCGGTTTCAAATATTTTGTCATATTATAAATTCACTTGAAAGAATGTGGGCTAGTTGGTGCTGATGGGTTGTTGCTTTCATGCAGCATTTGACTTTCGCATGGAGAATATGATGAAATAGAACTTTCAACCGCCAGCGGTCACATTAGGGTAGCTCTTCATTCAACTGAGCAGCCGCTTTTCATAAGGGTGTGTAATGGTGAAATCCTCAACAATTGATATATAGTCTTATAAAGTCTAATACAGAGGGGAAATTGGTGAATAAGTTGCAGTCTTGGGAATTACAAAAAAATGATATATATCGAAGTGGAGAATCTGATGGAGTTTGAGCTGTTCCTGCGTTCAATCTGAACAAAACATTGCGCTGCGTTTTGTGCATCGCAGGGGATGCATATGAAAGGTGCTTGTTTACTTTTCATTAGTCCTGTGATCTTAGGGTTTGCATGACAGTGTAAGGGGCTGTTATGATGACTGACCGCTTGTCTGGGTCTCGTTTTTTTGTTGTTGACGGCAGCCAACGTTAACATCGCTGGGAATCCCGTGACCCACGGGAGTCACGAAAAATTGTCAACCTCTAGTGTTGCTCGTATGAATATAGTTCACGATTGATAGTGCCCCCCCCCCCCCCAGTCAGTTGGATGCCAGCCCGGTAGATCCGCTCTGACGCTGGCCCTGTACCTCACGTTCCACTTCAGGTCATGTCACTCCACAACACAAGTTACTCCAGTAAAATATTGGCATATATAAATGTGTGGGGGGGGAAACCTGACCGTTACCTGCTCTCTGACATCAGAGGCTTAGCTGGAAATGCTAGTACCTGGTGCAGAATTCCACTTTGGCCCCCCCGCTAGGGATTCCACTTTCTATATGAAGAAATTTGCCAAATTTTTAGTATTCAGAGGCCCCTTTAAAGTGCTCAGGTCCCTGAACCGGCCCCCCACCCCCTCCTCCCTGCCTGTGTGACACTCTTTTTAATGTGGTAAATACAGCCGTGATTCGAGCCTCAGTTATGTCAGACGTTCTGCTGTAAATGGATGGCTTGGTACGTTTTGGATCAGCGCTGTCATTCTGCGGCGTGGAAGGTTCATACTCTGCTTTGCATGTTTAGCTTCCTTCCCAGGCATGAATGAGTCATGAGGCTCGAATGGCCGCCTGCAATTTGCCTCTCAGTGCTGCTAAACACTGTACTTTTAAATAATTAATCACAATGCTAGTAATTTCCTAGCAGATACTCCTACCGTCAGCAGCCCTTGTTGTACTATTTCAGCATGTTAATTGTATTTGAACGAATGCCTCTCATTCAGATGCCCGAGGCTCTCTGCGATTCCTGTGTGAATGATCTCCGCCATGACGTTCTCCTCTGTGTTCCTCCTTAGCTATGTGGGTGCGGCATCCTCGCCATCTCCATATACCTGAAAGTGACCAACAATGGGAACAAGGTACAGAGTCTACAATGTGTATCTCGCCTCCTACCAGATAGGTCTGACCATTTTTATCAAATGTGCTCAGTAAGGCACCACAAACATCACTGTAAAATAGACCACCCTTTCCATGCACTTTAAATGACACATGCACTGGGGCAGGTTGTTTGTACTAAAATGTGAACATGTCTATGTTAAATGAAAACCCTCTTCAAAATGTTTTTCAAATGTGCTGTTCCGCCCTTTTGACTGCTGTCACCCTGTGGTTTCCTAGATCCTGAATGCGACGATTCCCGGCGTCGACCTGCTGATTGCCATCGGTGCGGTGATCATGGTCCTTGGGTTTCTGGGGTGCTGTGGCGCCATTCGCGAGAGCCGCTGCATGCTGCTGCTGGTACGGATCCGTTCGAATCTCCCCCCAGTGAAAACCAGAGGTGGGCGACGCTGGTCAGTGGAGAGACACAGTACCTGTATGTCTTCGGTTACCTGTTAACACCAGCTGAATGTAGATGCTCTTTCCATAGCAGCATGACTAAAGCGATTTAGACCTGCGTGAGAGACTGAGCAGCCCTTCCTGCCTGACCATACAACTAAAGTTACTTGTATCCATTACAACATTCATAGCATACACATGTACACCTATGGGTCTGTTAAAGTGGGGTTAATCTGCCAGACCGGATGCTTTATCCACCATAGCTTTTATATCATCGGTCACCATTTTAACCTGGGGACTGGAATACTGAACTTCTACCACAACATGGAAAGAAACAGCGCTCTGCCGTGGTACCAATCTTTCCTGTTCTCGTTTGTTTACTGGGGTGTGAGAGTAGATCTTCAATCTGCCCAGGATGCTAATGCTAACTCTCATTTCAGTTCTTCATCGGCTTGCTTCTCATCTTCATCCTCCTGCTGGCTGCAGGAATCCTGGGCGCTGTTTCACAATCAAAGGTAAAATGGGGTGGGGGTTGGGGGTGCGGGGGGGGGG
>JAODJV010000061.1:33834320-33858274 GCA_026776665.1 Gnathonemus longibarbis | reverse complement strand
AATTAAAGCTGCACAGTGCCCACTGCTTTTGAGCACATTTTCTATTGCTGCTGTGCAGAGGCATTTTACTCATTGGATCATCCGTTGACATTCTTCTGGAAACTAACTAGCTTTTCTTTCTTATCTTGGGGTGGCTTAGAAGAAAACTGTCTACGCACCGGCCCTTAAGATGGTCTTTTGGAGGCTCACACTAACGGACCACTTCGTAGGGTCATTCCGCCTAATGAGCCTAAAATGACCACCGTCTCGCGGCACTAACAGATCAGGTGATCACAGGGTTGGTAAAAGGTCCTCACATGAAATGGGAAGTTTCTTCAGTTTCCGCAGAGCCTAAAAGAACAATGCATCTAGTAGGAGAACGGCTTGTTCTTGCCCAGAGTTATGTAACTTATTGTAGCGCAGGTGGGACTAGCGTTATCCTGGCGTGCTTGTAGGCTGTGTGTAGAGCCCAGGCGTGCTTGTATGCTGTGTGTAGGGCCCTGGCGTGCTTGTAGGCTGTGTGTAGGGCCCTGGCGTGCTTGTAGGCTGTGTGTAGAGCCCAGGCGTGCTTGTAGGCTGTGTGTAGGGTCCAGGCGTGCTTGTAGGCTGTGTGTAAGGCCCTGGTACATGTCACCGCAATGCCTGGTCTGCCTAGTGCAAGGAGAACCCTGTAGCCCTTCTGATATTTTTTTGTTCCAGGAAGTTCTAGGAAGGGCATGGTACAGCAGCACGGAACAGTCACGTTATGCTACTAAGGTCTGTGAATTAGGGGGTGTGGCGTGTGTGCTTTCGGTGGGGTCAGCAGCGCCCCGCTGCAGTCACTCTTGCTGTCCCTGACTTTCTACCCCATCCCCATTTTTATATTTTTCCTCCCTCCTGGAATATCACAGAGGTGGGGGGGCATAGTGGCCCCGCTGATTGGGGTCATGTGCCATGTTTTCCTGCAGAGGGCGTAACTTCCTGACCACGAACCCGCTGAAGGGCAGCTGATAGAGGAGTTAAAAATATCAGCGGGACACCACCCATGCGGTATGGGGGGGCCGTTTCAGCGCCACAAAGCTGCAGTCCCTCAGCAGCCCGGGTCGGGTTTGCCAGGCGAGGTTCCGTGTGGATCCAGATTCAGGTGGCCACAGCACCAAGAATACTTACAGTGATACTCTGTCAGTGAAAGATATGACATTTATTTGGATTTGTCCTTTATTCTGTTTAGTTAAAATCACAATTAATATCAACAACAACAGATTATTGCAGAATTTGGAAAATTTCTGTACCCTTTTCAACGTAAACAATACATGTGGAAAATGGTGTAACTATGTAACTATGGCGACAGACATACCACAGACTTTAACTTCCTCAAAATACAAACAAGTCCCTTTTATTAAAGTTGTAACAATTAGTGGAGTCATCACTCACATCCTGTAAACAGCCTTTCAGTGCTATTGTTTTGTTTGTAGCTGTTGGCCTAAAGCTGAACTCACCTGACCCTCCTACAGACCGATCTGCCACGTTTAGGTTACCAAAGAGGTCGGCCTTGATGAAACTCTGCGACTTATTAAAATGCACTGACTCCAACACTACAGAAGCCATCTTGTCTTCCAGCTATTTCTCCTCAGGAGGGTCCTGGAGGTTCACTCCATAACTGTAGGAGGGAACCAGAATATGTGCAACCTTCCAAGACAGAGACCAGAGGTGGCATCTGAACCCCCACCCCAGGAGCTGTGAGACTGGTGAACCTAACCACATGATGCAGAGATACAATGGGGGTGAGGATAGGGTTAATAAAATGGGGGATAGAATGAACACACTGCTTGTGGCTTTTGGTCCTCAGGCTCTGGGAGCATGATGGGAACAGGCTGCGTGTGATAGCGCTGCTCAGAATGCTGAGGATGAACGTGTCCATCACTGACTTCCCGATGCCCCCTGACAAAATGGCAGCTCAGAAACACTTGGAAATGACATAATCACATGGGAAGCATGTCTAGAGTCACCTTCGTCTGGAAACAGGGCCTTACAGCCAGGAAGTCGTTTTTTAAAGTAGTGTACAGCCCACGGGGAGCTGCTCTGACCAGGGCGATGGTTGCGCATGGACCCACCCCGAGGAAGCAGCCTGCAGTGGCATGTCTGGGCCCATGGCCGACTCACCGAGCTTGTGTGTTTTGGCACAAGAACAAAAGTAAAGAAGGACAATAGGTGGTGCAGTGGGGGGGGGGGGGGGGTATGGTCTGACGCTGTCCAGCTGCAGACAAGGTGTCTCATCAGATGCTTCTGAGTATGAACTCCAACCTGCACTTAGATAGAAGCACATTCATGTCATTACCACACTAGGGAGGGGCCAAATGTGGATTTAAGCAGAGATGTAACAGTAACCATCCAACATCAAGTAAACAGGGACGAATGTCCAACATGCCTCAGCTTTTGCTCTTCCCAGGCCTTGGTAATTCTCACAATCATTAAACTGGACTTTAAAATCTGTATTTAACTGCAGTAGACCAGCTTTCTGGATATAGACCACTGTTGTCACGCTCCGTGAACCTGAGAGTCTCGGGGTCAGCTGCAGGACGTGCCTCCTGGGCCGAGGATGCGGACAGGGAGCGGGGATGCTGGGAGCGGGGATGCTGGGAGCGGATGCTGGGAGCGGGGATGCTGGGAGCGGGGATGCTGGGAGCGGGGATGCTGGGAGCGGGGATGCTGGGAGCGGATGCTGGGAGCGGGGATGCTGTGTAATGTAATGGCACGGCTTCCATCAATGTTGTTGGTGCTCTTGGTGTATCTACAGTAAAGCTGTGTAACTGTGAGGCAAAGGGACAGCCACTGAGCTGCAGAAATGGTAGACATCTGCTTGGAAGTGAATCCTGCATTGTGATGTGGCTGCTAAGAGTCGGGGCCGGTCGGAGGCCTGTCATGACTCAGGGCCGGTCGGGGGTTTGTCATGACTCAGGGCCGGTCGGAGGCCTGTCATGACTCAGGGCCGGTCGGAGGCCTGTCATGACTCAGGGCCGGTCGGAGGCCTGTCATGACTCAGGGCCGGTCGGAGGCCTGCTAAATGTCAGTTTACCTTCTTTAATTTTTAGGTTTTTCACATTGACCCATTATGGCTGTAGAATTTTGCAGCAGGTATAGTCTTTATGCCATTATCTATGATAAATGAAAATTCTGTATGTTCTTCAAAAAGTTTTATATAATATATAGTTGAAACCTAGAGTATTTGTCTAATCCTGACAGTATTAGTAGTATGTTTCACAATGAAGGTGATAGTGTGAGGAGGTGATTTAATAATCTCCTGATTTAATAATGTGCAAATGTAACATTTTTTGTAATATACCGTACTGTTCATTTCTGTTGGTTCTAAACTCCATAAAACTGTTTTATTTTGAATTCTGACATGAAAAGTTTGTTTTGATAAATAATAACTATATCTTATGTTATTAAGACGTAAAACGGCAAATCTGCATTCGTGACGTAGACCCGTGACGACCTTAAAGGCTGAATGCGGCTTTCTGCGCGTTAGCCGTCTCTCCCACGGTTTACGTCTTCGTGCGTTAAATACAGTTTATGAAGCTGAGACTTTGGTAGTCAGCAGCTTGCAAATGATGTCTTTCTGTAAGCCACGCGGAAAGCGGGGAGATGGGCCGGCTGATCGCGCCCTGCGCATCCTGAGGATGCTGGCTGCTGAGATCACGGCTGCGTGGCCCGATGAACATCTGCCGTGTACTTGGGCATTTCATTTTAAAGAGTCGCACCAAGTGGTCCATGATCCGGTCCATGATCCGCCAAAAACAATAGAGGAGAAGGAAGCTCCCGTCACTGGCGCTTCCTCTGCGCTCCGTTCGCCCGCATCCAGCGGACGCGCAGACCTGCCGCTAAAATGGACACTTTACCGACGGCGATTTTCATTTTTCTGAGTTTTACAGCAACAGGTGAGTGACAAACGGCGGCTTCGTCTTTATTATTAAGGGTAACGGCTTTCAGACTTTGGGCTTTATGTTAAATATGGATATTCAAGTGACAACAGGACCTTCGCCTTAATCTTTACGTTGTACGGTCAATTCTGTAGCAATAATCTCCTGACGTGTATAACACCGGTTGTAAACTGAGGTCTACAACTTCAGTAGGCCTACAATAAATATTTGTAAATGCGGAATAAAAAATGTTGCAGCTTTAAAACGATTAAAATTTATATTTTAAAGCTCGAGCTGAAACACTCTCGTGACACTTGTAATAAGCATAAACTATAATAACGCATGGCTCTAAATCTAAAGGTGTATTTACTTTCATTTCGGCGCTTGTAACCTGCCTACTGCTCGTCTTGTATCTTGTTAATTTTGACTGCAAACTAACACTTAGGCCTAAAGCGTCGGGAGATACATTTACGGTGTTCAGGATTTTAAATATTTATACGGCTTGATTTTATGATGTCAATAACCTGAATTTAGGTTAGTTTTTTTTTTTTTTTTTTACTTTTTAGACGGATTCCTTATTGCTCACATGGCTAAGGAAATATGTCTATATACGAAAAACACAACGGTCATCGTCGGGAAATGCAACGCCAGCAACCCCGACCAGCAGTGGCGCTGGACAGGGGACATGAAGCTCGTTCACGTCCTTTCGTCCCGGTGCATGTGGGCGGACGCGTTCAGCGCCATCCCGCGACACACGCGCCTCGCGGTCACAGCTGCCTGCGTGAGCGCGCCCGCCTGGAGGTGTCACGAGGAGGGGGGGACTTTCGGATTGGCGGACTGGCCACTGTACCTGAAGAGACAAGGCCATCGAGTGGTGCTATGGAGTGACCCGAAGTATTCAGCCTGGGCTAAGTATGAAAAGGACTCGCGAGGGAAGATGGTTAGGATGCCTCTGTGCGCACAGGGTGAGTGGGCGCCAAAGTGAAGGCTGCGGTCTCCTGTGTTGATTTTTAAGTGCTCAGTAATTTCTTTACAAACGTTTTCGGTGCACATTTACCCAGAATATTTGGTTTTGGATTGCTGATTGATGTGTCTTTAAATTTGTAGATGTTTAAAGTTTTAATCATACTGTTAGGCAAGATAAGCAGGAAATGATTGTGAGTAACAGTCCTGACTGTGAGGACGA
The DNA here is from genome assembly GCA_026776665.1 of Gnathonemus longibarbis. NCBI lineage: Eukaryota > Metazoa > Chordata > Actinopteri > Osteoglossiformes > Mormyridae > Gnathonemus > Gnathonemus longibarbis. The sequence continues at coordinate 33,853,210 of JAODJV010000061.1, read as the reverse complement.
GCTGTACCGGGTTGCCAGTGTCCTGGCCGTGCGTCAGCCCGGATGAGGATGTCACTTTTCACGCCAGTGACATTGCGGAAACCTCCTTGGTTGTGGCCAGAGCCAGCTGGGCGTCGACCCAGCCTCGCGTGCCCGAAGTCCCAAAGCCCGAGTGAAAATGATCTTCATCCTGATCCCCCAGTGTTTCTGGTAGCACTTTAACATCCCCCCCCCCCCCCCAAAAAAAAAAATATATATTTTCTGAAATGTCAGATATTTGAGGGAATAGCTGCCTATTTATTGAACAACTGTAGTGCTCTTTTTCTTACTAATTTATCAGGAATATAGCTCTTTTCATTACCACACCCCCCCCCCCCCCCCCCCCCCCCAGAGAAACAACAGTCCTTGACATTTACAGGATGCTCGTGGTTCGGAGGATACAGGGTGACTTTCAGGGGACACATGGATGGGGACAGCTGTCATCCGAATGACACGCACATCCGCGCGAGAGCTCTGCTGGGGGGGGGTCCCCCTCTGTCTCTGTAGAGGTCCTCTCACATGTCTGAAGTTAAATTGATATTTTGTTTCATGTGTTATTGGCTTAGTTGAAAGCAATAATTTGACAGGTTTCAAAGATCTGATTCAAGATCCGATTCACTTTGTTCTTCTCTTTGTCTAGATCCCTCCACAGCATCAACCACAGCTTCACATCCACCCAGCCGATCCAGCCCCATCACTGCTGATCCCCCCACTTCCGTGCCGACAGGCCTGCTGGTCCGGCCCCGGGCCTCTGGGGCCAGAGGATCCCCCAGCAGAGGGCAGAGCACTGCAGCGATGCAGACCAATAAGTTCCGGAGCCGGACCAGAAGGACCAGCATCACCAAGCTCGGTTCCAGAGCCACCGAGTCTATGACAGCGGGTTCTACCACCAACAGATCACGCTTCCCCCAGACACCGGCTCCCACATCGGGCTCCACCGGCGCTGCATCCCAGACCGTTACTGCAGCTCCTGCTGCAGCTCGTACTGCGACTTCTGTTGTGGCCACTGTAGCTGCAGTGCTGACGACAGCAGCTCCTACAACAACTGCCACCCAAGAGGTGAGAGAGCTTAGTGAGCCCATGCAGATACAGGCAGTTCCTGGGTTACTGACGAGCTCCGCCCCCTAAGTCTGTCTTTAAGTCGAATTTGTAGACAAAAATAATACACTATACAATAAGTATTATACAGTGTTGATAAAAATAACTGCATACCGCACTGCACTGTACCTCAAGCCGGCGGACAGCTGAAGCCATACAATGTTTTCACCAGTGTCACAAAGTTACTATACATTGTATTTAAGTAAGATTATGAATATAATCTGTTTTATGGTGGCCCGTCCGTAAGTAGGCATTGCCTGTAAGTCGGGTGTTCTTGGGGACTGCCTGTACACTCCACTGAAAGAGTCACGTTAAACAGCTTCATTACCAGAAGACGGTTTCCCTGTGACGTCGGCTGCTGGCAGGACCCCTTATGTGACACAGGCTGCTGTATTCTGAGAGGGCGGCGACTTAGCAAACTAGCGGTGCCAGTCCTCCCTGCAAGCTTCACTGCAGACGCAGTGCTGGGGGGTGGGGGGTGGTACTGGGGTTGAAGCTTGCCTGGTGTGCCGCATGGACCCCAACCAGCACTGCCTGCAGGTATTATTTCTCTCTGGGAGTTTGATCGTTCACAGTCAATAATTAAGTCTGAGACAGGGATATAGGAGTCGGGAGCCTATGCTGTACTGTCCGTCCGGCGTCTGGGCTGCTCTGTGATTCCTCAGGCTTTGGGGAGGCTTGTGGTTGATGACTTACAGCCGATTTTTTAAAGTTTAACCAAACTGTGCCATGTAGCCGTGATAGAAAAATGCACTAAAACGGCAAAACCTAATTTTTTTAGGTTGAAAGTTAAACATGCATGTGTGAGACAACAATGGCCATTCGGGAGTGCAGGAGAATCATTCCAAATGCATGAGATGCCACGAAATGAGTGAGACTGCCACGAAATGCATGAGACTCCCATGAAATGTGTGAGACTACCACGAAATGAGTGAGACTACCACGAAATGCATGAGACTCCCATGAAATGTGTGAGACTACCACGAAATGCGTGAGACTGCCACGAAATGCATGACTCATGAAATGCGCAAGACTACGACACAATGTGTGAGACTCCCATGAAATGTGTGAGACCTGGAAGGTCTGCATTGCTCTCATCCAGCAGACTGAAACGCTCCCAGTGAATGAATGATTTCATTAGCTGTATGCAGGTGTGCTCATCACACAGTAGGTGGCGCTGTAGGAGGGTCTTGCAATTATAAAGGTGTTCCTTCAGTATCGAAATATTTCTGCATTTTTATATGTATCTTCTTAATATATTACATTGAAGGCAATGTAAAATCTGTATATTAAATTAAATGGTTGATGCTACAGTATATTTGAGTTGCAGTTCTGCTATACATGTATATGTAATTGTATTCACATATATATCATAATATAGTTGAACGATGTAAAGTGTTCAAATCTACGTAGGACCATATAGTTCACGATTTCAGTTAAAATCTGATATGAATATAGTAAAGAATTTTCCTTTTTTTGCGCCAGATTCCAAATACGAATTCATCCCCATTCATTTTCAATGTTCAACAGTATGTCAAGGGTTTAAATGGCTTTTCAGGTCAGAATCAGTTGAATTCTTTTAAGCAGGACAATGTCTCTTTAAACTGCAGCCAGCGGGCTCGTGTGTGGGAGTTGTTAAACCTTTCTCTGCGTGCACGTTTCCTTTGTTTTAGTATTGTTTGGAGTGAGATTTATTATTATGAGTTGTCGCGTTCATTTCACGAAAGATGATTGATCTTTGGAGGCAGCTCAAATGCAATGGTCCCCGGGCAGAGACTACAGTGATCTGCGGAGAAAGCAAGCCCGCTTCTCCAGGGAGGGCACAGACGGGAAGGAAAGGAGGGAGGGCTGCGGGTCCCGGTCACCAGTGAAAGTTTGAAGCTACACCCCCAAAGAGAGACACTCTGTAAAAGGAACATTTGATCTACTGGAAACTGATGGAGTCTAGATGCTGGTTACTAAATCTGTCATTCTTTTCAAAAGAAAAAAGAACATTTCTATTCAAGGAAGTGAAGAAATCTGATCTTGGAACATTTTTTAACCCGGATAATGGAGATGGCATTTTTCGTACAAATGAGTTATGTCGCTGGGTCGCAGGTGTAGAGCCGCAGTCTGGATGGACCTGTTGCCGGGGTCTGCTGACTGTCTGTGAGGAGAGGGGGTGTCCGATCGGCCCGGGATGTAAGGGGAGCGTGGCAAACACAGAGACACGGCGATGGACGCTGAGAAGCGCTTTCTGCGCGACTTAGACGTCCTGAAAAGACAAACAGGAAAAGCAGGGTCGGAAAATGTGTTTTTATTTTCTTTTTTTACTTGAGTGATTGTTTTTCCATATTTGTATCTTTTCCCCAGGGGATAAGCATTTGATTCGCTGTGCTTATATAGAGGAATTGTTTAATACAATCGCAATGCTGAGAATTAAGGCGGTCCGTTTAGTACTGCTTGTAGCGTCGAGGTTTCTCCAGGTGAGTTTGCAAGGAGCGCCGCGCCGCTCGCCAGCGCTGTCGGTCTGGCCTGAGCGCCTTTTGCTGCTTATTTCAGCGGAGCGCCGCGGAGGCTGCGGGATGCGCGGCGACCCTGACCGAGGCCACCGCGGGCAGCGCGTCGCTCCGGCTGCGATGGAGCAGCGCCGGACAGGGCTGCGCTTTTGCGGTGGTTTCCCTGGACAGCGGCTCCGAAATAACGGACTGCGTCCGGGACGGAGGACAAGGCACCGCGTACGAGTGTGAGATTACGGAGCTGGAGCCGGGGACCCTGTACCGCCTGAGGATCGTGTCCCGGACTGACGGGGAGCGGCGGGACGTGTCCCTGCAAACAGGTACCCTGCAGTCTGGCCGTGTGTTTGTGGTCAGGCTACGGCTGATTAAGATGATTGTGGCTATAGGACTGCAGTAAGTCTATTAAACTTTTACAATACTTAAAATTTGGCTTACCCAGATCTGTGGCTGGCCTTTAAAAATGTACCAAACCAACGGAACTCTACTGTCTTGCACATATACATACAATTTAATCAAATGTGACATAGATTTAAAATTTTCGCTCCCTATATACATTCAGTTGCTATTCACTGTATATTGTAATGCTGTTTTTGTCAAAGGTAATGGGAGCATAATATTATACTTAATATTTTATTAAACTTTACTGTTGAAATTGACAAATGCATTCCGTTTAAGGATTTTTATAAATTGTTGTTCCACACTGGAAGCTGCTTATAAAATTAATGTTTGTAAAATGATACTGGATACACTGTAAAGCTGGCAGACTGGCAGACAGATATTAGCGCAGTGTCTGCAGGGCACCCCAGCCCTGACTGGGAGCAGAGGCCATGAGGTTGTCTTGGCAACAGGCTGGAAATATGGTGGAAAACAGAGCGGCGAGTCGTGGGACTGCGCCGGTGCGCCGTGTCGCGTTAGCTGTGCCGCCCATAAAGGTCCGGGGGGGGGTCAACTTCATGGGTAGCTGAGATATATATACGAGTGTGATGGGCGCCGTTTTGCCCGCTCCTGGCTTTCCTTCCTACATCCTGCATGCCGTTGTCCTTTCGGCAATAAGCCCCCCCGCACAGAGGGAGCGGGGGAAGGGGTTTCGTTCCTCACCTGTCTCTGTGGTCTAAATGGCACTGTTAGTATCACAGCCAGAGCAAATTTCGTGTGGGACGGATCGCAGATAGGAGGGAGGGGGCATGTTGAGCTGAAGGTCGCTGCTGGCTGGGGGCCAGAGCAGAAATGGGCAACAATGCTGCGGGGTAATCTTAAGTGTGTGCTTTTTTGGTGTGTGTGCCCGGAGTGGCCCGCGTCCGGCCTCATTGTTCCTTTGTCCTACCGGATACAGACGGCCTCCCTGTTTTGTTTTGCAGGCCGATTAGATAAAGAACCTCGGTGAACTTTACCTTCGAAGCACACGGACCCCCTGCCTCCGATTGGCTCCGGGCCCCGGCCCTCAATACGTGCAGAGTTTAGCTTAAACCACCATAACTGTTATTGTCTAAATTTTGGTTTATTTGTATTTTCATGCTTTACTCAATTCATAATATCACCATAACTATACAAGCTGTAGGCGTCAATAAGCTCTAACATATCGGCACTCAGGTACAGCCGCTTGTCCTGGTGGTGTAGTGTCAAAGTGGGGGGCCGTCTGATCCCTCCTCCCTGCCGAAGCGCCTCCTGGTGGCTGGGCCGTGTCACTGTGCTGTCTTGGGGGGAAATCCGTCAAGGGAGGTTCAAGGCCGTGGGGCGACAGGGTCACGGACGCTGCCTCATGCTGAGTCTGATCTTCAAGGGTTTTTTTCCATATTCGAAGGTGCCCCCCCCATATCCTTCACCTCTCCCCGCTTGTAGACACAACATACAACTGGTTTGGTTATCTGAACTATCCTGTGCTGCCATCACTTAAGTGTGTGGCCCAGTGGGTTGGCCTGTTGTTTCTGTAATCAGAAGGTTGTTATTTTGAATCCCAGGGTTAGCAGAATGGTGTCACTGTTTATCACTAAAGTGAGGCCCTTAACCCCATCTCTGCTCTCACCCTACTCACAAACATCTGTTGCTCTTGATAATTATAATTGATATTTTATTGATCCCCATGGGGAAATTCTCTTTGTGCCCCTGCCAACATGCTCTCTGTAGGTGAGGGTAAGCAGGCCACCAAGGGCAGCCCCCCCTGTAACTGCACCCAGGGAGCTAAAGGCTAATGGCCTTGCTCAAGGACCCACAGAGGTGCTGAGGCTGGGCTCGAACCGGCAACCTTCTACTCACAGGCACAGAGTTTTAACCCACTGAGCCACCCAGAGCATCCGCTAAGCAAAGTAAACGAGAGAGACATATTATCGACGGGCGGCACTGGGGTCTGAGGTAAGCCGGCATCTCAATCTCCAGCATCTTTTCTCCCGTCAGACCCGCAGGAGCCGAGCCGACTGGACGTCACGCCAGAGCAGAGCCGCGCGGCGCTCCAAGTGTCCTGGCCGCGGTCACGAGGACAGGTGGACTGGTATGAGGTCACCCTGCAGGATACCGAAGCGGGTACCAGTAAGAGCAGCCGTGTCTCCAGCACGGAGGCCCCCCGCGTGGGGTTCACCGGCCTCACCCCCGGCACCCGCTACAGTGTCCACCTCAGGGCTACTGCTGGGAACAAGACCTCCCCCGTGGTGAGGGCTACCGCAACCACAGGTATACACCCCCCCCGAAGCAGCTGTTAATTAGCTCCACACCATCAACAACGGGGCCCTCGTTTGGGGCTCAAACACAAGCCCAACTGATCTAACTGTTATTAACACCGGTTATTAGAAACTTGGAGGCCTGTAAATATTCTTTTAGCAATCCCCACACAGAAGCATCTAGAACCTGAAGTGGCCGTACGCTTTATGAGGTAGCCTACTCACATTTGGCCCATCTCTCTCGCTCAGCCCCCTCGCCCGCCACCGGCCTGAAGTTCTCTGGGTCCCCCGAAAGCCTGGGCATTTCCTGGCAGCCAGGCCCAGGGAGGATAGAGACTTTCCAGCTGCTGGTGACCCACCATGGCAGCTTGGTTGGGAATGTGAGCCTGGGGAGAAGCGTCACATCCCACACCGTGAGCGGCCTGGTCCCGGGACGGCTGTACAACGTCACTGTGACAACGGAGGCCAGAGGGCGGCAGAGCAGCGTCTCCAGAGAGGCTCGGACGGGTAATGAGCTGCCATGCCTCCTCTTAACTGGCTTTATTCCCGTTCGTTTTGTGCTCGCTTTATGCTCTAATAGCCGTAGGAAGGAACGACCTCGGAGCAGCGTGACTCTCAGTCTGTCACTGAAACTGCTCCTCTGTTTGGCCAAGACGACCTGCAGGGGGTGGCAGACATTGTCCAGTAAATGTGCAGGATGCAGACCGAACGTGTCACCTTAAATGCAGCCAGTCCACCTATAGGACAGAAGGGGGTTCAGGTGGCTGAGTGGGCATGGCTTTGCACGAAGCAACACCTCCACGCCCCGGTTAGGTGGGCGTGGCTTTGCACGGAGCCACACCTTCACGCCCCGGCTAAATGGGCGTGGCTTTGTACGGATCCACACCTTCACGCCCCGGCTGAATAGGCGTGGCTTTATACAGAGCCACACCTCCATGGCTCGGTTGAGTGGGCGTGGCTTTGCACGGAGCCACACCTCCTCGGCCCATCATTGTTTCCAGGATATTTCCAGCCAATGCTTGCCCCCCCAGCGCTGTCGCCCTTCCTCAGGCCAAGGTCTAGAGCTTCGGGTCAGGGTATCCCGCTATGCTATGGCTCCCCCCGTCGAGGCCCTCTGGTTTCCGGTCTAGAACGCCTTTGTTTGGGCTCCACTTTCATGTGGTTGTGAGTTAAAGGGCCAGGTGGGGAATGGGGGGGGGGGGAGCAGAAGCCGTGTGACACACAGCTGGGTGGGAAATTAGCCATTTTTTTTTTTTTACCAGTCTGGGTCGAGCCGCCTTTGCGTTTTTCCTTTCCAGTCTGCGTTGTGGTCTCTGGCACCTTCTGTCTGTCATCGGCTTTCTCAGGCTGTTCTGTGACGCCCCCTGGCACCCGCCAGATGTACAGTCCCTCTGTCTGTTTTCGCTGGTTGCCATGAGACCCCCGCGGTTTCCCTTCGCTTATCGGAGAGATACAGGTGGATGTCGCTCCATGGTTGTCACGACAACGTCCCCATCATCGCTTCCTTCCCCCCACCAGCTCCCGCCGCAGTGAGCGACTTGAGGCTGTTGAGCAATGGCAGCCGGGACAGCTTGGTGGCAGTGTGGAGCCTGGCTCGCGGCGATGTCGACTCCTACCTGGTGTCCCTGACTGCGCTGGGCTCACGCCGCCAGGATATTGTGCTGCCCTCTGGTACCTCCAGTGCCCTCTTCAGCGGCTTGACCCCAGGCCGTGCCTACGAGGTGTCGGTCAGCACCAGGAGTGGAGAGCTGAGCACCGAGAGCCAGGCTGCGGGCAGGACAGGTAGAGAGCTCCCTGGGACGCCTCTGGTCGTATCCAGCTAGCTAACGTCACGTAACGTAATTGTCAAGACCAAGAAAAATGGTCTTGCGCAATTTCGGTTCTCTATTTCGATATTACACTGCAATATTACAGTGTAATTGTAATGTTTCTGTAAAAGCAACATAAATATGTAGCCAAATCATTAACTGTCTATAATTTAATTGTTTTTGAAAATGTTTTGAAAATAGGACGCATTACTAATTAAAGGCCTTTGTGCTTTGCTGCCTAACCCCTCAATCTCCCTCAGTTCCAGGTACCGTGACTCGGCTGGAAATGGTGGGTCTCAGCCAGCAGGGAGCGCTAAAGATAACATGGGCTCCCCCCAGTGGAGACTGGGAGGGATACAGTATCCAGCTGCTGGGCAAGTCTCTGACCTCGGTGAACGTGACGGTGGTCCGGGACACGGTGGAGCACACCTTCTCTGGTCTGGAGCTGGTCCCTGGGCGCCTCTACAGGGCCACAGTGACTGTGCGGAGCGGGATGCTGGAGAGCTCTGCCGCCTGCCAGGGGAGATTAGGTAAACGAGGCCCCTGAACATCGCCTGTCTGCTATTCCTCTCTCCCGGAGTACCTGGTCATCACTTTTTCCCTTCACTGCCTCCTGTAGGCTGCAGTAGTAACATGGTCAGAGTGGAGTGTGTTGTATCACGTGTGACTGGACTCTAAACCTCGCCCACTCCACAGCTCCAGGACCTGTGCGTCAGCTGCACATCCGGCACACAGATGAGACCTCACTGAGCGCCCTCTGGCTCCACCCGCTGGCGGACTGGGACAGCTACACCGTGGTGCTGATACAGGCGGGCACTGCCATTGCCGAGCGACGACTGATGCGCGACATGCGGGAGTGCACCTTCAACGTGCTCACACCCGGCCGCCCGTACACCGTCCAGGTGACCACCATCAGCGGGGACCTCAGCAGCTCCGCCTCTGTGGCGGGGAGGACACGTGAGTTTAGTCAGCATTAATGTTCACTTTCTCCTGGTGCTCCAGACTCTGAGTAGGATGTTTAAGGGCAATTTCACTTGTAAAGATTATTCTTTTATTAATTTTACAAGCAGGAAAACCTATGAGCGGTAAGAAGCCTGGCTGGTTAGGGATCTGTCCCCATAACCATATGCTCCTCTAACTCAGCAAGCTAACAGCACCAGTGTTGTCGGTTCAGGTCCCAGGGAGCACAAATAAATTGTAACCCTCTCGTCTACTGTAAGTCGCTTTGAATAAAAGAGTCATATATGTAAAATATAAATATCCAGATGGTTGTGGGTTCACTGCAATGGGTTTGCACCCCATCTTGGGTTGTTTCTTGCCTTGCGTCCTTCAGCATTCAGGAAAGGCTCCAGACCCCCTTCTACCCTGAATAGGACAAGTGGTTACAGAAGATGGATGAATTGGATTTGTGGGGATGATTTGTGGGTTCAGTGCTGGGCCCTTAACCCCAAGGGCTCCGGGGATGTTGGACCCCAGCTGCCTTTGACTCCACGCTTTCTTCAGTCTGATGTCAGCTTTGATTTAATAAACTAACAACACGTAACTTGCACGATAAGCACGACACACTATGTGCCACATATGGAATAGAAACGTGTGCAGATGCAGTGACTTGTAATGTGAGGAGAGGCTTTTGCGTGTCGCTACGGTGCTGAGGCCTCTGTGTGCTGACAGCCGCTCCCTCCTTGTCTGCGCAGTCCCTGCAGATGTGACGCAGCTGTTTGTCAGGGGCCAGGGGCGGACAGACAGCCTGCAGACGAGCTGGGCCGCGGCCGAGGGGGACGTCGAGTCTTACCGCGTGCTGCTCATCCACGACAGTGTGGTCATCAAGAACGAGAGCGTGCCTGCCAATACCACTGCCTGCCAATTCCACTCCCTCACGCCTGGCGCCCTCTACAGGGTGGTGGTGACCACAGTCAGTGGCGGCCTGTCCTCCAAACAGGCGGTCGCCGAGGGCCGGACAGGTAGGCTGCTCAGTCCCTCTTTGTCCACCGTTGAGCTAAAAAAATCCTAAAGGGTCAGGAAAAACAATGCAAATGTCCAGCATTGCAGGAATTTTAGGAATTTTCAGGAAGCGTCGTATGGAATGTAATCATAGCCCAGTTCGAGGTTTCCTGTTCAGACACCATTGTTTGCCCAGCCAATCAGTGCTTCTGATTTAATGTAAGGCTTTGCCAGAACAATCCATCATTCAGTGATTTAAAAATGGGAGTGATTTTGTGTGGGAGGCGCAATGTGATCCTTTGTTTTATGTTAATCTCACCCCTATTGGTCCTTTGGGGAGTGGGCGGCCCTCCCTAACCTCACCCCTATTGGTCCTCTCGGCGGTGGGCGGCCCTCGCTAACCACACCCCTATTGGTCCTCTGGGGGGTGGGCGGCCCTCCCTAACCACACCCCTATTGGTCCTCTGGGGGGTGGGTGGCCCTCCCTAACCTCACCCCTATTGGTCCTCTGGGGGGTGGGTGGCCCTCCCTAACCTCACCCCTATTGGTCCTCTCGGGGTGGGCGGCCCTCCCTAACCACACCCCTATTGGTCCTCTCGGGGTGGGCGGCCCTCCCTAACCACACCCCTATTGGTCCTCTCGGCGGTGGGCGGCCCTCGCTAACCACACCCCTATTGGTCCTCTCGGGGTGGGCAGCCCTCGCTAACCACACCCCTATTGGTCCTCTCGGGGTGGGCAGCCCTCGCTAACCACACCCCTTGCCCTCAGTGCCTACCGCCGTCAGAGAGGTGACGGTCAGCAGCAATGGGCGTTCAGACTTCCTCAGCGTGGTGTGGCGACCGGCTCAGGGTGACGTTGACAGCTACCTGGTCACTCTGCGAGACCGTGAGAAGACCGTCCACACGCTGGCCATGTCCCGCTCTAGCACCGGGTGTGCCTTCAGCTCTTTGGTGTCTGGGCGCCTCTACAACATTTCCATCACGTCCCGCAGCGGCACCTACGAGAACCACACCGTGGTGCAGGAACGCACGCGTGAGTTCCCTCCCCCTTCCTGAGTAAGCGCACTGCTGATTGGTGGATTCTCTAACACCCAAAATAACAGAATAGGTGTTTGGGTTGAAATCATTCCTTGTTTACTGTCCCTGTCAGGGATTTCTGGAAAAAAAAGATGTTTTACAGGGACATTAGTGCCATCGATCCATCTAGGTCACCGGGCTGCTTGTGCTCGTATCTTCAGCACAGTGACACAATTGGTGCATGGAATTCAGTAGAAGAAATTAGTTCCTCCATTAAACTACTCACTACAAAGCCTATCTACAACAGCAATTCTCAACCCTCGGGTCGTGACCTGAATTTGGGTCATGGCAAGTTCTGAAAGGGTCACGATGCAGACTTGGAAATGTAAGCATTTTAAAACCAGCCAGCAATGATCAGATTTCCCAGCCTCAATCCTTGAATTAACCAATATAACCGGGTTTTGGGTCTGCAAACTCAACCAATCCATAAAGCCACACATCCAATCAGATTTGTGCAATAGACATTGATTGGTGTAAATTATAATGTGCACTGTGTGCTTGATCTTAGCGTTAATTTAGATATAGGGTTGCAACTGAACTATCATGGTAAAAACTGGGTCACAGTGCAGTAAGAGTGTATCTGCCTTAGTTGTCAGAGACATTGCTGTTCTTCTAATGTATTTTTGGTGCTTTAACCACCACAGAAAGAATGCCATTCAGTCCAGGCATATTCAGAGAGGACCAACATTTCTATGGACAATATCTCCAAAACTAGGCAACTCCCAGTAGAACGACCTAGATGGATAGATACCACTACCCCCCCCCCTAAAATGTATCTTGGTGAACTGCCTCTTTAAGGAAATGGGTAATCCCTATCTGAACACTGGTGATGGAATAAAATAGGTGAAAACGTGTTTTCCTACATTGGCACATGGCACCTCCAGATCATTCTTCCTTTGATTCCAGAACCTTCCAAAGTGCAGAACCCCACGGCCAGCCACTCAGCTCGGGACGGCTATTTGAAGGTGTACTGGCGGCATGCGGTGGGAGACTTTGACTTCTACCAGGTGGCCATCAAGCACAACAACATCATCCTGCAGAACCAGACGGTGCCCAAGCACCAGAAGGAATGCGTTTTCCACTCGCTGGTGCCGGGCCGCCTCTACACAGTGGTCATCAGCACCTGGAGTGGGAAGTACGAGTGCAGTGTGTCCACGGACGGCCGGACATGTGAGTGAACCCATGTGAGGGTGTCTTGTAGGACCACTCACCACAAGTCACTGAAGTCACGGCCTTATCAGCTAATGATTTTGGCTTTTATTGCTACATCAAGTTCAAGTTTTGTACTCAAAGGAAATGTATGATACAAAGAAAAATAATAAGGTTAAAGATTAAAATAATAATAAAAATAAAATAAAAGCTACAAGACAGCAGAATACACAGTTTTTATACACAATATTTTCTTTATTGACATAAAATGGTTGACATCAGGATGATGTTACTATGATGTAACGTGAGAATCACCAGACTGTCGGGCTGCCCCCAGTCCCCGGGGCGGTGCGCGACCTGGCCCTCTCCAGTGGGGGCACAGAAGACCTGCAGGTCACCTGGGGTGCCGCCCCCGGCGACGTGGATCACTACGAGGTACAGCTGCTCTACAACGACATGAAGGTGTTCCCGCCGATCACACTGAGCAGCTCTGCGGGAGAGTACCGGCTGACCTCGCTCACCCCCGGGCGCCTGTACAAGATCGTGGTGTCCACCTTCAGCGGCCCAAACCAGAGGGCCCAGTTCATCGAGGGCAGGACAGGTAGGGGGGGTTGGCCCTACCCATGACATGGACTGAGCAACATGAGGGAAGTCAGTCAGTCAGATATCAAATATTAAGATTATCGATGGTGGTTCATAGATGTTATTGTCATACCATACATATACTGATATACAGTAGCATGAAATAACATGGACAAGGGGAGGTTTAAGGCAGGTTCAAAAAGTCTTCTTCATCCATCCATCTTCAAAAGTGCTTATGAGGTCCTGGGGCCTGTGTCAGGAAGCTCAGGAACGAGGCAGTGGGCAGGATGGACACACGCTCACCAACACTATGGAGAGTGTGGAGACACCACTTCATGTACACTGCATGATTATGAGGAGAACATGAGGAGAATGTGTTGGGGCAGGTTTGTTGGTTCTGGGCCCCACCCAGAAAGGCACCTTAGGAACTCTTCACAGAGGAACCAGAAGCAAACCCCCAACCTTCAAGCTGAGAGTTTGTCTTTATCTTCACATTCACTCCTCAGTGCCCAGCAAGGTGAAGAACATCCACATCAACCACAACGGGCAGAGCAGCGGCCTGAAGGTCAGCTGGACGCCCGGCCAGGGGGACGTGGACGGCTACTCCGTGTCGCTATTTGAGGGCGACCAGCTGCTGGAGATGCGGCCTGTGCCCGAAAACATCAACGAGCTGAGCTTCCTGGACCTGACGCCAGGCCAGAAGTACTCCATCACCATCCAGTCCATCAGCGGTGTGCTGGTCAACAACAACACGGCTAGCGGGCGGACCGGTGAGCCTGAGTCACGAGTTTGGGGGTTTTTGACAACGGAAACATCTGAAGGGGTGTGTGGAGTAAATTTCAGGATCAGGAGACAATTTGCTGCTGGGACCAGGAGAAAATAATCAGCAGGAACTTGGGCGAGATGTGTGACTCAGCAGAAATGTGTGACTCAGGTTAGGGTACTGTGTCTGGGACTGGAAGGTTGTAGCTTCAAATCCCAGGATCTTAACCCCCCCCCCCACTGCTGTCCTAAAATAACTAAGCAGTAAAATAGTAAAGATGTAATTAATGAAAGGTGTTCCCTGTGCTCTCAGTGCCTGCCAGGGTGACCAACCTGCAAGTAGAAGACAGGCACAGCATCTGCAGCCTGGTGTCCAGCTGGAGTCCAGCCTGGGGAGTGGCTGACAGCTACAACCTGCAGCTCCTGGATGGGAGGGGCGTCCTGGTGGCCAACGCCTCTCAGGCTGCCAGGGCCACCGAGCACCACTTTGAGCGGCTCACCCCAGGGAAGAAGTACCGCCTGCGGGTGCAGACGCTGAGCGGGGGAGTGCTCAGTGAGGCCGCCGAGGCTGAAGGACAGACACGTAATGCCCATTTTTTCACTGCCGTATTTGGGGGCCAGCTCACTGGGGGGGCAGCTCACTGGGGGGCCAGCTCACTGGGGGCCCCTCCCGGCCTGACCCACATTTGCCTACTTACCCAGGTCCCGCTGCGGTCAGCGAGCTGAACGTCAAGGCCAACGGCACGAGCAGCCTGACCTTCAACTGGCTCCCCCCTGAGGGCGAGTTTGATGGGTATGAGATCTACCTGTACAACCAGGACCAGACACTGCGTGGCCAGAAGGATGGCAAGGGAGATGCCCACGGCTGCTCCTTCAAGGGGCTCATCCCAGGCACCCTGTACAAGGTGGTGGTCCTCACACGCAGCGGACAGCAGACCAACGACTCCTCCCTGTGGGCCAGGACAGGTGAGTGTGCCTCTCAACCTTTGCTCATTTAAACTGTGTGGCTCCTTCATTTGTAGTATTTGATGAAGAGGACTGGTTAGGTTGTTAGACTGGTTAGGTTGCTTGAACAACGCCTCACCAGTTAGGTTTTATGAAGGGGGGGGGGGGTCTTGTCTGTTTAGGTTAGCTGAACAAGGCCTGATTGGTCAGGCTGGATGAAGAGAGCTTGACTAGGTAGGTTGAGTGAACAAGACTTGACTGGTCAGGTTAGTTGAACAAGGCTTTACTGGTTGGGTTTATTGAAGAAGGCTTGTCTGGTTAGATGGGCTGACCAAGATTTGATCAGTTGGGCTTGATGAGGAAGACTTGACTGGCAAGGTTTGCTGAACACGGCTTAACTACTTAGGTTTGAAGCGGGCTTGACTAGTTAGGTTAGTTTGGCAGTCTCCAAAAATTCACAACTGGAAGAGAACTGCACTAACCAGTCATGTTTCAATAACAACAGTGACGGTTGATCCCCCACTACAGTCCCTGCCCCAGTGACAGGCCTGCAGGTCCAGAACCGGAACCAAACCAGCAGCTTGTGGTTCAGTTGGGATCGAGCGGCTGGGGATCTCAGGGGCTACTCAGTGCATCTCTACAACCCCAATGGCTCCCAGCATGCCGAGCAGAGCCTGGGGCCTGAGGCCGGCCAGCACCTCTTCCATGGCCTGGTCGCCGGACGGCTCTATTCAGCCGTGGTGGTCACCCTCAGCGGGGACCTAAGCAACAGCGCCACCACGAGAGGGAGGACCGGTCAGTCACCCTCCAACTGCTGAAATAAAATCGCTTCGTGTAATCGCTTAATTTGTAAAATTAAAAGCTTGTCTCCCATGGATATTGATGTTATTTATCAAAAGCTTTTGCTGTCATATGTCTGCAAATGTCCCCTTGGATTTTCAGATTGTAGTTTACGGTTTTTCTTAGGCTAACTAGTTATCTGCAGACAGTTCGGCCTTTGAGTGAAATAACCACCCACCCCCATGCAAACAGCCCCTGAGAGCCCAACCTCGGTAACCTTCGGGGGGGTCACCAACACCTCTGTGGAGATCACCTGGGGTGCCCCCGTAGCTACGGACTATGATGATTTTGATGTGCAGTGGACGCCCCAAGACACCTTGTCCATGTTCAACCCCTACCGCACCACCCGTGTCCTGAAGGGGCTGTACCCTGGCCGTCTCTACACCTTCACCATCCGCACCATCGCCGGGGGTGGGGCCAGGGGCGGAGCCAGGGGCGGAGCCACTGCGTACAGCCAGCCCATCCATGGCAGCATTAGAACAAGTGAGTGGTTCATGGACAATGTAAAGCCCCGCCCATTTGCCCTTCTGTAATACAATGAGTGATTACTAATAGAGGGACTTGACCTTCAAGCTTATAATTCAGGCATGGAAACAATTTGCTTTTGGGTGGAGAGGACTGTAATATCACCAAAACCTACGGATTTGGGTAACTGCAGATCAGTCGGCCATTCACACCAGAAATGACAAAAGGAGAAATGTTAGCAAAAGGAGAAATGTTCAACCAGCGGCCACTAGAGGGGAGCAGACAGCCAGAGGAGTAGCAAGTATGACCTACACGTGGAGCAGTGTTACCCAGCTGATTCACTCAATGCTAGTGTCTCTGTTCTAATAAGTAATAGTCTAATTCGAATAGTTGAGCTATTAGTTAAGTTGTGAAAAAAAAAACATGCGTGCAGGTCAGGCAGCAACAAACATTTAAACATGGCGGTAAGGAAACACTTTGGTGAATAGCAAAGGTACAGTGTTTGCTGGATATTTGGGCTGATGAGAGTATCCAGGAATAACTGGATGCAGCCCACAAAGACTCTGAGATTTTTGGTTAAATACGAGACTATCTTCTTATATGTGCAGTACAAATAAATGAAAATTGCCGTGTTGCATTCTCGATAAATCTATAAGAGCCTCGCACCCAAAACGACGCCAAATAAGCCACAAAATAAGGACATTAATCAAGAACTCCACCGTGCAGTGCAATGGCGCATTCCTTTAACACAAGAAGTCGTAGACTTCTCAGAACATTAAGCAGAAGTCGTAGACGGCCCAGAACATTAAGCGGAATGTGAGAGTCGACCAGCGAGGGAGGGGGGAGGGGGACCGTCGCGCTCGGGCACTGAACTAGGCAACTGGGCCAAGTGTGAGTTCACCCTAAGCTTCTGCTCTCCATGGATGCATGTATGCACAAGCTTTAAGTGCCTCATTCATTTTTAATGGAAATTTTACAGCTAGAAATTGAGAGCCTGAAGCTGGTTATTAGCATCAGACTGCCACTTACAGACACTCCAAAACGGACCATTTGCAAGTCCGGCACCATCCCATGGTTTCGCCCTGGGCTTCTGCCAGCGCTTCACGGCCTGTTTATGAATCGCCCTGGCATTAGCAGGGTTTTCGTTGGCAGCTGGTGAGCTGTCCAGTCAAACGTTGAGTCTCATTTTGAGGGTAACATGAACCAAGTCCAGCTTTGCATCAGAGGAAAAATCCAGTATCAGACCATGGAACGGGGAGAGAAGGAAGACCTCCATCATGGAGGCTTGACCCCCTCACCTGGGCTACTTTCTCTGAATGTTTTCCTGGGAAACATCAGCTCAAAAACATCCAGCAGCCACATACTACTCAAGTGCAAGCACTTGTGGCTTCCTGATTGGTCCTTGTTATGGACCTTAACTCCAATAGTGATGAAGTATAGATGACTTCTGTTCTTTGGCCCCGCCCTGTCGGCCATGATTGAAATGCACCTCATTTCCTCCCCAGAGCCTGACCGCATCCAGCACATCCACTGCCGGCCGCAGAGCTCGACGTCCATCCTATGCTCCTGGAGCCCCCCAGAGTCGGACTATGACTCCTACACGGTGGAGTGCATGCAGCAAGACTCGCGCAGGCTGGTGTACTCACGGCGCACGGGCCGCAGCGACACGCAGTACCGCATCCTGCAGCTGGAGCCTCACAAGCGCTACACCGTCTCCATCAAGGTCATCTCCGACAGCATGACCAGTGAGGCGGCTGAGGACGGGGTGCTCACCATGATCGACCGTGAGTGACCTGAACTCACCATCGACACCGTATCGCTCATAGTTCATGCCTCTGCTGCAGACGAGGGTACGAGCCACAGCCCACACTATTGTTGTGTCTCATCCTTGAGGGTTTCCAAAAGCTTCTCTTAATACGGGGACAGTCTCTTCTTATAAGCACGGGGACAGATTTATGAGGGTGGAAAAGACTTTGACGAAGCGTGACCGCCTTAAACAACCCAGACCTACATTCACCCCGCTCACTGCGGCTTAATAGATATTTCCGAGGCAGTGATTGATTTGCCATCTCCAGAGCGTAAGAGTCTCACCCCGGTCCTGGGTGCCCGTCTGCAGTGGCGGGTTTGGCACTCGGTTCAGCCGCGATTCGACCCCAAGCTGTTCCGCTCCTAGTTCCAGTTCTGTCTGGGTGATTTATCTCTGGGCCACAGGAGGAGAGCAAAAAAAAAGCAGATTGAAATAAGGTTTTAATGGTGCAATCTTCCCATTTTGGGCAATTTAGGACAAAGTAACAAGCAGCACCTGCCCTCATCTATGCTACCTATTCTCTGAAACACTCTTTATGGGGGGGGGGGCGGGGGGGTTAAACTATATCCAGTCTACCCATCACCTCTTGCTTAATTTTGCCAGGAAGTCTCAGACCTGAGGGGGGCAGTGTGGTTCACAGAGGGGGTATTTAGGGCATCCCCTGTGGATAAGCAGGACCTCCGAGTTACATGTGGTGCAAAGCGTGTAAATAAAGGCCAGTTGCCTCAAGGGGGGTGGGATTGGTCCTTTCTGGTCATGTGACCAGAGGTGCGTAAAGAAAGACACCAGCCTGACTAGGTCCCGCGCGTGTCTGGGGGCAGGGTTCACAGTGGGCAGCAGATGGCCTTACAAGCTCAGCTCCGCCTGTACACACAGACTCTGATGCACAGTGACTCGACCTTTTGCATCGTGTGCTGGCTGGACGGCGTGCGCCCTTTAAGAAAGCCTTTCATATGCATCTGTATAATTTGTTATGCTTTTCATTAGATCTCTGTCACCCCCTGCTGGTAGGGAATAACAGATGATTATGAGATTCAGAAGGATCCTGGTGTTTTCCAGAGCAGCCAGGCTGAAGAGAGATGTCAACAGACAGCTGACCTTCCCCGTGATATGTCTGTGCCATTTACAATACCCATACTTATGGGAACAAATCGATACCCAGCTCAGTCATAAACAAATGTCACCAGACTGCAGTACACAAATTAAAAAATAGATTAAATGTCACATATGTATGGAGGTAAAATACACAT
>JAODJV010000061.1:33791134-33808715 GCA_026776665.1 Gnathonemus longibarbis | reverse complement strand
GGGGGGCGTGAAGTAAAAAGGAGGGTGACGAGACATTTCGGAAAGGGGGGAGAGGTGAAAGACAAAAGTAGAGGCTGCTTTTCAAAATGAAATCTCAGGAAAGTGTCTTCACATAAAAAATGCACAAACATTTGTGTTTTTATTAGCGAACAGTGCTACAATAAACAGTTTTTTCTTCTGTCCCTTTGCTCATTTTTGCACCACCCCCCCCCCATTTCTCTCCTAACACTGGAAACTTAAGTGTCAACCTTGTTCTGTCACAGAGAGCACGCTGTATGACAGCTGCCATGTTTTTTAACAGGGTGGGGGGGGGGGATGGAGAGGGGAAAAAAAACACAAACAAAAAAATGAGATATGAGGGAGGACAGTCAGATGAGTGTTGGCGGCGTTGGGCAGCACATAATTGGAAAAGGCAGGAGCCCAAACAGTCCCCCCCTCCCTCCGTCAAAGTCGATTGCCAGATCCTCGAGGAATAAAAACCAGGGTGCCCGAGCCACGCCAAGGCCTGGGGGGGGGGGGGTCGGTGGGCGACGGGCCCAGACAGCCATACCCCATGAACGGGGAAGTCCTTCAGAAGGCCTGCTGCGCAGGGTTGTAGTTGAAGGTCGACGGCACGTGTGGCCTCTCTTCCAGCTTGTCATACTCAAGGTGAAACTCCTGAAAGGTTGATAACCACAACACTGAAGTTAGTGCCCCCCACCCCATCAAGTGGAGGGCCAGGAGGGACCTTCCATGACACAACCGCATAAGGATCCGTACAAGAATGAAGAGCACCGAAGGAGTGGGAGCCAATCGCAAAGTATACTGCCTCCCTATTCCAAATACAGCCTTTGATTGGTGGACAGTCGGGGCACCGACCAATGAACACGGAGTGCACATTCTGCACTGCAGAGGCGGAGCCTCAGGCCAGCAGCTTTACCTTAGCCACCTTCCTCCAGTTAAGACAATCGAAGAAGTAGTACGTCCCCCTCTCATAGGTGTTGGTCTTCACCGTGGGCTCCATGCCGGGCGCTCGCGTGATCCACACCCGCTCCTCCTTGTGGTACCGCCAGTCCCGGTTAAAGCTGAGGCAGAAAAGGACACAAATGCAGGAAGTGCCTTCATTAGAGGGAGTCTGCTACGCTAGGCCCTTAGCGTTCAGGGTCCACCCAGCCGGTCTCCTGCTTACGGGGACCTGATTCAGAAATGCCGGCGAATGGTGAATATTTCAAGGTTTTGAATGAAATGGAAAAATGTAAACCTCGGTCATATCACCTTGGCAGAGCAAACTCCAAAACCACATCGCCGTCATGAGGCGGAGGAGTGGGATTCAGATTTGGCCAGAAATGTACATATAACATAACCTTGGTTATGAGGCTGGATGGAGGAGCCTGACGTAGTTAGTTTTCTCCACCTCAGGCACATGACACTGTACAGTTTAACCTGGGACACATGGTATGGCAGGGACACCTATGGTCGAGGACAGTAACCATGTTTGTAATCGGTCTATTCTGGAAGCACATATTACAGCTTCGAAAGCAGAGTGCGGACTTAAATATTTATAAATGCTGGAACGTTTCACAGCAGGAGTTGAAATGAGATTCGTGGATAATCTCATACTCTGGCATCTCTGCATGAGTGCCTGTTTGCCGTAGATTAAATGTGGGGGTTATCTGCTTTCGCTGCTCGGGGCAGGCGCCAAGACAAACCGGCCAGCTAAGCTACACAAACTCCCAGGCCGACGCTGTGGGTCTCTCTGACCCAGACGAAGGGCTTAACGCTGGCAGAAGCTGAGGCGTGGTAACGGAGAATCTAGGCACCCAGACCCCGGCGAGACGGGGTACCTACAGCTCTACAGCTGCGAGGAGCTGGAGAAGGTCTCCTCCATTCATGTAGTACAGGTAGAACAGCAGGTCTTCACCGTACCGCGACAGCTTTATTGCAGCCAGCTGTGTGAACAAGACGGCAGTCAGCAGCTCCAGTGGGTCCATCTGGACTTTAGGAGAACAATCAAGCTGGACAGATACAGGTACAGCCAACAGCGGTCATGCTCATCTCTAAGTCAAAGTCTACACTTAACAGTAATAGACACCTGACAATCTGCACCATAAACTCCCACAAATGAAAAAGAATCAATTTCAGGTTACTGAAACAAAATACAACACAAACAGATACATGTTACCAGAGGATTTTAAATGACAGTCCCCAGCTGAAATTTCCAGACTGCAGTCTGTTATTGAAACAAATGGTTGCTTTGGTCCTTTACAGCTGAATCTAGACAATCCCTCACTTTCACCTGAAGCACCTGAAGACATTACATGTTCACCCAGGGAACTGGCAAGCAATTTCAGTCAGTAAGAGTCTTAATTCAACCAGTCACCCGTTTTAAACACTACCGAGCAAACTTCCTGGAGACCAAACAAACGATTACGCACGCCAACAGCAGCCAGCTTCAGTGCCAGCCTGGACCCAGTCACCTCCCCATAAGCACACTGAGGGAGCACCTACCTTGTCCCTTATGTGAATGTTGGTCAGGTACTCTGAGGGAACGTGGAAGTCTGCCGGCGAGAGAGAGATGTACCAGCAGTTAGCATGCACAGGCGCTTTGTCCGTCCTGGGGCCCCCCGTCCTCACACTGCCAGACACTTACCGATGTCCTGAGGCCGACACGGGGCTGACGCCCACGGAGATGCAAACTTGGGGTACAGATTCCTGGGGGAGGAGCAGAGGGGAAGAGTTAGCCCGCGGGCCACGCACTGAAGCGTGGCGGTATACCATGTGGAACCCCAAGGTAGTCACCACCTAAAGACATTCCGGTTTTACTCTAAGACACTAAATGACTATTTCACTTCGTTGAAAAAGGGGAAAAGGTCCACAAATAGTGAGAATTGGCTAAACACCAGATGCTTTGGAACTAGGTGCGAGACTTACTGTGCTGTCGGATGACATGATGCGTAAGTTAAGGCAGACAAGCTTTCACTACTACAACCAAGAACAATGCAGATTACGTAGATAAATACGTTACAGTATGTAATACAAATCACCCACCACCCAAGGCTGAACACAGGAGCAGGTTCCAGAAAGCACTTGATAGCTAGTTTTATCCCACTGGAATTTTCCAGTTAAAATATCTATTATGAGGTAATACAGATGGGCAGCAAGCCTACAGGCCTGGCTTACAGAGGCTGCTTTAACAACATCTAATAGAGGCACCAAACCACGAGAACTGAAGCCGAATCAATATGTGCCACATAGAGGAGTCATTCAGACGCGGCTCGAGGTCCATTTCCTGTGTACTGAGCACACGCAGATAAGCGGAGCTGGTCCAGGCTGCCAAGTGCAATCGGTCACAGAGCCCGACACTAACAAACTTGATCCGTAACAGAGCAGAGGTCGCTGGGTATCAGTGCCTTCAAGCTCAGCAGGAACTGAAGGCATTTCATGGCAGACCCTTCATGTGCCGGATACGGCTCTTCAGACCTCACACTAACGACCAGAAACCAACACACAAAAGCTATACACTAATCTACTGCTCCGAGCAACGTGATGGTTTGCCCCAAGGGCCGTGTCCTAGCCCAGTTCAGCGTGAAAAATTTGCAGGTTCCTCCTGGGTTTTCAAGGTTTTCTTTCACGTGCTAATGGCAGGTGTGTGAATGTGCAAGAGCCCCGTGAAGGACTGTCATCTTGTCCAAAGCGTACCCTGCTACAAACGTGTCTCTGGATCATCAGTCTGAAGGCCAATGGACAGAGTGCATGGATAGGCCAGCAGGAGAAGAGAAGCCTGCACCTTTGTGCCCTGTAACAGAGGGAGAACGAAGGCCCTTCTTACTCTGGGGAGTTGAGGTTGAGTCCTAGTGTTGTCAGGTCACTGCCCAACGCCAAGTGCACCATACCCGGGTCCGTCTCCGCCGCCCGGATGAACGTTAGCAACCCGATCATCCCGAACTGGTCAGTCACCATCCCAGTGGGAATGTTCGTTACCCGACCTGAAAGGTGGTCCAAAGTGGTCATCAGGTAGGGGGAAACCTTCAGTCCAAAAGTAGTTCACTTAAACCTCCAAAACTGATATTTACGCTTTCAAATTTAAAAGTAGACAACAAACCAGAATTTATGAAGCTGGGAGGAGATACCGGTTAGCGTGTGTATGTTGGAGATACCGGTTGGCGTGTGTGTGTTGGAGATACCGGTTGGCGTGTGTCGGCACTTAGCCCTTAAGGAAACCCTCTGGATATGCACCATTTACTGCCATGCATGATACCGCAACACGATCTCAAGTCGCCCGATCTCTGAGGAACTCACCATCAGGTAACACCTGGATCCCCTTCTTCTGCTGGTTATTGTTCTGCGCCGTTGAGCTCTTGTCTCCTGGGAACTTGGGTCCATCTGTGCTGGAGGAATTCTTGCCTGATGAGTTCAAATTCTGAGGGATGACAGACAAACGGAGCTATGAGGGAAGGTGACAGCTGGATGGACTAGATGACGGAAGCCAAGAGACCATTTTTCAGGCCATTTTTCCCCTTAGCAGTAAATAACCATGACTGAACTAGAAGATGATGCTGAGCATTCAGCTCCATCTCATGGTGACTGGAGCAGACACCTTGACCCATTACAAACCCACAAAGATCAGATGGATTAAGACCACCTTCTACACCTCAAATCTATCATGGGGTTTCTTGTTACCATGTCTGGGTGTACATTGTCATCTAATCTGTTACCTAGTTCTGCATTTCCCCAGACTTTCGTGACATTTCACTACTTCGCTTGGCTTATGCAAGTCCAGCAAGAAAGAACCATGAAGACAAAGCACCTGAGCATGGCCCAGTCTCTCTGATGGTACTCACAGATTTGCTGTCATCGTTGTTCGACGTTGGGTCCTTGTAGTTGGGACCAGGCAACGCGGGGAAGTCCTCATTGTGGATGGAAAAGTCTTGGGACTGCTCGTTCGACGGTTTTGTGACCATACCAACTGGAAGATGAAGAGTTTTATCTAAGGACCGTGGGCAAGGATTGAGGCCAGGCCGTAGAAACCCTCCCAAATTCTTTCCGACCAGTGACAGGTCATCTGGGAGTTTGGATCCAGCCGTGTTGCTTTAGCAGAATGAAAAGACTGGTGATGAAACAAATTCACACAGCAATTTAGGCATTAAGAGAAGCCAGATAAACAGCTATTGTAAAATTAGAGGCACTGAGAGTTCCAGTTAAAGCCTGCTGTCAGTCTGATATGGCCAAGGACAACTGGGAGGAGTGGTGACGATACGTGGATCCAGGCCCGCGTCACACACCGTAAGGAGCCCTCCCAGCCAGCGGGTTGAGTAACGGCGTTGGGTTGCCACTGCCTTCCCTTCGACTTCTGTCCGCCAGCGCCGGGAAGTCCGAGAGGTCCAAGCCCGTCACGTTTTCACTACCATCTGCAAGGGTGGGGGAAATGTTAGGATGGTGGACCAAAATACCCAACACCTAAACTGACCCTGATGTGAGCGACTGATACGAACTCTAAACAAACAGAGCGAGCAAGCAGCAGGCAGCACTCAGGGTCACCGAATTGGCGGGTCTGCATGCGGGTAGCAGGTTGACCCGCATAACCTCATGAGCCTACTACAGCCAACATTACAGCAACTTCAGCTGTGACCACATGATCTTCTTAAAGGAGGGGCAACAAGGAAAAGATGATAAACCTGATTTGGAACGTGACTGCAAATTGTGGAGAGAGAAATTAAAAAGCTACGCATCAAAGGTGCTTTTTCAACATCATTCAAAAAAAAAAAAAAAAACCCAAACCTTCAACTTCAAAACTGAAATCACAGCGTGAATTTACTCAGCAACAATCAAGCTTGATTAGAAATTCAGGCAGAACAAACGACAGCTAACTTGGGGGTCCTTCAAGAGCATGTCCGAGAGCCATGCAGGAAGACGTGGGCACGCTCACCTGTCCCATTGAAGATGTTACTCGATAACGAGTTGTTCATCCCAAATCCCTGATTCCTGTTCATTCCGAACCCAGACATGCTGCAACAACAGACAGGCAGAGGTAGGATTAAACACCCGACAAGGCGGGGTAGCAGACAGACATCGATCCTGCAGTGGCTCTGGGGGTCGGGAAATGGCCACACTCAATAATTACTCAGAGCGGCGCCCTGCAGGTGCATGCTGGGAAGCGAGGCGGCCCACACCCACCTGTTGATGGTGAATGGCTGCCTGGACGGCTGCTGCTTTGGCATGCAGATGATGCTGGGCGAGCTCCTGTTGGGGCTGCCCAGCCCCGAGCTGCCCATGCTGTTGGTCCTGCCCGTCATTGCCATGCCCTGGCTCACCTGAGAGTGGTTCATCATGTTCCTCGTGTTCATGGGGAGGATGCCCCTGGAAAAAGGCCGGATGGTGGGTCAGGTTCAGGAGCAGGCTGGCCGAGCGGCTCCAGAATAACTACCGTCACACAGCGAGTGATCTGGAGGCAGCTTTGGGGTCGGGAGACCGTGTAACCCTGGGCACTGGCATACCTGCTTGGCGAGGGCGGCGTGTGCAGGGACAGGGTGGGCACGGCCGTAGTAGGGGGGACGTGACCCGGCAGCTGGTTCCCCTGCGTCATACTTCGGCTCAGTTGAGGGTTGTTGCTGCTCATGCTTCTCATGGGGAAGCTGAGGGCACCTGGGAGACACACACACGCTCAGCTGGAGGTCCGGGGCTCCACAGCGGCGGCGTCCCAGGCCCCGAAAGCCGCAGCCTTGACCTGCTCTCGCTCCCCAGGCATGCAAACTAACACGTCTGTTTACGGCCCTCTGCTAGTGAACCCGTAATTAGACTGCCGCTACTCCTGTAATCAAGCCTCCCTAATCACTGCAGGAGCACTACAGCAGGATAAGGGCCTGCTAATTACCCCAGGAGTACCAGGCATGGAATAAGAGCTTGGGGGTGGCAGGCACACCCCACGACACCCTGAGCCGGGGTGACGCCACTGTCACATCCACATGCCTGGGGTGTTTGTGTTTATGAGCTAGCTTCTGGTTCTGTTAGTGGCAGGTATCCACACTGCTCAGAGACCCTGCTGTCGGGGTGGGGGGGGCTTTGATGTAACTACAGAAACAGCCCGACCCATCCCCAAGGAGCGCAAAATATGAACCACATCTGAAAAGAACATTTCTCCCTAAAACCTATAGCTTTTCCACTGCCCATGCATGGTCCAAGCAAAGAACAAGTCCCAGGAGATTTGGCACCATCGCCCTGCGATTCAGGCCTTGCAGGCGCCACAGCAGGATGGTGACCGGCGGTAAGACCCAAGGTGGGCTGGGAGGTGGCCACGGAGGCGGGGCTTACTTTGCTGTCCATATAAACTTGCACCAAGCTGGGACAGTTGACCCGATGACGAAGGCGATGGAGACGCCAGCATCTGGAAGAGAGCGGCAGATAGCGAGAGAAGCGTGAGCAACCTTTCACTGATATGTCATGTGACACCTAGATCTGTGCCCATTGGACGCACATGACCAAAGAGACGGCGCAGCAGAGGGTGGGAAATGGAGGAAAAATGAAAACAGAAGCCACACCAACAGAAATGCGACAGGAAAAAGCACAGACACCTAAACATGAGGCTACAGGAGGCTCAAAGAGACAGGGCGATGAAAGAACATGAAAGCGTTTTCAAAAACCAACAGTACCAGCAGGACAATAAACCATAAACATCAACCCAGCGGCTGTCTGCCTTTACACTCCTGCCCCTTAAAAGCCGCACCTAGAAATTCATTCAGGGGTTAGAGTGCCTGAGAGCCCCCTCAGCTGGAGAGGGCATGCAACTGGCATTCATTCTGTTCTTTCAACCTCCAGAACGAGGAAAACATTGAAAGAGTTTCTCTAGAGCGTGAAACCAGCCAAAACAGCACAAACTAAACTGCTGCCTGAGCACTGGGTGAGGCCCCACGGGGAATTACCCGGACTCAGTGATGCCATCTCCCCCTCCCCTGCAGACCGCAAAACCGCAACTTGGGAGATGCGAGATCACTGAACACAGCAGTTCTCAGGTGCAGCACAGAAGTGGGACGTCTGACTGAAGGCCGCTGAAGGCAGGGGGCCCTTGTGGGCTTAGACACAGTCTAACACAAGATGACATTAAATGATATGAAACCACCTTCAGACAGCAGCTTCTGGTGCAAGAAAAGCCAAGGGTGAGTGGCATTTCTCCAGGTTCATATTTACCCCATTACCATGACAACCAGCTGGGCACTGCACTGCATTTGGCACAACTATAAGCATCCAGCTACCATGTCAACACAGGTACGGCAAGCCGTAAGAGTCACATTACATCAGGCGGCAACTGAAGACTCCTTCCTCACCCAGCTGCCGTAATGAGGAGCAGCAGAGAACCAGAACTCAGAGGACCAAGGCCGTGTGGCAGAGACTGGCAGCCAAATCACATTTACAGTGTCCTGTTGCTCCATGACAGTGACATTAGTCACCCGAGTAAGGCCAATTAAATATGGTCATAGCTCTGTCACTAGGAAGGACAGAGTAAGTGCATTTAACAAGGCAGCAGGCTCATCAATGTATTCCGTAAAGCCCTGATCGATTGGCTGACAAGCGGGGGGGATCCTATGGGGCCCTTCATTAATTACACATGCAAGTCAGACCTGAGGAACCCAGACACCGGCATCGATCTGCTGGTTAATAGAGAGGAGGTTTCCCTTAGGAGGCTTTGGGAGGCAGAGAGTGGGACGGGGGGGCACAGGGTGACAGGAAATGGGGCCGGAGGGAGACTTTGGCATCATGACCTAGCGGCTGGTCCCGGGTCAGATCTGCAGCCAGGGCTACAGGGGCCACATGGTCTCTGTGTCGCAGCTGCCATTAACTACAGGGGCCAATCAGCAGGGTCCACCGATCTGCAATTGGAGATACGAGTCAGGCAGTACGGCCCCCTCCGCCACGCGGCCCCCCCTCTGCCACGCGGCCCCTCCATCTCTGTGATTAAAACGCCTCCCAAGTCCTACGATTACACATTCATCCAACAGATCGCTGTCTGGACGTGCTCCCGTCGTCTCCAAGAAATTAAATTTAGCTTAAGAAGATGCATCTGGCCAGGGGGTTACTTCAATCTGATGGAATTCCAGAACATGAGTTGCTCGACACGGGGTCAAATCGGGGGGGGGGGGGGCATGGAGAGACAGTGAGAATCAGCTGGTAGGAAGCAGCTCTCAGCCAGCGTGCGCTACCACTGTGCCCGGCGCGTCTCAAGCCCCCGTGTCGGTGGCTTCATTGTCAAACGGTGTGCCTGTGTGACCAGGAAAGCTGGGTGCTAATTAAAAGGTCATGGGAGGTGTGTGATTAGCAGGCAGCAGAGGAGTCACGCTGAAGGAAAGCAGGCCTCCTAAACAGGGCCAAGCAAGCGCAGAGGGGAGATCTGCAGGAGCCTTCATTTAAAGCTCAGGGCAGCCCCAAAACGGGTGGGCGACCATAAGCAGTCATGCTGCCCCCTGCAGGCCGGCCGAGCACCCGGCTCAGTAACGAGCTCCCCGGCAGCTCTGCCAGACGGCCGACCCAGACGTCTATATCCATCGCGACAGCGTTTCTCCAACAACGGTACTTAACTGGGTTATGAGTTGAGGCCTGCTACACACTGTGTGTGTGTGTGTGTGTGTGTGTGTGTGTGTGTGTGTGACAGACCGGGTGTTTGAGATCAAAGAGGACCAAGAGAGGAACACACTCCCCTCAGGAAGGGAGAAGCAGCAGGCACAGCGGGAGGGGGTTAGGGCAGTCCTGCAAAGCCAGGCATCATCCTCAGCCCAAACTCAGTGAGTTACAGCGGGACAGACACAACCTCCTTAAGAACAGCTGAAGTAACTCACTCTACACTTTCCTCTCATATAAAAGCTGTTTTTAATCTAAACCACCATCCTTACAATGAAGGTTTAGATACTCTCAAGGAATCTCAGGCTGAGCTCAGGGCAGCAAAGGAACCTGCCAGATTAACAT
The DNA here is from genome assembly GCA_026776665.1 of Gnathonemus longibarbis. Classification (NCBI taxonomy): domain Eukaryota; kingdom Metazoa; phylum Chordata; class Actinopteri; order Osteoglossiformes; family Mormyridae; genus Gnathonemus; species Gnathonemus longibarbis. The sequence goes on along the minus strand of JAODJV010000061.1, from coordinate 33,798,785 downwards.
GTACCCCCCCCCACCCCGGCCTTACCGCTCGGCAGGGGGTTCTGCACAGCCCTTATCGATGCACCTCCACAACCAGAGCACCTAAGTGCGACGTTCCATGCATGCAAATCGTCAGAGCCCCAAGCTGGCACTGCCAAGCCGGCTGACGATCGCGAATGAGGAAGCCACCCCAAGTCAGTCCAAGCTAGTGATCTTCAAAGCCTGTCTGACAGGCACAGGCTCGCTGCATGTAGCTCAGAGATTATTATATGAAAGTATCAAAGGCAGTTCATCTTGTAGGAAACAAAACGTACGTCTGACCCTTAAGATTATATCAAACTAACTAGCCTGCTGCAAATGAGAAAACTGCAACTTGCATTGGGAAATTCGATATGCTATGATCCCATTAACAGTGGCCAAAATGAGAAGCTTAAACACGCAAAACTTCTTTCATGATCTGTAAGACTAATCTCACAGCATCACTTAAACACAGGGTGTCAGCTGGCTTGTGGGGCAAGAGGACTTGAGTGAGAACAGCTGCATGCAGAAGATCTAACCACCACCAAGACTCAGAGCAGCAGAGAGATGGCGGAAGGGCGACTGGGGAGGTGGGAACATGCTGGCACTTACGTCTTTCTCCGATCGATGTGGAAACATCGACTGTGAGCTGTAGTACATGCTTTCATCAGGGAAGTCGCTTTCGACCCCCTCTAAAAACTTCTTTCTTGCACTAAACATGCTGTTTGTCACCTGCAAGAAGAAAGGGAGACAAGGTTAACTGGCTGTCAGTCAAGTCACTCAAATGGCTGAGGCCCCTCCCAGTAAAATCAAAACAGGTCACAAGTCATTGGTTTTCCTGTGGTTCTGTAAGGAAATCCGGCACCACAAGGAACAAACCCACTAATAACCAAGTCCTAACCTTCCGAAATACTCACACCGGCATTTGAAATGAAAAACATGTTTGATTTGTTTGTATAAAATTATTTCAAAGACTAGTCCAATTAACTGGCTAACTCTGCATGCATGTTAATTACCGGTCAGGGGCTGGTTCTCTCTAATGAAGACCAGGTTCTGTGTCGGGTGCTGGTGTCAGCAAACAGCAGAGGCAGAACCGTCACTGTATTGATGCTGCAGTGAAAACCTCAAACGAATGAAAAGGTCACCTCTTGTCGGATGGAGGAGCTACTGAAACCTTCAGGCACTTCACTTCTAGGCAAGACGAGTTGTGAAAGTCGGGACCAGAGAGGAATGGAGGAAAATGGCCCGCTTACGACAGATCCAGAAAAACGAACAACCCCCCCCCCCCCACTATGCTGCTGGTACATCAAGCTATGTTTCCATTTTTTTAGTGATTAGGGGTAACAAGACCACAAGTCAGACAACTTACAGACACTCCCTGACTAAAAACTGCAGCCACTTTTAGCTTGAGCAGACTGACAGCTAATGACTGGAGTGTGTTATAAAATGGGGCCGCTTTATTGCTTCATCATTTCTGTCCAGCTCCCTGTGCAGCACAGAGAAAGACCGCAGCTCCATATAGCTTCACATTCATAAAAAGAGCAGAACACCCACCCAGCTCTCATCTGGATCAATGCTACCATTCTTTAACAAAAGGAATCCTTTTAATCCGCATTTAGTTTTTGACTGGCTGTGCCTTGCATACCAGCATGGTTCCTTTGTGGGCGACCACAAGAAGGCTGCGCAGAAACCTTTGTGTGGATTTTTAACAACACTGACAAACGTCTACAGTAAAGAAATCAGATTCTGCTCATCCAGACTCTCTCACGCAGACCATTCCTTCAAAAGAACAGGATACGGATAAGACACGACGACGGGTTGCACCACAAGACGGGCCAATCACATCCTGCCAAGCCCCCGCATAGACGCTGCCATCCGTCACGCCAACAGCATGAGACACAGGTTCAACTTAGGGTCCCTGGCCAGAAGATACTCTCTTAACACACCAGGCTCCAGGTCTACATGTATTTTACTCCAGAATATGGAAAGAAGCTCCCTGTCACTGTCATTCAACCTTAACTCATAATATTTGTAACACTATTCCCACCAGAGCAGGATAAACACAGCTGAAGCATGAGCCGAACCATAACAACATGCATTTTTTGGACCAGCTGTATTCAATTTTCATTTGACACACTTACTCATTTTCAATAATTCAAGCCCCTTTGGTGCTCAGTGACACACAAGCTTTATCAAAACACTGACATCACAACACAGAATCCTAAGTTAAAGGACGGCCAAGCATTTCCTCCAGCCAGCAGCACAACAAAGGACTTCCCTCTCGACAGCTTAGTCACTGTAGAGGGCTGACACATCTTCGGACACACTGCCACACAGCACACGCCACTTTGCTGTTCACGCTTCACTGCACCCAGATGCTGATGTCTGAACTTTGTCAAAACCAGCAGTTCCCACACTCATTAAATTCACCAGCATGTCGAAGAGCCAAGCACCTCCAGACCAGCGTCACAGACGTCCACTGAAAAAGTCACGGGACAGAAGCCATCCCCCGCGGTCTCCTGCCCTCTGCCTCTGCCGGATGGCTTTTACTGCTGAATTGTAGCTCCACAATGGGGAAGGGGTGAGGAGATAATGGGGCGTGCAAGGGCAGACAATGAGGCCATCTGCACGGTGCCACGTGGATCCAGGCCGAAGGGAAAATGAGCTCTGGGGACTCCGAGGGCCTCCGGGCCTCCTGGCAGGAAATCCAGGTCAAAGACAAGAGGCAAGCGCCGTGCACCGTCTGTATGACTATGTGGGATTCCTCACACAAGGATGATAATCACAACAGTTTGCCAATGGCTCCTTGCACGGGCTTGTGTGATGCTGTGTCTGGGAGCCCCTGTTAGCCCAGGACAGCTAGTAAGCAAGGCCTTCAAAGGGCTGCATTGCCTCAGTCAGCTCACACTTGTGGCTTTCATGGTGACTCGCATACCAACCCCTTTATTTCCCACCAACGGTTTCTTATTTCTTATAGCTAAATACGGAGCTGTGACTGAATGTTGACCAACAAGCGCCCAAAGCTTGACCATCACTCTTGGAGGGATTAGGAGATGATCCCCACTCCCTCCTTATGGCTCTGTGTATCCGGCAGGTGTGGGGTCCCGGTGCCGCACTAGAGCCGCTCAAAGCCGGCTGCTGACACAGCACGTGTTCAGTGCCAGTCTGCGTAACACTGTCCCACTAGTCACTGCTCTGCTGCTAAATTAAAGCGACCCGACAGCATTTACAGGGAAGGCAGCCAACGCCCAGCCCGACACGGATGACAGGCACGCCCACAGGGGGTTCTGATCAATTCCTATTTATGCCACACCGTACTCCTCAACACGCACAGGTCGCACTCATGGGAGAGGCCAAAGCAGCCCGATTACAGCCAAGATTCATGCTACATGACGATACTTACACCAATGTACTCAGCTGCCACCCAACAGCCGGCGCCGGAGGACCCACAAGCGAGGCACATCCCTACAGCCAGGTCACATGACGAGCTGGATTTCAGGCTTACCCGGCACAACGGGAAGTTGACAGCAATGTGCTGACCCAGATCTTGCAGCAGAACAGAGGAACTCATCCCTTGTCATAAAAGGAGGCGGCCCGACTTGAACATTATTCTAAATGCAGAATGAAGAATATGTGCAGGTAACGGACCCACTCCATCTGGGCAATTATGCGAAGTTTGATTTCAAATGACGATCATGACTTCCAACGACTATCAAGACAAAACAAAACAATCAACATAAAACAATTGTGCCACGTTTCGTTTACCAGTGATGCTCCAATTTTGTGATGCACATCCCTTTCAGTCCCTTATTCGTTTTTCAGTTGAATTAGAGGTTAAGGAAATGCATTCGTCAAGAACCAGAATAAATAAAACCGCAACCTCATGGTAGATGATGATGCCAAGAAGTCAGTGGACTGTAACCGGCCAATGCAGATAGCTGTGGGAGACCCTGGACAGGTCAGGCACCTCACTGCTGACGAGCAGGACAACTCAGGGCTTACTTGCAGTTGACATAGTCCTAAGTGCCACAGTGAGAACACCAAGTGCTATAATGGATTAGTTCCCAACCCCCGAATAAGGTTAATCAAAGGGGCTGTGAAAACAGGAGAGACTTGCAGAAGGAGAGTTAGCGTCACACGCCTTCTGATGCCCCTTATGGTTAGGAGACAGCAGGGGAGTGTGACACCACAAAGACAGTAATCCAGCAGGTGGTCGACCCGGAGCCAACGCATCCACCGCACCTGGCGCAGGAACATATCCTCCGGCTCTGGTTTCTGCTTAATTCGGAGTGATGGGAACTAGACCCATCCACCTTAAATAGTCATACATTTTTATTTTATCCACAACACACCCTCATGTGTATGCAATGATGTGGGTCTCTCACTCAGAAGATTTTATTAACATGCAAAGAGACCAGCCTGCATTCATAAACAAACCAAATTACGCACATCCTGCATCTGGAAGAGCCACCTGCGCACAGGCTCTGTCGCAAACGAAGGCATGTGGGGGTGATGAGTGGGGGGCATGTGTGACCCCTAGAGCGAAACCATTCTGCTCAGAGACCTCCTGTAGAGATGCTGCACAAGCGTACCCAAGGATATCCACCCCCATCCCCCCCCCCCGGACACATAACCTGTCTTCTCCCTCCTTAACTCATTACCTCCTGTATTGTCACTGCAGGATCCTCATACTGCTAAAGCCTTTACCAGAGCTACTAGACCAGCAGATGCACCAACTGCACCATCTACCAATTACCACTCGCTTATTGAATGAAGGATCCTGGGAATCATCTGCCAGCAAAATCGGTTTCTCTCTCATGAAGCCTGCCATTCCTCTAACTTGATGACGTCAGAGGGTGAATGTGTGATAGGGGCCGAAACAGAGGCATGCTTCTGGCAGCGAATGAAATCACTCGGAGGGGGTCCAGACCAGCGAATGAAATCACTCGGAGGGGGTCCAGACCAGCGAATGAAATCACTCAAAGGGGGTCCAGACCAGCTTGCAATCAGTTGTAAATAATCCATGGGGTGCTACTTGCAACTGTCAGCTGCAAAGCTTAGGGAATAGGAAACTCAGTCGAGAAAAGGCTCCTTTAGTCACATCGGCCATTAAAACCCCTATCAGCCATTTCCGTTCCATCTTCAGCTTCCCATGATGCCGATCAGGAAAGGCAGTCAGTCACCCTGCCCCCACCGGAAACTCAGAGGTGAGAGCCCACTTACAAGCACAGGTCGCTCTTAGGACGGCGACAAACCGTCGGGCCCTCCTTCTCTGACCGCCACAGAAAATTAGATATCGACTACATGAGTTTATAAGTTCAACCCCTAGGCACGGCAACAAAGAGCTTTAGAGAGACAGAATGGGGGGGGGGGAGACCTGGTCAAACAGGCATCGCCTTGTGCCAGACGGCTCTGGCCTTTCAACCAGTGCTGCCCGGAGCGGCCGGAAAAGCCGGTGCCAAAGCGTGGGCGTAGGTCACGAGGCTACAGGTGTGCACTGGGGTTTCGGAGATGAGGAAAGTAGCACCCTGGTGAAAAGTTAAAAAGTTAACTTCTTAAAAAGAAAAGGTACACCATCTCATTTGGCCTCCTCTTAGCATCAGTCATGCAATAAATGTGAGGCACATCTGATCCTCTCAGTCAAAGCTAAGTCCAGAGAGAGAGTTGATCATGGGATAGCATCAAGCCCCATCTTGTCAAACTGCAGTCTCCATCTGTGCTCCTGCTGCTCTAGAAGAAGGGAGGGGGTACCTGAGCGAAGTGGAGAACCACCTTCTATCCAAACACCAACAGAACAGTGAACAAGAGCAATACAGCTGCATGTGCTCCTCAGAGGACCTACTGGACTTCGTAACAAAGGCAACATGACAGAGAAATATGACTTCCCATGGCACCCTCTACCATGGCACCCTCTACCAGTGCCACTACACACAAGCAAGTTCATCCACTGAAAAACAGCATGACAGAGATCTATGTAAGATCCAACAGCAATCAAAGCTCAGGACAGTCCAAGATATGCAAATTCTTGTGTAACACCAACCACAACAATTATGCCAACTGAGGAGAGAGCCAGAAACAAGCCAACAAGCATACTCCAATGATTAGTCTGCTGGAGACTGGGAACGAGGTGGCATGGGGTGCAAACGTGTACCCAGACCTCCTGTAACCAACTACACACTTGAAATCCCAGGTAAGATATTGCTGAAAGACAACAAAAGTGTCAGAGGAGGCTGAATTTCAAAAACGCAGTGCTCCAACACATACAGCTGGTGTCCGGGAAGTGTCCCTTCTTCCCACTCTCCATCGAAAAGCCCACGTACTTCTGCGTGCAGCCGAAGCCCCAGAACGGAGGCTGAGATACGCCTACTGCATTTCTAAATCGATATCCCAGGGACTGGTGGCGGTGGTATCCAAGCGGCCATATGCACCAGCAAAAAGGAGAGATCATTGGGGCCTTTCTTCAGAAAAGCTCCAGCTGCCCAGTGCGGCCCGGGCACCCGCCACAGAGCCGAGGACCAGTACCTGACAGAGCGGCTGGCAGTCCATACGCTGGCAGATCACTCAGCAGCACACCGAGACCATAACGTCAACCGCACCCCGCTGCCGGGAGCAGGTAGGTGTTACTGTACTGCTGTTCCCTTACAGTACTCACAAGTGTCAAAGGATTCCAAAGGCATGTGTCCCTAGTAGAGGGAAAATTCCTATTTACATTATTGGAGCATAGTCCTGTCACAATGACTATATCACTGCCAGCTTTGGGATAGTTAGGACCTTTGTTAATGAATAAAAAAGTAACAACATATTGGCTATAAGTCAGATGCAAGTCATAACAAGTGGAACAAAGTAACATGTTTGACAAAATCAGTCTAGGACTGTTCCTTTCAGGGTCTCTGAACATCACAAAGGTTCTTGTGTGATTCCCTACGTAGTTTCTTCTCCAGCCTTTTCTCTTGGTAAAGTGGGGGTGATGTGACACAGAGGCACCACTCAATAATACAAGAGAACCTCATTTGGTCATTGGCCAGGGGAAAAGTAGTCAAACTAAAATTGTATATAAACACATTTTCTACCGTCTATAATCAGAATTAATGGTGGATGATCTGTCAATTGTATATTGTGATCGATCTTGAAGATGTCCACGATCTACTTTTCACAGAGATTGTGATCTTTTATGTTCTCCTGCTAATACTTCAAAACTTGTATTAGCAAAGAAAGAACACAAATACAAAATCAGAATATCTGGCATAATATCCCATTCTGGGCAGGTGGAGATCGTTCACAGGCAGTCCATGAAATGACCTGCTGAGAGGCACTAGACCCTCATTTTTGTGTTTCCCAAATCAGTCCCCAGGGACCCTCACGCAGCCCACATTTTTTGCTTTCACCCAGCTCCCAAAACACATGTACCAGGTACTGGCATTCCTGATTGGATGGCATTCCTGATTGGATGGAAGCTGGGAGGGAGTAAAAATTGAGCCTGTCTGGAGGTCCCAGAGGACTGGGATGGGAAACTGTGCAATAACAGATTTAGAGGCTAATCCAAACATCCTGGAAGGTGCCAGGCTGCAGAGCATACGGCCTTGTACAGGCTGCAGAGCATACTGCCTTGTACAGGCTGCAGAGCATACTGCCTTGTACAGGCTGCAGAGCATAC
>JAODJV010000061.1:33778779-33791034 GCA_026776665.1 Gnathonemus longibarbis | reverse complement strand
GCCTTGTACAGGCTGCAGAGCATACTGCCTTGTACAGGCTGCAGAGCATACTGCCTTGTACAGGCTGCAGAGCATACTGCCTTGTACAGGCTGCAGAGCATACTGCCTTGTACAGGCTGCAGAGCATACTGCCTTGTACAGGCTGCAGAGCATACTGCCTTGTACAGGCTGCAGAGCATACTGCCTTGTACAGGCTGCAGAGCATACTGCCTTGTACAGGCTGCAGAGCATACTGCCTTGTACAGGCTACGGCCTTTTCCCATGGTAGGGCTGCACCATATCACAGCCATTATCTGAAATATTGGTTTCAAAATATCTATAAAACAAAAAAGATGAAAATCACCAAAAGCAAACTATAGCCAAACAACTTATCTACCTATAGTGCGTCAAATAAGTTAGGGGTGTTACTGCAAGTTGTCAAGAGACACAAATCGTTGTGGATAAATGAGACTTGATTACAGGGCTTTAAAGAATAATGTAAAAATCTGCTGAACACCGGCTTTTCCGTACTATACGGATTTTTAATTACACACCCAGTGTTGAACCTTAAACAGCAGAAAGTACCGCCATACCACTGTCTTCTTACCTTATCACGATATCTCCTTTTTTAAAGGGCACTGCGACTACCGAGCTGTTACTTTCTTCACAGCACCTTCAAGTACTTAACAATTCCACAATGTACTAAAACATTCACACGTGGCGTGCTCCGCTAACCGAATCAAATAAACATAAGGGTACAACGAATTTATACAGATTACTAACTTTTGGGCTTCACAACTGATATTGAATCAAATCAAATTGAATTGAGACATTGTGAATTGGAATTGAATAAAATCGAGAAATGAGTGGCGATACCCAGCCATGATATGAAGTGATATTCATACCATCCCCATGCTCAGTCTCAATCTGCTATTGAGTAGCTAGAAAACAGAAGCTCTGATACAATCTAATGACTTTATTTACATACTGCAGACAGTAATAAGGGTATTTGTGCAGTTTTCAAGATCTTGTTGACTGGACCCACACGGGCCACATAAATACAATGGCCAGCATTCTGCAGCTTCTCACCATTCAGAACCATCATTCCTCCAAAGCAAACATCCATCCACATTACTGACCATCACACTAAAACAAGTCATCAGGTGCCAAAAAGAGAGAAATGCAGCCATATAGCTAAGGATTTTTTCCTATGACAGAGTAAAAATGTTTAGCAAAACTTTAACCCAGTTATGAAGGTAAGAAAAAGCCTGATCTTAATCTAACTAGCTAACAATTTAAGAATTGTATGTGCATAACATGCGATGTTGGTATTAATATTACCAGGGACCCATTATTATTTGGAAGAGTAGAGTGCAATTCAGTTTTAATCGGAGGTTTGTAACATATGGACTTTAAGATGAGTAAAAAAAAAAAAGAGAGAGAGAGAAAAGGCTGAATGTTGTGTTATGTGGTGAATTTAAACATACTGGGAAATGACATAAGCAACTAACATTTGTTTTGTTATTTAAATCTGTTGCACCTGCTCTTGTTTGGCAAAGTAAAATATGTCAGATAAAGCTGGGTGTACAGCAGCTATTTGTACCTCTTTCCAGTCACAGAGCACTTTATTTTGAGACTTGTTTAAATGAGAGAAAATCATATAACAGATTGGGGGAAATTGTGAAGCTTAATTTCTTTTATTATGAAAATAAAATTTTGAATTGAAGAAAAGCTAATTTTTGTTTGTATATACTGCCAACTACAGTTCTTAAAAAGAAAATTAGAATCGTCAAAAATCGGTATCGGCCAGTCACATCTGCATAAAAATTGAAAATCAGAATCGGCCAAGAAAATTGCAACCAGTTCATCTATAGCACCAAAGAAACATTCTCCCAACATCCCGCAAGTTATTTGATGGACCAATGCCCTAGACAGACATATCTTTATGTAAGAGCAGGCTTTTGCATTCAAAGTGCTGCCCCAGAGGAACCCCCCTCAGTCCGACACGGCACAGGCTGGGAGGTCTGCTGAACAGAGGGAGGCTAAACGAAGCAGAAGCCCCGATAAACACGTTTCATTTTCTGTGCATTAGACGCAAATTAGATACCTACAATTAATGCTTTTCTGTTCAGTCAAACCCACCCAGACAAACTGTTAGCATTTACTAATCCATCAGTAACGAGGACACCCTTCTTATGCAAAGCAATCAGACTAACTCTGGCAACAACAATTATTCCTGGGGAGGGATAATGCTTCCTGTTCCATCACATATTACACAACTGTCAGAGCTACAGTGCTGAATGCGTTATATGATTCAGGAGGGATGGGGATGGCTGATTTGAGTGTTGCAGGCAGAAAGCATCATGCTGGGAGTTGGGGAGGGCCGTCACGGCGCTGTTTGGAGGCAGCGGGTGAAGCAAAAACAAGCTGACAGATTCTCGCCCGTTTGTAGAAGCCGGTCCCGGGCTGACACACCTGACAGGGCTAATCAGATAAAACGCTGGCCGAGGTCAATCCCGCAGGAAAATGCTGGCGACTGTACTCAGGGACTTCGAGACGGGCTTTCGGGGGCAACACGGGATCTTAAAAGCTGATTTTTTTGGAATGCACACTCTCACTATTGCCTGCCAGCACCAATCACTGCTGAGTAATCGAGATGGTCAATTCCTCAGCTCAGGGAAATGACATAATTAAGAAAGATGTTAATCTGTTTTTTTTTTTTTAACTGCCGATAAACCTTTAGAGAAAGACACACATCGCTGCTGCCCTGTGTTAGCCAGTGGGAACACAGGTGACTGTCGTTTGTTATATGTGCTGTGTACATAATCACTAATGCCAAATACTCAGAGCTGGAGAGAGCGCGGCACAGAATGCATATCTCCTCCCATACCAATGTGAAAACAGCACCTGCCCCAGCAGTCATCTGGTTACTTCAGCAGATGGATGCTTTATAGGATGTGGGGAGGAACACGATACATTATGCGGTTGTGCTGGTTCTATGAATGAAAGGCTTCAGAATCTGAATGACAATGTTGCTTAATGGAAGTGAGGACAGTTTGTTCTCGAGTCAGAGAAACACTAAAGGATCGGGCCATAAAATACACAGCTTTCCCAGTTTAACAGCACTGTCACGGCTCTGTCCGGCTGATATGACGCACTAGACGTGGGCTGCAGACAACGATCCATCTAGTATCCCAGGCTTGGCGGCACAAACAAACATACTTTGGTTACTCCAAAGAAACATTAAGACATGCTGTTAAACAATCTGTCCCACATTTCAACAATAAATCAAATTTAGAAGGTTCTGTAGAGTTGCAAATCTCTCCTCTTGAATATAATCCCACAGCAGGATGCTCAGAAAGTGATTCACAGTGAGAGCCCCATCGCAGACTCAGCCGGTACCCTCTGTGCTCCAGGACGATCCCCGCTTACAGAGCTCGTAACTTTACACACTCAGCTGTGATTTGGCAACACAGAACTCAACGCAATGTATGTGAGCTAAAACGGGGGCACTCATTTCAGAATTCATACTTTAGATCCTGCTCATTAAGACATTTTCTACAGAATAAATTTTAGCTACAACAAACTGGTAAAAAAAAAAAAAAACATATTCTAAAGCACTTTGGGGTGGAAACATGATAGTTTGCTTACACTTCTAGGTTTATGTCATGCAAATACCCCTTGAATATTAAAAGCAGAACCAGAGGGGGCACACTGGGAGATCATTTCGATTTGAGCCACTCCCTCTCTTGTTCATGTCTAAGGGTACAAAGTCAACCACTGCTTCTCTCTCGTCCACTTGAACCTCATGCCTTTCCCTACTAGATGTTAGATCTATTAAGGACCAGCCTAATGTACATTATTTGACATTACCTCTGTCTTGACCCTGTACTAGATCACTTAAGTCGTCCCATAGAGGCTTCCCCCAATAACACTCTGTAGAGTGTGTCACATGCTGGCAGTCCTATCCCACAGCAATTCTAACAAAAAGAACTCGAGAAAAAAACAGCTTCAAATTCATGTCTAGTAAAGTGTCCTCACAGGATGGAAACAGTGCAGCACGGCCACAAGAAACACCTGAATGGCCTCAAATGTGCTCAGGAACAGCGCTATGAAAAAAAAGACCAGAGCTAGTAAATTCCTGCTAGCAGTTGATTTTAATAAAATGGGCTCCATTACACTTTTGAGAGAGTGAGGGCCAAATGCTGTAATGGTAAGATGCTTTATAAAAGGGAAAAGGCAGGGGAATAGATCATATTATGGAACAGTGCAGAAATGTGGGACGACATCTTTTCATGCATTTCAATAACCCACTTCACTGACAGCATTCACTTCAGATATGGAACTAACTAGCTGCAGTGCTGTTTCTCCCAGACTTTAACTACCAGTCACATCTCCAAAGCCAGGAGCACCGTGTCAAACGTTCATGTCCACCAATAAGAAAGTATCTCTGCCTCAAGCAGGAAAGCAGAGAAAACTGTGACTCTCTAGCTTCTGATGCCAGTCTTGGCACCATATTCAATCAGGACAGCAAACATTTCAGCCACACAAAGGTTCTTTTTAAGGATTTCCCCTGAAAATGGCAAGCTGTGTAACCTCACACCACTATATAACATTATAACTAACATTTTTGCAAAAATAATTTAAAATGAAATAATTAAAAAGGGACTTAAGTTGTTCTCAGATGAAGCAGATTATATGAAACCAGAGTTAAATCATAATGTACTTTTTTGGATTAAAAATCGGTAATGTTGAAAACTGAAAATACAAAAAGTCTAAAAAATGACTTAAATCTTAGATCTTAAACTACCTGACATTTTTGACCTCTATTCCAGACTATAATGACAGAAATAAAAAGTATTAACCATAAGACCAATTGGGACATGGTTATTTTTATCTATGAAAAGCCAAAATATTCCCAGGCTCATTACGCTTAAGATATCAATAAAACGCAGGTAATAATACGACAACACGGCTGCAGGTGTATGCAATGTGGGACTATTTTAAAAAGTGGGACTTTTTTATTGTCGAATGTGACTTTTTATCTGCAATGTCTGATTAAAAAAAAACATTTGGACATTAGGTATGATGATAATGTAAGCCCACAGCCGCGATGCCCGCATCCCGGACCGGCTGGTGCTGAGCATGAAAGAGCGACGTGACATCGGGTGTGTAAAGTCAGAAGTGGAAAACCGTCTCCGCACAAGAAGCTAATCACATCCGCCACGGCACGCCAAATGACAACAAAACACAAATACTCATCCTAAAAGTACAAAACAGAAACAACTCCAGCTTATCGATACGTCCGAGGCTGATGAGATGCCAACCAAGCAGAAAATTAAATTACAGTAACTGATGGGACACGGCTGCAGACTCACTTTTAATTGAAAAGATCAGCCACTCCAGTGGAGCCGTGATTTCGTTTTTGCCCGGTAATTTATGGGGGTGGCTTTACTTTACTTTTGTTTTAATCACTCACGATAGCCCGATAAAGGCTGTTAGTTGCGGCCATACAGCCGCCCATACAGGTAACTAACATCGAGGAGTGAAAGGCACCGTAGCGCGGGTGACAGCTACTGAGTGACAGCAGCGGCGGAGCCCCCTGGAGAGCCTGCCGGCTTTAGAGCTCGGCTGGTCGGGGGTAATGGTGCCGGCTAGCCCTCCCGTCACCAGACGCGTAAAGGCTTCGCCCCGCCACAGACGCTCCTCTATAAGCCCCCTCAATTCACCGGGAACCGTGAAGCGAACCGGGACGACGTTAGTCGATCAGTCAGGACTCCGGCGATCTGCCGGCTCCGGGTTCCTACAGAGTATACGGATAGGAGGGTGTCGGACTGGCCGGCCCACCGTCGCCTGACTGGCCGGCCCACCGCTGCGGGCTGCGCCGTGTTTATATCTAATATCGGTTTCCAGCAGACCACACCGTGCCGTATACGCGGCCACCGAACTGAAGCTGGTGTGCCCAAAGCGGCAACGTTTTCCCCGTAATACAGTAGTAAATTGGCGGCCGTTAGGTGAGCGCTGGCGGGCCGGGCCTGCTCGGGCCCAGCCTCCTCCCCTCGGTCCTCCGCGGCCCCAGACAAAAACCCAGCAGCGATAAAGACACCGTCCGTCTTCAGCCCCGCCATCCGACCTGGACACGGACGGCCAACTCCACCGCGGCGCCTGTTCTTACGGGCGGCCGTCCATTGGCGGAGCGAACCAAGAATTATTAAGAAGAAAATCATAAGAAGAAGAAGGAAAAAAAACTCACCGCATTAATTTCTCTTCCCCTCGCAGATCCAAGATGGCGGCGTATTCCGACGGTGGATGCTGGGTAATGACCTTTAACCTCCGACCCCTTCGTGATCTCGGAAACATGGCTGCTGTTGCCATTAGCTACCGCACATCATGCTTGTCAAATGTCTACTGCAGGAATCATGGACATACCGCTACATAAGTATCGTTTTGATATAATCTAAACGAAAAACAGCCTGTTGGTAGCCACATAACTGGTCAGCGTCCGTGCTGTTTCTAGCACCGTAGCTAGATATATCGATCATATTTTTTAACGTAGCGACGTAATCAATATGATTGCGGAGTCGTTATATATACGAATCACATATATTAATTAATCAGGTAATTTGTCGTCCATATGCAGGTCGATCAGGTCTTCGTACAACTAGCCAGCTTACCCCGTATTAATGGTGGATGTTGACATATGGCTGTCCGTCCTGTCATTTATCGAGGCTTAACTCCCATGTGAATCGATACTGTAATGTGTTATATATATTCAGTGGCATAGAAATAAATGTTTCTTAAAGCTGCCGCGAACGTATCTGCGTATTTTGAGACCGAAACTGCGGAGATGGACGGTCGCAGATGCAGGTCGCAGGTGTGTGTGAGGCTGCTGGTTCTTTAAAGTGTTTATAAAGATACGAATGGCATAAATACAATGGTGCAATAAATACTACAAAATACAATAAGCAACTACAATATTGTAGTAATACTATAAGAAAATCGTTTATATATTTCCTCATTTGATAAACATAAACTCAAGAATAACCAAAAACCACAGAACAAAAAAACTCAGTACCCACTTCAGCTTTGGCAAAAAAAAAAAACAGAAAGTAGCTTTTTGATGGAGGACAGGGCAGGAGTTTTAGAGACCATCTCATATAGGAACTCATTTGGGCTTCAGGCTGGAAAGGCACACAGTGCAGGACTGACCTCCCTAAGGACAATGGGCTCAATTTCACAAACTAAAAATCAGCCACAAATAAGAACACATACTTCTCTTTACTACATTTTCATATTTTTTTTTTGACAAAACATTTCACATTCTTCACATTCTGATTGTGAATCTGCATCGTCTTTTCATATAAACACCATCACAGCCGTTAAAAGGCTTCATCTTAATGCCATAATAAAGGTCCAATATACTTTGTACTACCACAGAAAAATCTGATGAATTATTTGTCTCCAGCATCTTCACCACTGAGCAGCGCAGATGCGAGATGCTTCCTGTCTCACGGACTGCTGGCTCATCCAGAGGTTTGTCAGATGCTGATTTTGCATCTGCAAGCATAAGGTCTCTTAGGTGCCATTTTAACTATGAATAGAATGTGTAGCTGGCTGACACAACGGTTCGGTGGGTAACACTGTTGCCTCTCACTGCCAGGGTTGAGGGATTGGATGTTGAGTTTGTAGGTTCTCCCCTTGTCTCATGGGATTACTCTGGATTCTCAGGTTTTCTCTTGCAGCCCAGTGGTGAGTAGTTAGGATAATAGCTTATTGTGTATGTGAATTTCTCCATGTGTCTTGTGATGGCTTGACCTTTTACTCATTGCTGCCTGCAATAGGTTTCGGGCCCTCCTGTTACCCTACACAGGATAAGTGTTTGGAGGATGGATGGATGGATAATATGTAGATGTATTTGTACTCAAATGGAGGAAAATACAGTGAGGAACTGAAAGTTATGGATGACGTGAACAGGAGCTGAGGACAAACATCTGATTAAGGATACTGAGATCTCCTGTAATTACACCTCACATCAGTCACCCTCCAAAGTGAAGTGCAGATGAATGTTTACCCTCTTGTCGTCTGCTATTCCGCAGACTGAATTAAAGAGCTGTCATGCATCCACATGACACATAAATAATTGATCACCTTCTGTTGCCCCGAGGGCAGACTCTGACGGCACTTCGCCTTGCTTCTAAATGTAGCTGCCGTTTTGTAGCTGCTAATAGCGCGGCTGCCAATAGTCAGGATTCTCCCAAATAGAAATACGATTATTCTGAAAACGGCCTAGAATCTTAATGATTTGCAAGTCATTCAGTTAATTATCGGATCACAGCCTGTGCAGTGACTTTAAAGGTTCCCATCACTATAATAATGCAAGTGAAATAACACAAATTATCACATATGCTCTTTTATCCTGAACACAGTATAACTATAAATGAAAATGTATTCCCCTGGTTTAATAATAGAGTGGAACAGTTTAATTACAAAAATGCTCGGTAAACCATTTACCTGACTTTAGTGTTTCTCTTACAGTAAGTGTGCAGTCTGTGAATCAATGGATTTGGCCTCTGTGCTTGTGATCAGAAGGGTGCTTGTTCAGATTCCCTGCTTGGCAGTTAAAACCACATCACTGTTGATCATCCTTATTTTATGCATTAAATTCCAGTACTATAAGTCCTTTCCTGTTTAAACAGAATTTTGAGAAATTACCATAAGCAAACAAGAAGCGACTACATAGAGCTTAGCTAGAAATACCACAGAAAGATCACAAACCTATACAGTCACTTCCTTGTACTGGACATACCTCACATTTTAGTGGTGTTTAAAAGTGGGTAGTCAGCGTGGTAAGAATTTTCACAACTTGCTGCAATATTTCACCGTGGTTTACTTTTTCTTGAGTAATATAGGTAATATAAATGCAATTGTAATGTACAGGAAATCATTTTACATGATATGTCCTGTGGACATCCTGGGTGAATATGTCACAGACAGTGTTGGCAACTCTCACGCATCTGGTGTAAATCTGTAAGTCTGGTAAATCTATATTCTTCCATTATAAACCTAAAATTGGCTGCCTCAAAAGCATTGGGGTAGTTTCCAAACTCTACAGACTATTTACAAGGTAATAAAACTGCTACATACATGTAAATGCGTGTGCATGTGTGTGCAGACTCGTCACAGATTGAAAACTTCATCCTTTTGTATGGACACGTTGTATGGAACCCTGTGCACAGAAACATGAATGTGATCATTACCTCCTTTTACAGGCACTGCGTGTCTGTGGACTGCAGGGGAAGCTCGAGTATTCACCCCCCCTGGGGGCGTCAGGTGGTCCGTGGTACCTGCAGAGTCACCCTGTGAGCTCTATAGCCTGATAAATTATCTCATTAAGTCAAGAAACTTTAATGAGCTCATGGTTACAGAAGATGTTTATTAATTCATATTTGGATCCTCAGAACTTCGATTTGCCCGTGTTTTATGTGAAATGGCTGCTGATCACCCGTCTGTCTGCTTCCAGGGGCAGCGCTCTGGCTCCGCCCAGAACCAGAGCCACCGGACCCAACTTGCTCCTGAAACACTGGGAGTGACCTGAGAAATGCAGCCTCTACACAGGGTCCACATACACATTCACAGAAATATCATTTTATGGTATAACATGCATACAGAGTACACAGTCCCTGCACCCAGCCTTCCCCGACTGACGCTGCACAAACATAAATGCATTTCTGCACATCGGCATCGTCTATTCTGCTTTGCACACAACATATGTTACATATCAATACTCAGTGCATTTCTAATAGAATATTGTATAGCTTATGCATTGTTTTTGATCCTGTTTATTTCTTTGTACTTATTGCTTTATCACTCATTGTATTCTGTGTTGTTTTGTACTGAGCACCACCATACCCAAGAAAATACCCAGTACACTCAACCTGCATGGCATTAAACTAAATTCAATATACTAATTCCATTGGTATATTGTGCTCTTCACTTCTTAGTGTTTCTGTTTCCAGAGGCTCTGCATTTGCTGAAGTGTTTAGGGCAGCTAGTAAAAAGCCGACCATCTCCATTTTCCTGAGCACAATGAACTTCCCCCACAAAAAAATGTGATTATTTTCATGTTTCTGAGAATCAGGCAATGTTATTGTAAGGGCTTGTACAGCAATGTTGTGTGAAGGAACATTTTGTTCTTAATGAGCATATTTTTGGCCTCCCGTTCCAGCATCACAGACGAGAGCAGAAGGCTCAGCCAGCAACGCCATTGGCCTCACTCCCCATCTTCTGCCCAATCCAAGTTTTTTGCCCTTAAGCTCCACCCCATCCATCATCCACTGGACGACTTCTTCTTCTTTCTGCGTGCATGTGCGTTCGACTGGATTGGCTGACAGTATATGTGCATGGGAATAGTTTTATAGAAGCTGAACACCCATGGCCTACAGAGACAGAAAGACATGACCAGATCAGACAGAAAGCAGATAATTCACTGAAAATCAGGGTCCACACGTTAAGAACACATTAGAGTCCAACCTGCAAGACGTTTGCGTAACGCAGTCACCTAAGGCCTTGTGTCCCCAGCCTACATACTTGTTGATGCGCTGGTTGAGGCCCACGTAGCACAGGCTTCTCCATTTCTGCCGGTTCTCCTCCTGACGGACCAGCTCCAGTACTTCCTGGCGCTCCTTCTCCCTGCGCAACCTCTCCTGCAGCTCTTGTTCAATGCGCAGCAGCTGCGCAGATGGAGCAGACGGGTCAGCTGCGGGCCCCTGGTTAGTGTGAGGTGACAACCCCAGGGCTGGTGGCTCCTGGTCATCATGGCATCAAAGACAAAGTATACCAATATCTACTGCTGTTTGTATCAACTAATATCAAGCAGTATCTACTGTTCATGCTTTTGTCTGTTCCTTTGTACTTTTGTTTGGCCGTTTGTTTGTATCGACTGTTCATGCTTTGGTATGTTCTTTTGAACTTTTGTTTATTCCTATCTACTGTTCATGCTCTTGTCTGTTCGTTTGTACTTTCATCTGTTTGTATCTACCATTCATGCTCTTATCTGTTCGTTTGTACTTGTTTCTGTTTGTTTATACTTTTGTCAGTTTGTATCTAATGTTCATGTTCTTGTCTGTTTGTACTTAAATTGATTCAACATGTGTACATAAATATGAAATTGAGCTCAAAGTAATGTAAAAATGATTGTAGCCAGCTTGCTCGGGCCATACTGTGTTTTGATGCCAAAGATGATTAATTATATATTCATTATAAAATAGTATAGTTTGGTGGGCAGATTCTTGGTGGCATTTCCGATTATCTCAAACTGCTGCACTGAAAAAAGGACCAAAGCAAAGGGTAGGTAGTTGGACATTTAGGAGGAGAGCATCAGTCAGGTCAGACTTTGGAGGCCCTCAGCATGGACAGGAAGTCGCTCTCAAGCCGAGAGTCAGTTTTCACGCTCCAGCTCAGAAAGGCAGCTCTCACCTCAGCTAACAGGCAAGTCTCTTCCTGGTGGCTATGCTCCTCACCAATGGGGAGCTGGGCTCGCATCCCTTTCTCCTTCGCCTGGTCCCGTGGGGGGTTGATGGGTGGGAATAGGCAGCGCCTGTGACAGAGAATGCTTAGGGGTTTTTCACTGCTTGGATCTCCATGCAGCTCGATATGCAAGTGAATCCATCTAGAACGGTCCAGACATGGCGATATGCCAGGTTGGTCCTTATTTTTAGTTTTTGGTTGAGTAAAGGCTTCTGCGTGCGGCAGAAGCAAACGTGTTAGCAGATATAACATTCAGACTGTGATGGGTTGGCACCCCACCCTTGGTTATTCCCTGCCTTGTGCCAGTAGATTCTGGGATAGGTGACCCTGCATAGCACAAGTGGGTACAGAAAACAGACGGTTGGATAATATTCAATAAATATTAATAAAGTTAAACCGAGAAAGGCAAAACAAAGACCTGTGGCCTGTACTACAAAGTGGGGTTATGGGCTTATCAGGGTAATTTGTCGAATTTGAGGTACCACAGTTCAAATGGACTTCATATTCGTTCACTTACATTTTGGCCAGACTACCTTAAATCTGAGAAGTTACCCTGATAAGCCAGTAACCCCGCTTCGTAGTACAGGCCACTGGTGCAGATACCTGTAAATGAAGGTGCAATAGCTGGATTTCAAATGTAGATAGATTAGATTAGATTAGATTAGATAAGATAAGATAGATAGATAGATAGATAGATAGATAGATAGATAGATAGATATAGATAGATAGATAGATAGATAGATAGATAGA
>JAODJV010000061.1:33765245-33778679 GCA_026776665.1 Gnathonemus longibarbis | reverse complement strand
GATAGATAGATAGATAGATAGATAGATAGATAGATAGATAGATAGATAGATAGATAGATAGATAGATAGATAGAGAGGAAGGACTTGCTTTCTGGCACTGGCTAAGGGCTCAGGTTACTTCCTGGAAGTGGCACAGGCTACCTGTCTGTCTGGACGATTGGTGTTTCGGAGCTGGTCTGAGCAGAGCGCTACCTCGTCTGACATTACTCAGATCATGAAGGCCCCTGCACTGCAGACATGTTGCTTATGGCTGATGTTTCCTTCCAGAAGCGGATACCCAAATCGCTGATGTTGACACTTTTCCAGGGCCTGCATAGTGGACTGGTGCTGTTAGATACCTGGGCACATGTCTATCATCCAATATATCAAATAACCAGCCTCTTACCGCGCTAAACTGAACTGAAATGCTTCTCTGTAGAGCAAAATCCAAACTGACGATGACCTTCAAGCATAAAAACAATCTTGAAACTGTTTAAGGTTTATCTGTTCATGCTGATACCACACTGATAATACTGCTGTAATATGAGGTTTATGCTGGTGTCTTAATGAGACCTCCGGGTATGAACTCCGTGAGTTTTTAATATTGTCATTTAGGAGATGAACTCTGTAATTTACAAGAGAAGCTGATAACAGAACAGGATACCCCACAATTACTTGCCTCAGATATGCCCAAGACAAAATGTACTGAAGTTATTCTTTTTAAATGTGCTTTTTATGGCAACCTATTTAAGCCTAAGATGGTGCTGACATAGAGATGAGACTGTGGGAGGGTGATGTCATCTCTGGGTGAATATTGCACTTTGGAAAGCAGCTGAATATCTTCTGATACACATAATGTACTCTGTTCATGTTCAGAAGCTGTTCCCATCAGCCTCCTGTGGAATTGCTGAGCGCCTGCCAGCCTCAGGAGATCACCTCCAGGTCCATCAGGAGATCACCTCCAGGTCCATCAGCATGGGCCAGCAAGCCGACAGCTAAAGCCATAGTGCTAGCACATACTGCGAGCTTCTTAAGGCAGCCCATGCGTGTCTGACCCATTGCATCATGACTGTTCCTGTTCCTGATCTGTGCGAAGGACCCGTGTGTCAGCATCAAAGGGTGACACCAGTTCTGAGGAAGTGTGGTGAGATGGTCACCTGAGCCTCACCTGGGCTCCTTAAGCTCTGGTTCCTCCTGGAGCTCATGGATGAGGGACAGGTGAAACCCCGATGTCCTGTCTGGAAGCTCTTGTCTAAACTACACAGAGAAAGTGAAACGAATCACAGAACTGCAATGAACAACAAAAATCATCATCAACAATTGATGACCACCACAGAATCTACAGATGCAAGAATCTAAACCAAAGAACAGATCTCACAAATTAGGAGGTACCAAGTTTTCCTCATCACCTTTCAAGTCTCGTGTTGTGTTTGGGTCCAGTGACGATGGGGGGGTTGGTTCAGTGTGTAAAAAACACAATAAAAAAGGGATGTCTGGGACTATTCTTCCCTGGATGTTTTGTTAAAACCAAAGTTGCCTCGCACTGGGGGACGGCCCAGGAGGACATGGTGCTGGTGGACACTGATCACCTCCGTCGGCTGTAATCAAATCTGCCCGCGGTATAAGATCACTGTCCCGCTCGAACCCGACACCTGTGCCTCCCCAGGTGCTTTGAGGTTATTTACATCAGGCCCTGCACTCCGGAGCCCGAGGGAGACCTGTGTCACACATGGAGTGCAACAAAGCAGAAACGCAGAAGGCTGCATCTGTCGCCATTCAGCACATGTATGAAAGAGGCATGCGACAAAAGTCACTGCTAAATAAATAACTGCTATTGTATAAGAGGCTATTGTGACCAAGCCCGGAAAAATTCCAAGTTCTGGAAAAATTACACGGGGTGACAATCTGCATGGCTTTGTGTTCATCAGGTCTGGCAGTTTCAGAATAAATGCACAATTAAATGCAAAATAATTTCAATACAAATTTCATCTGTGGAAAAACCCAGATGTTATGATATGACGCCAAGTAAACAATGCGTTATCTATAAATACATACATAACAACGATTATTACAATACAGCCTTTGTAAAGACAGCCTATGAAAAAGGCAGTCTGGGCAAACTTTGAGTTTTCTCGCTTACTATACATACTGTACCTTAATTAGTAGACATTCCATCCATCGGTTTTCTATTATAAATTATTATTCTACCTTATATGAATTTTTTAGTTAATATGTAAAATGATTAACATGAAGTGCAACAACAACAACACAGTCAGACACAAAACCCAGCTAGTCATCGACTAGAGAGGCACCAGACGAGAGCGAAACCGGTAGGATGTTAAAAACCAGTCTGAAAGCCAAATGAAGGCAAACTGGAACTTCTGAGAATCTCACCCAGCCCCCTCCTAAGGGTCTTCAAATTAAGCAGAAGCGTGAGAGACTCACCTGAGCAACGTTATGGTCGACCTTCATTGTCCTAAACTGGCTCTGGAACCAGGCTGCAGAGTAACACAGGCAAATAAGCTGGCAGTGCAACAGAGGCAGGGCGGCACCTGCATTCCGGAATGATCCGTCGCTCTCCGGAGCAGTCGTGGCTGTTGCAGCGTGACAAATGCCTGGGCCCAGCTCCGCAGAGCGCTTCAATAATGCAGCATGCCAGTATCTACTGTTTCCCTTCCACCTCCTCCAGGAAGGATGGAAAGGTACTCACTTCCTTACTGAAGTCTTGCCTTTATCGCTCTGTCAATCTCTTAGCGTGTCACTGCATTAGCCAGCATCACTGGCCCCCACTGTATCGGTCGACCTTCTAAGACACATTTCGGCGAGTTTTTTTTTTGTTTTGCCAAACACATCATTTCCCTCCACTGAAGCATGTCGCCTCAGTCTTTCATGTCTTCATCTTTCAAGCAGGGATGACTTACGATTACCTGCATCCCTTGTGTGCACGAAGCGCCAAGGTCATATTATGTTCTGAAATGAGTTAATTATACATGCCACCACTAATCCAGCTTGTTGGGAAGATGAACATGATATCTCAGTGTCTTTGTTTAGGAGGTTTAACAGAATCATGAGTACTCATGAGATTTAATGACATAGAGTCAGCTTTGAGGGTAGGAGCCATTATCTGTGTAGGATGACCCGGCGGTTGTCTTGATGCCACACAATGTAATGTAAATGTAAACCTGGGTGATAAGCAAATCAGTGGCGAAAGCTGCTTCGTGAGGTTGCTGTGTCAGGATAATTATATTCATAAAATGCCTTACTTACTGATCTCTCCGTACCGGATCTCAGCACAAAACATCCACACAAGAAGCCGATCTGCTGGGACAGGCCCAGGGAGGCCCAGGGAGGCCCTGCATCAAACTGCCACGTCTCTGAAGACTTTCGCTCAAGAGGGGCCTGGACTCTCCGCAGCCAGCTGTTTCCAATCAGCCCCCTGGCTCGGCTCTCAGCCGGAGGCCTGATTTAGTGCAACCTCACGGCAAGACGGAGCTTTTGGCCACCGGCGTAAAGACAGAAGCCTCGTTCATTCAGAATTTTACGAATATGTGGAAAATTGGAATTGGGAGCAGAGTTCCAATGCCAGGCAAGGCCACAGGAGAGTGGCTTCTTCCCGAGGAAGCAGATGTCAGCCAAGAGCAAGCAGGCGGTTCCACGCCGGGGGTCAGCATCTCGGACGACTCTGCTGAAGTGGCCGGTTATATAGAGCTCTGTGGAGAGCTGAGAAAGCAGATCTCCGGTTCGAGAACTCACCCCAAATTACTGTGCTGCCCACTACTTAATTTGTTGTAGGTTTGCTGTCAGTTGTTAAAGATAGGAGCTTCAGTCTAGTTACTGATGGGGGCGCTATGATGTGAGGTTCAGTGGGTTTGGATGTGGTGCCTGTGAAGGTTGCCAGTTTAAATCCCAGGTTTGGTGGTTATTTTGCTGTTGGGTCCTTGAGCAAGGCCCTTAACCCCGTTACTCCAGGTACTGGCTAATCCTACTTTCAACTGTATGTCGCTTTGTATAAAGGTGTCCACTAAATAAATGAATTGTAACACTAAGATTATCCGCTATATAGAATAAGAAATAAACAAAAGCTGAATTTTTTTTTGCCATTGAGGGGTGATTAGTTGCAGCCCGATACACAATCCAGGATGGATGTCAGACAGTGGGATTGCTGCAGTGAGCAGTGAGGACACACGGGGTCACTGTAACACAAAGCTGCCCTTCTCACGGAGTTTGGCCAGCCTCCTGGAAGAAGCAATCTGTCAAAGGCAACCAGGTAACAGCGCAGCTGTTTACAAACCGAAGGAAGCTGAAAGACGGCCGGACTCGTCTTTGGTTACCCCCCCGAAATGCAGACGACATACTATCAGGCTGGATTTACGTCCCATTAATGTTTCAAGCTAACAGAGCAGTACAGGTGGAGGTGGGGGGGAGCACATATGGATGATCACCCGCCTCATCTTCTTACTGTAGTTCTGATGATGTTATGCCCCCCAGTTTAAATCCCTAGAATCCATCCATCTTTGGACTGCAAGGCACTTAACAAGAGCGTCACTCTAAGGTCAGAGGAATAACCACGACTGAGCTCTGGCCCTTTCGATGACACATGCCATCTCCCATAAGAAAAGTTTATGGCTGAACTCTACATTTTCATTTATTGAGTAGAAACTGTAAAAATGTCATAATGCCTTTGACGTCCCTGACACTTGGCATGCAGATGTTTGAGTCCTCAGAGCTCCAACAGCAGCTGCGTCTCCGCAGAGGTGTAACGTTCTGGCTAAGAGAGTACAAATCCAAACCAAGATTTCCTTTCCATCAACCACATATATATTTATGGTAGGAATAGTTTTACACATAATTAATTTTTCTATTTAAAAAGGCACTGAAATTTGTTTATTGTAATGTAATTGGGGAGTTAAAGTATTTTGTTTCAGTTAATGAGCCAATTAGTTCTGGTCTGAAAAGCAAGAGCGAATATGGGAAGCATTTACAATGAATTGTATACATGATGGGTATAATTACTGGCAAAGGGATTGTCAGGAACCATATGGTGATGTCATGCTCTCTCCACATTGGTCTCCATGCAGTTGTTTTACTGCAAATATTACCATCATGCTTGACTCTGAACTGCCCCCTGCTGGTGGCAGTGTAAGAATTAAAGGGAAAAATATAGATGTACAAATATAGAAAAGATAGAGGTTATAAAGTTCTGAAATACAGGTCAGATCAAAGCAAGGAAGCTGACTTGTTTGAACGTGGAAGTGCGTCACCCGCGAAGACGTACAGAGGTTTGAGCGTCTCCTCCCCAATTTAACGGCTCAAACAGGACCAGCCATGGTTAAGCTGCAGTCCAAACTGTGTAATATTCACATGCAACACAACTGGGCTTTTGGTTAAACTGTAAATAGCACAAATCTATAACAGTTTGTACACAAGTTGCTGTAAGCCTTCCAAACTATTCCAAAACACCTGTAGGTTGTGGGGTTCGGGTTAAGAATTGAAGTAGCTAAGTAGTGAGGCAGGACTCTCAAACGCCAAGGTTCCTGTGGGCCACAGGGTAGGAGGTCTTCTTCCTTGGGGGGCAGATGAGCTATTTATCATGAGCTAAAGGAGAATCGAGAGAAAGGGAAAAACAGCGTACCAAGTCTGTGCCGGTCACTTAGAGTGGAAAATGAAAATGCAAAGATAGTTTGAGACCTCTGTAGTAAAGTAAATGTGAACAACACATGTTTCCTCTACCTGATGTAACTCCTACAGGTTTCCTCATAGGGTTTTTCTGGGTGGCCAGATACATGCTGCACATCTCACCGGGAAAAGTCCCTCAAGAAGGACCAGCAAGATCAGGCGGGTGGAACTCTATACCCTCATCGCTGGCTGGTTTTCCCAGATAAAGGAGCTAAATCCTGTGAGGCTAATCTGAGCTGTCTTCCAATAAAACTCCTTGTCAGAGAAATTCTCACGTCATCGCTCACGGCTGCCCTTCCAGTCTTCTGTGCCCCCTGCTGGGTTTTTGAGGAAAGACATCATCACCCAAACTCATTGTACTGCAGGGGGTCTTTGCATACTGCAGGCATTATGCAGGAACTAACGACATACATGCAGGCGTTCTGTCTGATCTGTTGACTGCTGCTCACACATGGCCAGAAGACCCTCATTCACAAAGCTGAGGAAGAACCAGCCCATCATCGAATGCAGTGCAGTGTAGGGATGGTGGTCGTCAGTGTTGATCGTCAAGCTCACATGGTAGGTATGGTCAGATAGATGGTGGCAGAAATCAATCAACTTGGACCTCAGAGATGAACTGGCTGAACGCCAGAGAGAAAGCAAAGGAAAGTGCCCAGTCAGGACACATCAGGAGGTCAACGGAGGAGAAGAGCAGATTTTACAATGAGTGTAATACTACTGCGGAATCTCCAGTCAGACAGGACTGCAGTGCATTTAGTAATGTCGGCTGAGCATGCAACAGTGAAACAATGCAGACTTTGAATGTTAAGAGAACAGCAGGTAGACTGGGGTTGAAGGACACGGGCAATGTGATCTAAAACGAGCATTTGTTAGCTTTTTCCAGACTGATCTGCAGCTCTGATTCTGTGGCTGGCCAGAATCCGACCCACTTTTCTGTCTCTCGGAGTCCCCACGTGTGCTGCAAGATGTCCTTTGGGAACAGGGGTGGGGGGGGCTGTGGCGGGTGCCGCCTGACAGCCCTCTGAGTCGCCACCCTGCCAAGGCACGCTAAATAATTCAGGCAGAAAGCAGAGCACCCTGTCACAACTACCTGAGCTGGACGGCAGGCGTATGTCGACAGGAAGCAACTCACCAGTGGGGATCATGTGCCTGTAGTTTCCTGTCCTACAAGCCAATAATAAAAGGGCTGAATTAAAAATGAGCCTGCAGGGACCAGATGACACCCATGTGAAATCAGAATAGGATGCAGTAAACCTGCTCCTGATATAGCTGAGGGTCCCGGCCTCCCCCAAGGTCCTCAGCTTCTCTGAAGGTCTTCAGGAGGGTGGATTAATGTTGTTTTGCAGGAACCAATCGAGGTAAGTCTGTGTGACCAAAGCTGGAATAATGTTATTAAGTTGCAGTTCAACAAATATTAATTTCACCTGTGGTTCCTGTACCTATTATGCCGAGTACTTAAAAATAATCACAAATAAATCAGCCATTTTAATCTTAACTGATGGCATAGATATGATACAGTCAGATTAATATATCTGAATAAGTTAAGCTTACCTACAATTCCAATTATGTAGTTTTCATGAGTCTCATGCTTAGCCTGTGTTTTTGGCCAAAACATAGTGTCCTTTAGGACCCTGATAGATGGGACTGTCACAGGACACGCCGGTGTTGGATATGGGAATAGTTTGGGGGGAAAAGCTGTTCTTGAACATGGCAGCCAGTGTCTTGATGCAGCGAACCTTCCTACAAGACTACAGCCCGGGCAGGTCAACAACAAACCGAAACGTGGAAGTTACGGCCCTGACCAATTCTTTACTCTGGTTCTCTCGCACATGCGTGTCGACCCCAGGTGACTGTCCCTCCCCATGGCAGCACACAGCTGCAGGATGGGGGCTTGGCTGGACCCTCACTGCTTATCCTCTTTAGCATTTGACAACACAAACACACTCTCTGGCCCCAAGGGGTCTTTGGATATACATAGTTAAAGGTGTTTTTCTCTGTAGATATGCTGACCTCCTCCCACCTCAAAGGTCACAACCCCACACTGACCAGCAGGTGTCAGTAAAACATTGTTCATCGGACATGTGAAAGGAACATTTTTTACTGAATAACTAAGGCAACCTTCTAGTCTGGGAAAGGGTCCTTATCAGGTAGGCACAGTAATGCAAATCAATGCATAATTATTAATAGGGAATTATAAATTCTTTTCTAGTCATATGTAGGCTGACTTTAGTCAATAGCTGAGGCTTTCCTTGCCGGCAGCCATAGTCTATGCAGGACTTTTTACCACTGGCTGTCCCCCCCCCACATAAAAACACAGAGACACTATAGTGCCTAAATACTTAGTTTGTACATTTTAGGTTTCTTTTTCATGTCTGCCATGACTGAAACTCTCTGGATGGTCAAAAACATAAGTGATCAGTGTCGATGGTCATTACTGTTCATCCTGTTTATTTTTCCAGATGTATGACTATGACAAACATGACAGTCTGAGTGTGAACGTGATCCTCATCTATCCATCTGGTGGTCAGGTGAAGGACAAGTTCTGACACAGGGTCACCAATTAGTATCATTTTGCCAATTATATTATATTATATTATATTATATTATATCATCCTCATCCCAAGATTTCCCATACATATGATCCAATTTGTCGAATTCGCTGAGCCAGTCCCACCTTAGTTGGCTCGAGGACATCCCCATTTCGTCATCGAAACCTGTTTAGCATCTGGGTTCATTAAGATACAGGCGCCACAGGAATTCTGGGTAATGTGGTGCTCCCTGATCAAATGCAGACCTTGTCAGTGGTTGGTTTTTTTGTACAGAGGTAACTTTGGTGCCACTGCGTCTCTGCTACACAAACACCTAACGTTTGACATGGGCCCACAGAGCCAGAGTGACAGCAATGGCCAGGCCAGGCCCCTCGACATGTCGCTGAGTGTTTAGTGCACACGCTACCATTTGCTGTGGCCTTCTGTCAGCACCTCAAGCCCACGCAGCCTGATGCCACACCAGAATTTCCAGTTTCACTCCCAAATTATGCTCATTACCAGAGCGAGTTCACATAAACGTGGGCCTTTCTTTCAGTGGTTAAGTAAACATCTAACTAATTGGTGACCCTGTGTCAGAACTTGTCCTTCACCTGACCACCAGATGGATAGACAGACTGAAAAAGGGGGTGCTTTGTCATTTGTCGCGTTCGTATTATATTTGCGCAAACATTTTATATATACACAAAATATATAAACAGAATAATGCATCTCATCTGTGGTGTTACCAGTGTTATGCTTCCTGGCTTAGGCTCTATGTTATGGAAAGTAGATGACTGGATGGATGGATGGATGGATGGATGGATGGATGGATGGATGGATGGATGGATGGATGGATGGATGGAAAGAATAATGAGTTACACTATATGGAGAAAAGTTTTGGGACACCAGCCAGTCCAACATCTCACTCTAAATCAAAGGGTATTAATATGAAGCTGAGTGACCCTTAGCTGCTATAATAGCCTGTAGTCCTCTGGGAGGGCTTTCCATTAGGTGCTGGGACATGCTGGTGGGATCTGCTGCCATTCAGGTTGGGTATCCATGCTGGGCGATCAGGTCCCTGTCCGTGAGCTTCTGTGGCCCCCACCTCGCAGCTGAACTTGCTCCCAGCTGTTTCCACTTCACAGTCACATCACTTGAGGTTGACCAGGACAGCTCTAGCAGGACAGAAGTGTGGGGATCCAACTTGCTGGAAAGGTGTCCAATGGTATCCAGTTATGGTGCTGGGCTGGCTAAGCTCTCCTGTATGACCCCCCCCCCCCCATTCTGCTGCCATTGATGCTGCAGATTGCAGGGCTGAGTGCTTAATTACACACCAGTATGTCAGCAGTGGGTGTGGCTTATGTGGGCAACTCCTGTAATTACTACAGGTGTCCCAATACTTTTGTTCATATACTGTATCAGTGAGAAAATACAGCACATCATTAATCCAAAGTGACATGTAATATTGGTTCCTGTGTGTTTTCCCACTGGGCTTCCATACGCTATGCCCCCATGAACCTCTGTCATCTGTGCTTTGTCAAAACATGTTGTACATTTATCACCATCTAAGGTTGTCAAAACATGCTGTATGATACCTGCTCTGCTTGACCCCGGTACAACAGGCTGAAGAAATACAGAGGAGGTTTGTTTATCCTGTCAGTGAGGAGAATGAGGCAGAAGCTGAACATTGAAGCGACCTAATGCCTCTGTGTGCCACTGTGATTCCAGGGAATGTGAGGTCATCACCATGATGAGTAACAGCAGGGAATGTGAGGTCATCGCTGTGATGACTAACAGCAGGAAATGTGAGGTCATCGCCATGATGAGTAACAGCAGTGAATGCAAGGTCATCGCCTTGATGAGTGACAGCGGGGAATGCAAGGTTATCACTGTGATGAGTAACAGCAGGGAATGTGAGGTCATCGCCACGATGACTAACAGCAGGGAATGCGAGGTCATCGCCGTGATGAGTGACAGCGGGGAATGCAAGGTCATCACTGTCATGAATAACAACAGGTAATGTGAAGTCATCATTGTGATGAATGACAGCAGGGAATATGAGGTAATCGCCATGATGAGTAACAACAGGGAATGCAAGGTCATTGGCGTGATGAGTGACAGCAGGGAATGCGAGGTCATCACTGTGATGAATAATAGCTGGGAATGCAAGGTCATCGCCATGATGAGTAACAGCAGGTAATGTGAAGTCATTGTTGTGATTTGTGACACCAGGGAATATGAGGTTATCACTGTGATCCGTAACAGCAGGGTCATCGCCATGATGAGAAACAGCACTAATGCGAGGTATGTCATTGCTCTTATGAGTAATAGCAGGAAATGCAAGATCATCCCCGTGATGAGTAACAGCAGGGAATGAGAGGTCATCCCTGTGATGAGTAACAGTAAGAATGCAAGGTCATTATCATGATAAGTAACAATAGGGAATGTGAGGTTATCTCTGTGATGAAGAGTGGGCAGTAATGCAAGGTCTTCACCATGATGAGTAATGGCCAGGACTGCAAGGTCATCACCATGACTCACATAGTTTCTCCTGAGGATCTGGAGTCTTGACAATGAGACAAATACGAATATCATTGCATTCAAAACCTTACCTATCCTGATTAAATAAATGCAATGATAGATGCATCAGTATTCGACTATTGTTGCCTGGAATATGTTTTTTGTATGTGCAATGTCTGTTTCTTAATATGGCCAAATTACTACATGGGAAGGCTCTACATTGCATGACAATCACACATGCAGAGCCAATCAAGATGTTTTCTTTTCTCAACAGGCACACTGACACGCAGTCCTAAGCCAGCTTGACAGAAGAGGGAGGATTTGCCTTGGGCTGTGACAACCAGAGAACGTTCCAAACTGCCGTGGCCAAGGAATCCACCCCGTTTCCCACGGATGATGGATACACTGGCAGAGTGACATGTGATTAATCTCACAAGCTCTCAGTGTCTGTGTGGTACTGAAAGTGCTTCTGAACCCCCGATGGTCTGCTTTATCCCCTCAGGGGGTAGGGTGCTCATGGGGGTGTGGGAGATTTTAGAGAGGGAAATACAGCGTACAAATGATGGGGGATGGGGAACGTGAGGGTGCGAGGATGGAATGTCGACTTTATATGGGAGTGGAGACGGGTTTGACAAAACAGCAGGCAGGAATGACAGCAAGGGAAAACACGGGAAAACCGTCAGGGTGCCTCAGGTGTCAGGGTCTAAGACGGTGTTTTCAGCCCGAACCAGAACAAACCAGAAGCCCGTTTTACACTTATTCTAGTCACCTGACATTTGGACGACCATGTGGTTCAGGTGGTTACAGAATCAGCTCAAGATGGGACTGTAATGAGTCCAGAACTGTTGCTCTGGCCGGGCAAACAGTTCAGCCCAAAGTTTCTTGAGGCTCAATTCTTTGCTCTGTGACCCATTTATTACCGCTGCATCCACACTTGAGCAGAAGTTTAAAAACCAGCCACCGGCTGCAAATGAGCTTCTTAAGGAGCGAAGCAAAGGGGGAACGGTGGCAGAGCTGGCGCAAGTTGCGTGGAATGAGCTGGAACGCACCATCGGCGGCTAAAATTAGCCAGGAAAAAAATGGCAGATTTATTCGGTAAAACAGATGGACTAATGAAGAGTCTCTGGCCGACCCCACCAACCTCCCAGAGTTGCCATGGGAGAAAAGGGGGCTTGTATTAGGTGGGGGGTGTAAATGGAGTATAGAAAGGGGGGTCCAGAGAGGAAAGCTCATTAGTTTTAACAGCTTTTTTCGCTCCAACAGAGAGCTCGTATCTCCTGCTTTAAGACAGGGTTACACTCCGCTTCATTAGGTTGTCTAAAAACCCCCCAGCCAGAACGACGCCTTTGTTCCGTAGCCGTGGAGTCAACGAACGGCCTGGGGCCACCCCCCCCGCCTCTCGCCCCAAGCCCTCCCAGCCCACTCACCTCTCATTACTGGCTGGCCTGCGACGCCGTGACCGGGTGGGTGCGGGTTCAGATCCTGAGAGGGGTGGTGCTGTTCAGTCCGTCGGGTCTGTGTGTGCAGGAATGCCGTCTATACTAGGTCAGAGTCATTAACCAAACAAGAAGATATGATGCTTTGAAACGTCCTGCTGGAACAAAATTGCCCACTTTCCCAAATACAGGGACAATTCTCTCTACAGGTAAGAGGCTAATGAAAGACTGGGAGACGTTATCAAGATACTTTAGATGGTTTTTATTTCTTTAATTTTCTTCATAATTGCTATCCAGTAAGTACCAGTTCCAGCAGGAACACACATGCCCTAATTTCCCATTTCTAAGGGAAAATGGAGAGAGAGCATTCAGGTCTGGGTTTGACTTTATGTTGGTGTGGTTACTACCCTGCCCTCAATGCAGCCGTTTAGATACGGCAATATCAAAAATCCCCAACAGGGGGCAGTGTTGTGTTTCTCTGTGTTGGAGATAGCAATAAATTAACAGGAGTGCAATTCAAGACTCCCCAAATGATTTTGAATATAGAATTAGGTCTCTGTTTTACCAAAGCCAGGTATTTACAATTTTTACAACAGTATAACTCAACGTGATATTTTCCTGAACAAGTATTGCTGAAGTACCTCGTGCAAAGGTTTACCAGAAAGAGACTTTAAATGTACAAGCCTGCTATATATGGCATACATATACATACTCATACGGCTTGTGTTTGTCTGTATATATCATTGGCTAACTGCTGTCTCCTGGTGTCCATGAAAGAATGTAAAAACAGCGGCTCCAGTCACATCTGAGAGCGGTTTTGGGGGCATCGGGAAACAATTTCCCCCCCACCAATGCCAATCCATAACCCCAGCCTTGACAAGGGCTGCCCTGATCAATCACTGCTCCCGCTGGGGAGGGAGAATCTCCACTCTGTGTTCGCTTCTCTCCCCCAGCAAAATGACGGATTGTGTTTGCTAACGTCCACATGCTTGCGAGAACAGCTCTCTAATCAAAGCAGAGGCCCTGCAGCTCGCTGTAAAAAGCAGGCTCACACATAGAGGAAGGGTTCAGCTCACTGTAAAAGGCAGGCTCACACATAGAGGAAGGGTTCAGCTCACTGTAAAAAGCAGGCTCACACACAGAGGACGGGTTCAGCTCACTGTAAAAGGCAGGCTCACACATAGAGGAAGGGTTCAGCTCACTGTAAAAGGCAGGGACACACACACAGAGGAAGGGTTCAGCTCACTGTAAAAGGCAGGGACACACACAGAGGAAGGGTTCAGCTCACTGTAAAA
>JAODJV010000061.1:33706165-33754668 GCA_026776665.1 Gnathonemus longibarbis | reverse complement strand
TAGCAGTCACCGATTTTTATAAAATAGAGTTTTCCCTTATGGGGACCAGGAAACCGGTCCCCATAAGGGAAAAAAACGGATATTTATCACGTTATGGGGACATTGTGTTCCCATAAGGATAGGTAAACCCGCTCACACACACACACACACGCACTGAATGAATTTATGAGCACTTTTGAGACACCAGAGAGCCTAACTGTTTCTCTTTGGATGCAGGAGGACAGCAGAGACCTCTGAAGATTCACAAACAGCATGTGAACCCCCCACACAAAAACAGCTGGGGAAGATTTAGAGACGGCCGTCCACACTGTTGGGTTTACGGACGGCCGTCCACACTGTTAGGTCTGCGGCAGGCGGCAGAAGCTTTCGGCAGACAATGGAGATGACAATGGAGATGACAATGGAGATGACAATGGAGCATCATTAACTGACCTCAGAGCCAATGTCCGCCAATGGGTGTGCAGCCTATCCTGGAGGCTACGGGCACAAGGCAGGGAACGACCCAGGATGGGGCGCCAACCCATTGCTTCAAAATCAAATGTAGTATCATTAAAGGCCAGCCTGTGTCTCCAATAACAGTGGCATATGACTCGGTGTCATGTGACTCAGTGTCATGTGACTCGGTGGGCTAGGACACGGTGCCTGTGATGGGAAGGTCGCTGGTTTAAATCCCAGGGTCAGCTGAGTGGTTTTACTGCTGGGCTCCCACACCAGGCCACAGTCGCTGCAGGGACTGACTCACCCTCCTGCTTTCTCAGTTCTGTGGCGCGTTGGATAAATGCTAAATAATAAATGATAACAAAGTTGCTGTGGTAATATTCCTGGGAGGGAGAGGGTTAGTCCTCCAGGATGGGGGGGGGGTCACTTTTGTTCCAGCGACCGACTGCAGCTCCCAAATCCTCCTCTCTACATAGAAACGTTAGGCATGAGAGCAGAGTGACCTTCGACAAAGGATGACATTGGCGTGTCACTCTGAAGCGGGGGCGGGGGCGGGGGGGTGGGGAGCGGGGGATTGTCGATGCCTCACCGAGCACCAGCACGGGGACCCGCTCCGCTACGCGTGGGGATTCACTTTTGCTCATCGCAGACAATGGATCATCACTCCATAATCCTCTCCTCCTACTGACCCCCCCCACCTAATAACTATGCAAGTAAGCAAATTTTAAGGATCACTGGAACGCTGACATTCAGGAAAAGGGATTTTGTTAACAAGGGTAATCAGCTTAGTTTTCTATCCTATCAGAGCACTCATATCACAGTACAAATATGCTTTATTTCAGCTAGAGCGGCTCCATGGAATATCAAAATGTTTTTCAGGCTTGTTATGTCCTGTATATGAAAAATAGCTGTATGTGAAGAATAGCACATGATTCAGGTGTAATTCTGGAAAGAAAAATGGAAAAGAAAATATGAGTAGATGATCAGTAATAACTGGGTGTGGACATCATTTCTGCATTGCCTGGTGAGCAATCCCCAGAGTCAGTCCCCAGAGTCAGTCCCCAGAGTCAATCCCCAGAATCAGTCCCCAGAGTCAATCCTCAGAATCAATCCACAGAGTCAATCCTCAGAGTCACCTCATGCAATCTGTTTGTTATGACTTTTAATTGGAACACTAATGATTACCTTCCTAATATATATTAACTGGGTTTGGGGAAAAAAAGATTAACCTGGAACAGCTGTGAGGAGCTGATCAGTAACTGCTGGTCTGCATCTGATTTTCCTCCACGTTTGCAAACCTGCTGAGCTGAAAAGCTCGTCAGATACCCTCACACGGCTCCCCAGGCTGAACGTGGAGCACCGGGCAACACGAGGATCAGCGTTCCTGTAACATCGGAAGCAGAACCAAAAGTCTTAGATGTCGCACTGACGGACACTGATAAGTGAGTGTGATTTTCCCAGGGAGGGTAGCAGGATCAGAGCTGTGCAGGCCTGGATTTCCGTCAAAGGTGTCCCCCCTCCCCTGTGGCCTTCTTGGGTTCTCGGTGCGGGGGGGGCCTTTGCAGGCATTCTCTTCGCAAGCTGGCTAGTTTTTTGCCTACTCCCTCCTTGTCAGCTTAATGACTCTGCAGTCAGAGAGAGCAGAGGCGGTCGTGGGGGGGGGGGGTCTCTTGATGGAGATCAATCAGTGGGGCCCCGGCCTGACCCATCCGGCTGCAACGGGCATGATTTCCATGGGCGTGCTGTGGTTGGGCCGAGGACTCGACTAGAGCAGCCAGCGGAGGATGGATGATTCCGGGAGGAGTTTTCTGAGGACCTCTTCACTGTCCTTGGCAGAGGCAGCAAGCACAAACCACGAGGAGGCCAGCCAGCGGCGCTGATCGCATTCCAGGAACGCCGTCGATACGGCGAGCTACGTTCCAGAAGATGGCGCTCTACGCGCTGCATGGGGGCCTGCCCTCTGACCTGCGGGCATCGCCGGCCACGTCATGTGCCAGCCACTGAGACCTTCCCTCCACCAAGGAGCCATCAGGCATGACACTGGTCACATGACCCAAAGGACATCCTGGAAACCCCAGGACACTGCATCCGGTCCTGTCTGGGGACATGTCTCGCTCCAAATTCCGCATGAAAAAGGAAACGAGAAAAAAAAGATGAGCAGAGAAGAAGGCCGTTTATAAATGCTGAGTGCCCCCATTCCGTACCGGCCCCCCCCCCCCCCCCGCCCCCCCCCCCCCCCCCCCCACGCTACATACTGGGCTGCTCACCACTACACTCTCGCTGCGAGAAATTAGCTAGAAACGCCACGTCGTATGAAGTTGCTAAGATAAGCCAGCCCCGTTCCAGCTATTGAAAGCAGGTGAAAATTTATTCCCTGTATAAGCTGACTGTTACTGGCTCAGCTAAGAAAACAACAAACTCTGTTTGTATGTGCCACATGCTTTGCTGGTTTTAACTAGTTAAATCACAGAATATTAAGTACATATAACATATTCTCACTAATGCATGAGACGGCTTTATGCTAAATGCAAAAGCGCATTTCATTTACACATCTGCAGGAGGCTACTGAACTTCAGGCTCAAATTCAGTCGGAGCTTCAGGCGGAGTGAATGTAAAGTCTGCCGTCCTGCCAGGGGACGTTATCCCCAGTGTTGCCCTAAAACACATTAAATCAGCTCGTCTGCTGTTAACGGGGCTCCGCCCTGTGCTTATAGCCAGCAATCAGGACGTCGGCCAAGCCCAGAAAGGCCCGGACACAGAGGAGGTCAGGCTGGAGGCTCAGTGTGGGAGGCAGACTGAGCTTAGACACTGGCGCTGCAGTATAATGGATAGACTCTTGGACCGAAAATGCACCACTCAGCTATAGCTGCGTACATGAAGGCCAGCTGGCCCCCCCTCTCGGAAAGGCCCCTCCAGCAAGCACTTTAGCAGAGCGAGTCCTACATTAGCGCGACCTGACACACGACACGCAGGCAGCGAGAAGAGGCCCTGCTACCAGAAGGCTGCTAGTTTAAATCTCAGGGGAATAGCTGTTGAACCCTTGGGTCTCCTTAGGGACACTTTAAGATTCTCTGCTTCCATTGCATAAATAAATTCATCTTGGGGGTAGCACCAAATCCCCCACCCCTTTAAGAGGCCAACATATAACTGCCCCCCCCCAACCGTCCTGACATAAAATCGGTCGATTTGATTGATGATGGTGCCTGCGTTTCAAGCCAATTAGTGACAAGGAGGTAAGGTAATTAGTAGCAGGGGGACGGGACGACACTCAGTATTAGGACGCCCAGCTGATGGGTAGTGTTATTCAGCTGCTCAATATCTCGAGGCATACATACTTCTTGATAACTACACATTTACGTAATAAACATACATGCACATTATATGGCCACATTTCCTACATTACAGATGCGGAAGCTACAGCAGGCTAAATGATGGGAATGCTCATCAGCTGAGGCTGTGCTGGACCTGCCCTGTAGAGGGCGCCGGGTTTCCTGATCGTCCTCCCTGGAGATGGATCTTCTGTGGTCTAAGTGCTCGGCTCGGTACGGGCGGTCGGGTATATCATGGTCGTCCCTGAGGCCATTACAGCCTGTTCTTAGCATAAGCCAGATCTTGCACACCGGCTGTGTAGTTTTATGGAATCTTAGAACGGATTCACTCCCCGTTCTCCAGGACATGGACCAGGCATGGCACTGAACACCTGTTTTTTCATAGATCCAACTAATTCATTCCTGTTTTTGCCCCCAGGTCCAGGTAAATCAAAGCTGAGCATTAGCCGTTTATAATGGAGGAATCTGACAGCTGTTTGCAATGAACTCCCCAGGAAAGAAAGCATGATGAAGATTATGGTGGCCATGCTTGGCCTCCACCAGCTGCAGTGGGACTGCCTGAGTTGGGGTGAGAGATTAGTGGGGACAGTGTCCCGTCTCCCCCCCGGTTTAATTCCAGCTGGACGAATCAATGTGTTACTAGATGGTTAAGAAGCTCTGGGAGCTGGAGTCTGACCCCATCGCCTCCACAGCCACACAGGAATCTCTCTCCTGAATTTGTGTCAAGCATAACTTGCATCAAAAATGGAAGCTGCTCAGCCAGCCAATGAGGAACAAGTGGGAAGAATCAGGAAGGATTGCGGTCAACTGATCCCACCAAATGTCCCTGCACACAAAAACATATCAAATATTACTGAGGTATTACTATTAGAGGTGGTGTTCACTCCATCCAAGCCACACATTTCCATGGGGGCTGAACATTGGGGGGCCCCTGTTGGCCAACTGCATTCCTACATTAGGAGGGGCTTTGGACCCCGAAGCAACAAAGCTACCCTCGAGTACCATACACAATGACAGGCGCATGCCTAGAAATTCTGGGGCCCGTGACAAAATGTTACCTTGGGCTCCCCAGTCCAGTTTGATATAAAATTTTATGTGTTCAGGGGCCCCTATACTGGCCCCCCTGAATCTGCTGCAGTATCCTGCCCCAATGACACCCCAGCATGTTAAATACACTATTTCTTTTTTAAATATGGTCATTGTCATCAAAGATGTCAGGTCTTACTTGAGGGTCTGATGGTTTTTTTGCACCAGAATCTCCCTGGGGGGCTCAGTTCCTCCCAATCACTGCCCCCTTCCCGTGTTCCTCATTAGCTTCCACATGGGTCTGTAAATGGGGGTCCAGCAGCTTTTCATGTTGCGTGAGACAGGGAGGCGGGAACAGCCTCCGGCGAGCCGCCAGCCCCCCCTGCATGTTGCCACTCTGAGGCCCCCCCACGCTCACTGGGTTCCCGACGCCATGGGCCAGGGATCAACTTGTGAGGTCGCCCCCACCCCCCCCCCACATCCCCTGTTTTTATTAACAGTCCTGCAATTTTGAGTCCTGTAACTCATTAAAATAAAATCCCCATAATCTCATCATCTTGCCATTAAATCTGTATTTCAGTAGTTCTTCCACACTTTAAAATCTGCACTCACTGACACATTGTTCTGCATGCCTTTCGATGCCTTTCTTGGATGTGCAGAGTCCACAGTCATTGTTTGAGTCTTATTTGACAGCAGTAATTAAAAAAGCCAATTAATTCCCTGCTCCCAATTTGAATGAAACCCTTGCAAAAACAAGAGTATCACTTAGTATCGTTTTAGTCCACTTCATGTCAAGGTTTACGTGTAATACTTTCAGGAAAAAGAAACATTTGGTATAAGGTGAAACTAAGCATGACTTAATTTTGTGCAATTATGTCAAACTCTTTGGGTGTTCTCAGAGCTGGCGGTTTGCTATGAACAAGGTACGGGTGCTTGAAAGGTCAAACTTCACGCAACGTGGCACACAAGTGACATCACACATCTGTCTCAGATGTCTGTGGTCTGCGGCCGCGCAAATGGACGGCAACCGTGTCCGCTGTTTGCTTCTTTAAATGCCTCTCCCTTCGGGGCGGGGCCTAATCTGAAAGCCGTGACAGGGAGTGGGGGATACAAGCTGGTCCCAAACAGCGCTGTCCCCCCCCCCCACCGGGGCACCTGGTTTCCCGTTTCGATGGAGTGCCCCTTGTGTTTTATTCATCCCACCAGATGGAAGCGTTCACCGCTGCCTTTCTAAGCTCAGAGCGAGTCAAGCTTTGCCTGGTCTTGTTAAACCCATAAATACTATGCTTAGGCTGATCTGCTATGAGCCAGATTCCTTTCTAAACATACCTGCACACCGGGTTGCTAAAATAATTGCTGGAGGTAAACATACGCAAAGCTTACATGGTTTTCTTCTCGCCATAAACAGCAGTACCAGTCATCAAAAAAATGATAACAAATATAATGTATCTTCTTTGCTTTACTGCAGGTTAATTTGGAATTATTACAGTTAAGGCAAACATTTTTAGTTTTTTCATTATAAATGTCCCTGTGCTTTGATGGATTTCCTTGTCTCCTCCTTTCGATCAATTTGACATACATAGGACACATTCTTGAAGATAAAGATATATTTGTGCTGTTCCTCCTGCTTTTGACGCGTTTGACCCTCGAAATGGGCTGTTTGCGTCCTTCCTGCCTGCATCATGTAAAATCTGCTCGGGGGTCAGTCTGCCACGTCGCCATCGGACGGCGATCACCATGCGACAGACTGTGACGGCACCCTGAATGTGCTTAAAACATTTGCCTCATCAGCTAAAATGCTCTACAGCCCCGCAGGCTTTGTGAAGCAGCATGTATGACTGTGTCTCCCCATCAGCCCGACGTGAGGAAGATCGATCCCTTGGGGCTAATCCGATCGGGACCCACTTCCCCGCATGGACTCACACTTATCTGTGGCAGTCTGATATCTCAGCAAGGGACCCTAGTTCAGTTTGGGAGGAAAATCAGTGTCATTTGTGCCTCTCAAGCCTTTTAGTGTCCCTGCCGCTTTCCCTGGGGAGACCTCATCAGTTAACCACCTGCCATTTCCTATCCCTGTTCCCATCTGAAGGAATTCCAGATCCACTCTGACATTCATGATTTCAAACCTTTAATTATTAAATTAAATAACTGGCTCAGTGAGTTGGGATCTGTGTCCAGAAGGTGGTAGTTCAAATCCCATTTCCTGGCCTAGTGATCATATCACAATGGGGCCCTTGAGAGAGTCCCATAACCCCAACTGCTTCAT
The DNA here is from genome assembly GCA_026776665.1 of Gnathonemus longibarbis. Classification (NCBI taxonomy): domain Eukaryota; kingdom Metazoa; phylum Chordata; class Actinopteri; order Osteoglossiformes; family Mormyridae; genus Gnathonemus; species Gnathonemus longibarbis. Next base: position 33,747,609 of record JAODJV010000061.1, on the reverse strand, counting down.
GGATACTGGACCCCAAGCTCTCCTGGCTTGTATATGGCTATGGGCAAAAGCATTAGCTAAATACTTCTTGCTGCTAAGCCGGGAGAGGTTCTATACCCAAAGAGGGCTCCAGCTTTCAAGCAACTGCAGAGAATCGTCCATTAAGCTTAAGAAGGCTTATCCCCCGTCTCACTGCTGCAGATTGCCCTAACATTAAATCGGCATTTATGCTTTGATAGTATCTGTAGTCTGACCACCATTTTTGGCTTGGCACAGAGGGATTTGTCAGAGACTTGTTAGGAGGGAAGAGCGCCCCCTGCTGTTTGAGGCTGTCTGAGTAAGGAGGGTGTTTCAGGAAATGTGGGTTCAGCAGCTGTAAATGTGTCAAAGCTGAGTTGGCTCACAGCTGCTCAAAATGGGGGCCTAACGTTCCCCGCACCCCCACCGGAACCCGAAGGCACTCTGCTTGGCTGCTGGCTCATTCGTCTCACAACAGGAAGTATGAAAGCGCTCTGGATCCTTGGAATCTCCTTACTGCTCCTTGAGCTGCTTATACCCCCCACTCAGTTCCCGTGGAGCCATAGAAGAGACCCTGCTTATGTTAAACAGGGGGGGTGTAATATTAGGGGGGTGCCGTTGTGTCCAATGGCCTCATGCTACACATCCACTGGGGCATTTACCAGTGTTGGTAACATTGCATGTTACCATAGTGATACACAATACTATAGTGTTACACAATACTATAGCATTATGTGATACTATAGCGTTATGCAATACTATAGCGTTCCACTACTTTTGGTGGTAACGAGTAATGTAACCAATTACCTTCTCATATTAAATAATGCAATTAAAAGTACTGAAATTTAAATGGGCTCATTACTCTTGCATGAAAATATTACTGGACAAATGCAGCCTGTTGCCCTAATTTTCTGTTTATGATCTAACGTCATCTGACCTTGAATGGAGTGATATTAGGTACAGTGACAGATAGACAGTGATAGACAGTGATAGACAGTGATAGACAGTTGTGTTGTCTGGCACTGTGTCACAACAGCAATACTAAAATAATAAAAGTATATGTATGCATTAATAAGAGAATTGTAATTAATTACTTTTATAGGCTGTAATTGAATTACTTTTTAATGAAGTAACTAGTAACTGTAACTGATTACTAACTTTCATTAACTTGCTGAACACTAGCCTCTGCAGAGTATCACAGGTGTGATCCTCACCACCATTCTGGGTCTGAAACAAAGTAAAAGCCACAGAATTCTGCTGATCGTCATATTGATCCTCTGTAGGATTTCGGGAGGAAGCTCAGCCAGGAATTCTGCAGGGCTATTTCCTGCTGCTGAGTGAGTCAGCTGGGCCCAGTTAAGCCGCGTGTTCCGGTTCTCCCCGAGACTCTCTGTGGCGTGGATTGGATGCCACAGGATCTTTCCCCGCACGCCAGCTGTTTGCCCCGTTAGGACACTCCGATATTAGCCTCGTTCCCGAGTCCGAGCCCTACGACATCGTGTTTGTGTGCAGCTCAAACATCAAACATTTTCAACTGAAGTTTAAACAAATGTGAGGGATTGTTTTCTCTTTCCTTCTACTGCGCAGAGACCATCTGTTCTTCAGTGTTTTAAATAAAAAATGTTTTCTCCTCTGTGTCACTGGAGAGTGCTTGTTTCCTGCACAGACGTACCGAACTGAGGAGCTTAATAACCAGGCTTCTGACTAAGTCATGAAATATGAAAGCACAGCCTCTCCATTGCCTATCAATGGGGCCTGAGTAATAGCGCTATGCTAACCCTAATCCACACTGGTTTTACTGAGCCGCTGCTGTGATTAATTTTTGATACAATATTGGCTGGTTTGTCAAAACTGGTTTTCTGTGATACAGCTTCAGATGGGTGCTGAAGCTCACTCAGTGCGAAGAAGATGAGGAGAAGGTCATATGCACATGAAGGGGTCTGAAGAGGAGGATCTAGGAAGGGAGGGGGGAGAGGAAGATGGGACAGGGGAAGAGAGAGGGAGAGAGGAAGCGAGGAAGAGGAGAGGGGGAGGAGGGGAGAAGGGAGCGGAGGTGAAAGGAGGAGGGAGAGGGAAGAGAGGAGGAGAGGGGATGGAGAGGAGAGAGAGGAGAGGGGGAGGAGGGGAGAAGGGAGCGGAGGTGATAGGAGAGAGAGGGAGAGGAAGGAGGAGAAGAGAGGAGAGCAGAGGAGGGTGTGGTATGTGTGAGGTATGGAGACCGGTTAGGAGGATCACTGGTAACGGGAAGGACTCAGGATTGACTGAGCAGCCACAGTCCAAACTGTTCTCCTGTGAACAATGGAAAGGCTGGGAAGCACCTTCAGCCACAGGTCAGACGGCTGAGCTCTTCCGATGCTTCTTTGTTGCTGCTGCCATTTATCCGTTCATGCTTCCACTGTCCCTGCTCCTGTCCCCAGTTGGCCTGGAGGTCACCAGCCTGACCCTCTATGGCCCATGGCAGTGTGGCTCCACCTTCCTGTTTACAGACATGCCGCAGCATTAGCACTGCACTGTACACCATTCTGCAGACGTATTTTTTTCATGGGGCGGGGGTCACTATTGTTCTAGAAGTGTATTTTAGTAAAGTTGGTAGACAGTGTGTAGTGATCAATAAGATCTTATCTTATCTTGCCGCCTGAACTCAATGGGAGTCACATTTGAAGGTTTTTTGAGTCAACTTTATTCAAAACAGATGATCTTCCAGTGCTACTAGCTATACTGATTTGATCGCAGTAGCAGTACACTAATATTGCCAGTGCAGTAATAAAACAGCTAAAATATTTCATCTTTCACCCTTATAGTTTATTCTCAAAAAGGTTCAGGTATGTTCTATACAGCGCTAGTCCAACTCAGGAAGTCCTACTGCTTGGATGCAGGGTTAGCCTAGCCTTTCACATTAACCATGGAGACGCTATAAAAGCTAATAGGCCGCAGGCATTAGCATCACGGCTAAAACTGCAGGCCTGATGCGAATGAAGGGGAATAACGGGTGGCGTGAATGGTCATAATCCAAACTTAAAATATTCAATTCATTTACCCGATAAAAACAGCAGCATGTACAGGTGCTGCACGTGCACAACAAGTGTAGCTACACACAGAACTTCAAAAGCAGCTGCCTGCTTCCTCAAAGAATATAAAAGTCCCCTGTCGTTCTTCCTCTGCAGGAGCCACAGGCACAGATACGGTCTTAAGCGCCGTTTCACCCCCTTTAAAAACCTTTACTAGGATTTACTTTCGTCTGAGGATTACGTCAAAGGCTTTAGATTATGCCCATTAACATTTAAAAAGCCATCAGTCTGTTTAAATTTCCCTTAATATGGGCTTTTAATGCATTATGTTCAAGGCTGCCAAACCAGCAATGCCGTGGATATATCAAGGAATGACCTGTATCTGAGTACAACGCTGGCTATAGCGCAGACCCTTATTTTAACGTCCTTATTCAAGTGACGTTTGTCAGTCTGAATCATTTAATACCGTCAGTCTCATTAATGTGAATTGACGGGAGTACATCTTTGCTATACTTCGTTACTCGGCATGAATGCGTGACCTCACCGTCCCACGCTAAAGCCGCAAAGTGGAAAGTTCCCTCCAGATCGCTGATGGTGCGTGACCTCACCGTCCCGCGCTAAAGCCGCAAAGTGGAAAGTTCCCTCCAGATCGCTGATGGTGCGTGACCTCACCGTCCCGCGCTAAAGCCGCAAAGTGGAAAGTTCCCTCCAGATCGCTGATGGTGCGTGTACCGTGTCATGTGGCCTAATAAGACACTCTGAGTCATTGAAGTCCACTGCTACTCCTCTTATTCAGGGAAAGACGTCCCATCAGAGATCCATGTTGGAGTAATGGTGGTGGACTGAGTGTTTGTCTTCAGCCTTTTTAAAGGTTTCTCTTCTTTGTTTAACACAAAGGGTGCAATCCGGTGAGATTATCCTAGATCCATTTGAATGTTTACCCATAACCCCCCCTTTGAGCGGACATGCTGCAAGAAATGATGCATCACTGGGTATTTCAGCGACGGAGCTTTTTAGGAGAAAAGTGTAGTAACGGCTTTGTGTGCGACTCATAGCGCTTTCCCGCGTCTGTCTGGATCTGTAAATAACCTTTGACCTGCTAAGGTCCCACCCGTGAAATCCAGGCCGTGGTATTTCCGGATGTCCCAGCTGTTGTAGGCCTTTTCTGCGACTCACTCCCCACAAAAGATGTAGCATTTGACCGGTAATCACAGGCTGTCTGGTTCACAACAATGACAGATTGCCTGGAGTGTACGGCTATCAGACGGTAATCTGTGCACATTTGCTCTATGCCAAAAACTGAGCAAAAATTGATTGCATCTTTCTTTCCTTCTTTCTGCTGAAAGAAAGCAATAAATCTGGGTCCCTCGTCCCCTTTTGATGTCTGTCATTGCTGATTGATGGGACATCCAGCCCAGAGACAGCTGTACATCTCGTGGCATCCTTGTGACCCCGCCCCCATCCTCTGTCATATCCTGTGCCATGTGAAGCCCCTCTCCCTGTCCCCACGCTCCGTCTTCCTGACTTGCTCGACAACCGGATAAGTATCCTAGGAATTCCCATGTGATGTCAGGGACCGTGTGTGCTGGGTACATTGGTAAAGTACAGTGATGGCCAGTCCGTGGCCTGAGCTTGAGTAATACCTACAACATTGCCTGGAGCGTGAATCTTCCTTCATTCCACATAGACAGCTGTACCTACAAGATCCCTAAATGGTTTTCCTGGCTCCAGTTTTTTGTGATAGCTGTGCATTCTGGATACTTTCAGACTTTTGGCTGCTGGAGAATGAGACCTTTCTTTGGAAGCCAAGTCCTTCATCTTGACCTCATAGTAAAGATAGCAGGAATAATATGGAACACACTAAATTTCTGAGGGGTTCTGGGGGGGGTCTCCAGTTGTGGGACTTTATCTGTGCTTTCCCTGTAGGACACAAATAGGTCTATGTTGTATCAAACACAATCCAAGCTGGTTCCCCAAGCCCAGGCTGGAGAATATGACAGAGATTACAGGGCCTGTGAATCACGGCTGGAATCCTTCAAAGAGCTTCTCACATGGCCTTATGCAACTTGGCCTAGAGTTCTGAAAAAGAAACCCGCCTAGACCCTGAACTTACGCAATCCGCACCACAATGCCAGCCTGGAGATAATTCCAGTAAGTGTTATGTAACATGATTTAATTTTATATTTTCATAGATGAAAGAGTATAAAATTAGTAAACAATCTGCAAGCTACGGCTTCGAATGTGTCTTTTTATACTTTCCTTGCATGTTATGTATTCACAATGAGAACTCTGTCATAGCGTAGCACACAAAAGACCTCAGCGTCTTTCTGGAATGACGTCCTAATTCTGACCGTGGTTAATATGATGGTTTCTGGCTGACGTTGGTACCTCTGATTGGTGCAAAACCCAGTGAGGGAAAACATCGGCGAGTGACAGGGCTACGCAGGAAGCACCGCTGTGGCCAATCAGTGACCCCGCTTTATCTTTCCTCCAGCTGGTTGGCCCACACATCTCCTGAAGACCCCCTGTGACTTCTGAAGAGCATCAATCAGCATGCTGTCTTCTGGTAAAAGCACTACCAGTTCACCCTCCCTGGACACACTGACCTCGAAACGGTTGAAATTTGGCGACAGGTGGAGAAAAAAAGAGACATTTATAGGGTGAAATATAACACTGAGGTGCCAGGGAACCGGAAAAGAGGGTCTTGTCTAATTTTTAATTTGTATTTTTCCATGGAATGTTCCAGATTTAGTTTCAAATTCAGTTGGGATTACAAAAACATATAGCTCCTCTATAAACATTCAAAAGGCATTGACACTCTGTTGACGTTGGAACGTTGTCTTTATCAGCCATAGCTAGTGTCTTTCACAATGTTATTATCTAAAAGTGAAGCCCAAGGGCTGGGGCAGTATTGCTAGGATTTTAAGCACACATGTCATTCCCACTTTCTCGAGTGTTGGACCTCTAAGAGCAGCACACCTCCCTGTAAAAGAATGTCCTGCTTGAAGTCTTCATACAAGCTACTGCCCCTGTCGCCTCTAATCGAGGCGTATGTCTGTCTCGTGTTGTTTCGTTCTGAAGCAGGCTTGACAGGGCGTTTTCCGTTGGCTTGTTTCGGTTGGTATGTTGACCCCACCATAAGGGAATGGGCGGAACCAAGAGCAGACTGGTTCTTACACGTGTGATGCGGTAGGTGCTCAGAACGTGTCCAGAGTTGGAGGAGCTTTTCGACACATCAGTCTCTCCTTAAATAACCGAAAATGTCTTTTGAGAAATGTGCCTGCAGCGGCTCAGCCTTTGAAATGTGCACTTTGCAGCTTCCTGCCTGCCTTCCTGATACACAGCATCTAACCCACAGTGTCTGTCATGCTAGGTGTCCTTTGGACTTGATAACCAGGCCTAGAGAGGCCTACATTTCATTGTAAGTGCCTGTTTAAAGCCGGCCTGCTATGATTTAAGCTTAATACCTGCTGGGCTTTACTTTCTTTCATGGCAAGTTGTCTGGGCTGCATTTTTATCCTGCATTTTGGGTCACATATTCCACTTTGTTTTTTTTAGACATCGCTTATATCGAATGTCTTGAAATGACACATATTAAATTTGTTATTAAGGGCCCATAAGCCCAAGGTGTAATGGTGTCTAACTCCCCATGCGTGTTGCTGCAGTGCCGTGTCACGCATGCAGCCGTCTCTCCGTGTCCTGTCTGATAGGCCTGTTTAGGCCGGAACTGGCCTGATTCCCCTGAAAAGAAGAAATGGGCTGAAGGGAAATCCAAGACAAACTCAAGCAAGGATTCTCAGAGCAATAAAACGCTGGTAGGACTTTATATGAAAAACAGCACAAGCTTCTGTTACCTCCTGCTATTATCTGTTAGCGTAATAATGAAATGTTAGCCTGACGATTTTCCCCTTGCGACGAATTTACCTGTTGAGTGCAGCTACATGAAAATCCCCCCAGAATGCCTGCGAGCATGTCACAGGATGTAACAGACCCAGTGTAGTTACGATACCCAATCCCAGGTACCCCTAGAAGCAGCTGCACATTTTACAGTTTCACCATTGCGCAGTTTACAGCTCAGAGTCGATCGAGTCTGGGTACCATTTAGGGCTAAATGAATAAGCCTGGGTTATTAATTGCTGCTGTTGTGGGGTATGTTCCTGGGGGTGTCTTCCTGGGGGTATCTTCCTGAGGGATCCCTCACACGTCATGTGACTCAGTATAAAGGCTCGCACTGCGCGAAACTGACTCCACAAGTCCTGAGGATGGCCTGGTGTTAAAATCCGACACGTTGCTGCCGTGTCACTGGGCCGGTGTGTCCCGCATTCCAGAAATGCCGACCACGACCCCGAGCTGAAGCTCTGTGACACCAGACCGCATGGAGCGTGACCCAGATCTTCATTCCTGGGGGTGGCCCGCTGCTGGAACGCGGTGGCACACTGGGGGGCCCCCTGTGGCCAGCCCCATAGTCACCCCCAGCACAGTCGTTCGGGTTTGTGCTTCAGGACGGCCGTGCTGATGAGGTGTGGGAACGAGCGCGGGTTAGATTTGGGTTGTCGTATAGCCTCGATATCACTGAAGTGACAGTTTAGCGCCAATGTCCAGAATGTGCCGGAAAAACACAATATAGCCATTTCTCTGAGCTGGAGAGGATCCCTGTCTCTGGGCCTGGCGCTCTGTGGAGCATCTTAAAGCAATTAGAGCACATAAAGGATTACTGGGCGCTCAGAGTGAATAAAGACAACAAACTCAGCCAAGATGTTGCCTGGCAACCCTGCCGAGAGGAGCCAATAGGAGCTGGACAAAACGGGGGGGGAAAATTAACTTCGCTCCGACCTCCACTTAACGCAAACCAGAGAGAGCCCCCACCACCTCCCTGAGCCTGAAGAGACAGCACATTCCTTCAAAGTGAAAACATCAACGCAGATTTATGATTTTCTCGGGTTACATGTTGACAGATGACTGCAGACAGTTTTGTGAGGGAAAGATTGCTGTCAGGGCAGCGGAAAACGCTCAGGTTGAGCCCGAGATGGACAGGCTGTGGGACACGCTGTGTCCAGCCCGTCACTGTCCTCTCTCCTATCTGCCTGACAGTTCATAGCCGTCCCAAGTGCCATGACAAAGAATAGCAACAGAAAGCGATTAGGGGACCGTACCTCAGGACAACATGCGAAATACAGAGGAGATACAATGCGTCTGTTTTAGAAACTCCGCCAGGCCAGCTGTCCTGTGACATGTTTGGTTTGTGATGCCACAACATAAAAATAAAACCAGGCATATTTTACGTTCCTCCACATCCAGGACTAATGCTTAAAAAACACATAAAACCGCCAGATTCCATCTACGGTCCAAGACATTCAGTCATGCATTCGCTTTCGCGGTCGTACTGTCATACTGATTTCAGTACATTACTTTTAGGAATAACAAAAGGCAAATGGATTTTTAGCAATTAAAACGAGCTCATTTCTTTTCCATTCAGCTGTGTAATATAAACACTATTCCAGAAGAGGCACTAGTGATTTTAGCTGCAGCGTGAATAATGGAATCATGGGGCTGTCCAGCCGTGGGTGTTTTGATATCCGTCACATGAGCCAGAGATGGATGGGGGGGGGGGGACATGTGTTCCTGCCGGCTTCCCCAGCAGGGTCTTTAACCAAAGATACCTATAACTATACTCATATCTATACTCTGTCGCCATATTTATTACTATGAATACTGGCCTTCTGCTATGTATTGCTTATTGTTTATTTATTGTTTGTTCGTTGTTTCCTAACTGTCCTTTGTTGTGTTTTTTGTTGTTTGTTGTTTACTGATGCACTGTTTTATTGTATGTGCAATGGTGCGATGACGATAAAGGATTCCGGTTCTATCTGTCGCAGGACATTGGCCTGGGTCCCCCAGGAACGCAAAGTGGGCGTGTAACTGGAGAAGTGCTCAGGGTTCTGGCAACTCTGTGCGGGCCAGCCCTCCCGGGACGCTGGATCCTGACCGGGACCGCCCCTGCTTTCCTGCTTCTCATGCGATACTTTGAATCGCTGCCTTACGGACGTCTTTAACAGAGTTTTTCTCCCCCCCCCCCGAGACCTCGCTGTGAATGAGGTGAATCTGCCAGCCAACCTGGAGTTTATTACAAACAGGTGAAGGTCGACATGTATGTCTGCAGGCGAGAGCGAATCCACTGCTGACCTTGGCGGCGGCTCGGACGGGATAGCTGCACCCCCCCCTCACGCCACCCAACGCCCCTCAGCGCTGGCTGAACGTTTAAAGGTTTGTTCTTTTCCTGAGAGCCCTGGTCATGCAAAGGAGCTCGACTGAGGAGTTTGCTCCAAGTGCTCCAGTGTCAACAATGAGAACATTTCCACAGATGCGATCGTTTCAGCGCTGTTAGTTAGCATTTCCCGAACTCTCACTTTAATCCATGATATATGACTTCCATCTGCGTGAGATATAATGAACGGCGGAGAGGAAGGCGTCATCGCAGGGGAAACACAGGCTTGGATTCCTCTGTGATATCGGTACTCTTGCCTGAGTTTGACCCTTTGAAAGATATGCTTTTATTCTGGAATAGGGACAGGAAAATAGACAGAAAATGTAGACAAAAGAAGAAAATCTTCAGCACCGTGAAGCATTTTTCATACAAAAATTTCCCTTGTGTTCGAATGCACATGTGTTCAGAGATGATCTCCCTCAGACTTCATGTCCTGCGAAAGACGCTGGATCACCTAGTTGGATGAGTGGATATCAAAGAACGGATTCCATCCCTGAATGAACATGACTTTGCCCAGTAATGGCAATAACAGGTTCATCCTCACCAGCAGGCCGGAAAGACGTCCCTGGCTCTCCCCTCCCTGAACGCCCGTGTGTTTTACTGCGTTACTGATTTCGTGCTGCTGTGATTAAAGATCCTATTATTAAGCATCATGGAGCTGGTCTTTTCGGCTGCCCCAGGCATGCCAATCGGAAACAGAATTTATGACCGGGGGGTGGTGGCTATGGCAGCTGAAATTCCTTTATTTAGAAGCAGAGAAGGTCAGGGGGGGCTGTGTGCTGAGATTGCACAGTTTACAGCTCAGAGTCGATGGAGTTTGGATACCGTACTAATGGCCGACTGCTGGTGGGGGGGGGGGGGGGCATTTCTGTGTTTCGCTGACTGTTTGCCTCCGAGCAAATTGTGCTGCATTCCATCAAGGTCTTTACCTAAAATGATTACATTCCTGGAAATCCTTCTGCCGGCTTTACAGTGATGCCTGTCACATAGGTGCGGGAATTTTTTGCGCGGCTGTTCCGAGCAGCCATTAAAGATCACGGACTGAAGATAGCTTCAGTTCGGAAGATGGAGACCAAGGAGGGGAAGTCCTCTGCATGTGGGTGCTCGCTGTGGGCTCGCCCAGTGCTCCCTGGCGTACTGGGAGCTGTTTATCAAGCCCCTGCATCCTCTCTGAGCTGCCACACTACTCCATATATTTGTTTTCCAGCACATCTGGTTCAGCTATGGGTTGTAATATTATTTGATGCATTTAATTGGATTGTCTTCTGGCAGAATATAAAATAATGGCTGAGGATATTCAACACAGGGTCTGAAAAAAAAGGTCTGGAAAGTTCAGGTCCAGAAAGTACAGATTCAGACCAAGATTTTGTTTCCACCAACCAGCTGAGCACACTGTGACTGTGGCTCTTTCGGTTGTTTGAATCAAAACCTCGGTTTGGATTTGGACTTTCTGGACCTTGAACTTTCCAATTCTGTTGGAATCCTACAAATAACCTGGTATTTGGTGCATATCGGGTTGTGAAATGTGCAGAAAACAAAACCCAGTTACATAAGTTGCCTCAAATATATGTTTTTTTCATTGATAGATTTTGAAAGTTTATAAGTCAAGCTATGTCACTGATACACATCTGGGTCAGGTAACATGCAAGATGGTGATGGGTGCATCCATGTGCGTGCGTACTGTTCTCAAGCTTACACAGAGTACATACTGCATTAACAGCAACAGAAATTCAGTATGTATGTTCAAGTATGCGATATGCGTCCATTAAGCCAATTAATGTAGCCCAGTGTGTTAGTATGCATTATCTGTGTCCTTGTTAGTGTTCTTTAGCAAAGAACCCCACGGGTAAGCTACCCAGCTGGCCCTGCTTAAGCTAATTGCCCTACGGTTTTTATAGGGGCAGTTTGGAGGATCCTGGGAGGATTGGAAAGGCTGGGAGGGAGTGTGATCTAAGGGCATAGTATGCCGGACTTTGTGGTTCCTCTGTTTCTTTGAGTTTTAGGGGTTCTTAAATTAATTTTCCACTCTTTGCAGTTCGGCTTGCTTAAAGGGGCTGCGACCTAATTTTGTGTGTGGTATTATTTTTCTGCAGCAAAGTGATTTGTTTTATTCACCCGTGCCTTCCGGGCACCTCGGTAGCAGGCTTCTGCCTCACAATAATCACAATAATAAATATCCCAGCCGCACATAATGAGACATCGCCAGTGAGCGTGAGAACAACACAATCAGTGCTAAAAGGGGACCATGCCTTTCTGAACAGCCATCTTGTTCAGCAAAGCCTTAATGACGTCACTCAGAGGCGTGGCTCGGGCTCTGGCCTATGCTGTATCTGTGAGGAATTATACACGGCGTTTCCAGCAGGCCCCTATCTGCAAATTACTGAGATAAGAGCTGCGCGAGTTAATCTCTGGGACGGTTGACAAACGCGTCTGCGTCTGCCTTGACTTGGAATGTGCTCTGTCAGATAAGGGGGCCATTTTGGTGAAGCCCCAACACGCTAGGGTGCCAGTGCGTAGCATTTACGTCCCTCTCCAGTGCTTCCTAAAAAAGGGAAAGGCCTCCATTCTTTCTGGCTGAGCCGTTCCTGTAGGCCGCACTGCCATGCCAGCTCTTTGTTTCAGCGTGGCAGAAGGTGCCGTCCGGGCTTGGTGTGGGAATCGCGGCGACCAAGACCCGGGCAAGAAAAAAAGGCAAACAAAAATATGAATCCCTTGCAGTTGGTGCCAGGCTGGCAGTGCAGATCGCTTACAATAAAGAGTGGGAATGATTTAGGGAACAGTGTGCCATTGTCAGGGATGTCATTCCACATTCCACAGCGAATCATCTGACGGTTTGCCGAAACTGCCGGCGAATGGGCCTTTGGCATGCAAATGAGAGGCCGGTGCCAGCCGTACACCGCGGTGCGGCACGGAGGTTCACGGTCGCAGCTGGAGGCCGGACAGCACCGCCATGTTTTCGATGCTGATGCTGGGAACATTCCGGCGTGTTGGACTTACGCGTGATTACGTTATCAAGAGCAATTCTTTCATTTCCCCAATGCAAAACCAAAGCCCCCCCCCCCATAAACACTTGCATGGACTCTGACTGTAGTCCCATAAAGGGTATTTTGGTGAGCTTCTACAGTAGCTCCAGGGGTAGGAATGTGCCTCAGCGACTAACTCCTCTCTGCCTGCGATCAGAAGGGAGCTGGTCTGAATTCCTTCCTTGGCAGAATAGTCACGTGTCGGTAGAGCCCCTGGGCAAGGCCCTTAACCCCTGAAATGGCCCAGGGTGCTGCATGAACGGCTGACCCTGAGCTCTGACCCCAAACCTGACCTGTACCCGTGTGTCTATGTCTCACAGGAGAGATGTTCTATGTGAAAATGAAAGAATTCCAATGTACTTGTGCAAATGGCAAATAAACATCATTTCATTTTTTTTTTCATGCCTGCTTCAGGGACACTGAAGGTTACCCATGCATCGGGGCATGCTCTGAGATCCGCACACTCTTACCCAGAACTACACGGTACATGTGCGTAAAGACTCAGGTTGTCCACTGTGCTGGAGAAGACATTCCTGAGGCCTGAAAAGTGAACCCTTTGGGTGACCCAACGTCTGTGCATCTGGATCTGGGGGGGGCTGAGATTTTGGGGGTCCACGTTTGGCTTGGCAGCCAAGTGCCCCCCTTCTCATCTTGTGTTTCACCACCTAACCACGTCTGCGGTCTAACCACATCTTAATCTTCCCTTGTAAAAAAAAAATTTTAAACCCTTAATGCTTATTTACAGAAACATTAAAGGATGATGTTGCCAGTCTGTAGATCAGTATAGTTTCTCATGAATATACCACTTTGATATGAATATGCAGACTTGTTAACAGATCATTCTGTAATTCAGGTCAGGTTACTTGCTTCAGGCAGAGGTTCGAAGTGCGGAGGCTTCTAAACCTAATCATCTCAAATAACAAGCTCAGATCTTTCCTGCGTCTTTACTCTGGTATCTAGCAGGTAGCCCTGTGCTCAGTGTGAACTGCGAGGGCTTGGATATCAGCTTCTTAACCTGGTTACTGTTGCGTCCTCCCATCCAGACTAGTTTCCTTTAAGCCCTCCGCTTAATCTGTCTCCACGTAGCCCCGACTTATGTCTGCTATGTCAATTAGCAGCCTCAGCTGTCACGGCAGTCACCAGGAGTCCCCAAGAGCCAGCTCCCGCTTCTCAAATAACACGAGTAGCGCTCATCCTGCAGCCAGTGAGGACCTGCTGAAGAAACAAACAAGAGTTTCATAGACATACCAGAACATCTGCCAAGGCCAAACCCAGTCTCTGCTGCCTTGTTTTCTAATGAACTGTGCGCTCAATAAAACAATGCGAATTACTAACTGCTCCATAAGAAGGGTGTATTTTTCTGCCCTCTTTCCAAACCAAAAAGCTATTCTGAACTGAAAAGACTCTTCGGCGAATGAGGCCCTATAGTCACACCCTGCTGAGACACCAAACCATTCCTAAAGTCCGTCCCTGCTTCCTACGTGGACATACAACTTTTAGTTGAAGTTATGTTAGTATATCCAACAAAGCTACATTGGATATACGAATTTGACACCAACTAAAGCAGACAGGAACCCTTGAGCCAGGAAGTTAATGCGTATGAGAAGTGGTCCAGTTAGCTAAACAGTAGAAATCTGAAGAGGTTATTGTTCAGGATGAACATAATAGTGGGGGCCATTGTGTGTTCAGACAAGTACGCGCTCCCATTCACAGTATTTTGTAACATAAGACAAAGTGAAGAATTGATTTTGGCATGTAATTTATCCTCTAAAGTTACGTTTTGATGTGACTTAGCCGTAGGCTAATGGGGAGCACTTAGCAAATGCTCAGAGCTAGCATCCGAACTGCCATTCTTATGTTTCATACAGATGTTGGGGCAGATGTTTCATGACCTTAATGGGAAACTGCAGAAATTTCAGGAGGTAAGTTTTATGGGTCACCCAAGTTGGGTAAACAAAAAAGACTGACGTTATGGTGTCATTTGTCAACATGGTATGCAAAATGATATTTACAGTCATGAAGTACTGAAGGGTGCTGAGGTTTCTAAACCCACTGAGGGAGGGATTACCATGCATCATCCATCAATGATTGGCTCAACCCCAATGGCAACCAACAAAGTAACCAATGGGTTTCAGCATTTTCCCACCACTATCGTAAGAGTCAAAGAGTCCAAAAGAATTTGATGGATTATTTTAGAGTTTATCCTAACTCACATGAAAAGCACAAGCTCGTTGTGGGTGTTCTGCTTCAGAGAGTGAGATGCATGGAGCTCTGAGTGTGACTTGATTGCAATGACCCTGGAGCCCTGGTTGCCGTTCTGTTTCAGAATGGTGCAGTCATGCTTTCTCAGGATGATTCCCACTGCAAAGCTCGGCTAGTCCAGCCCATCAGGGGATTCCCAGGTGGCTGGGTTCACCGCCTGGGGCTGGTCCCTTGTACCTGCGACCATTCCCACGCCCACGTCTACTCTCCGGCTCCGTCAGAGTGGAGGATACGGGGGCTGGGGTGCTCTCACTGTCCCTGTACTCACATTCCAGATGGCTGCCTGACCAGCACTAATGACAGGATTAGACGTGGCAGGGGCCAGGGGTGGGGGGCTGTCATGAACCTCGCGTCAGCTGCCCCGGACCCAGCCAGGAAGGCTGATGTCTTCTTCAAAGCATTAAAGCTTCATGGCTTATGGAGAAGAATTGTGGACACCAGCGGAGCTGGACCTGGATTTGCTGTTAGAAATTAGCATCACAGTGTTTTGAAAATGATGTATTGACGTATGGGGTAAATGAGAAACATCAGGTGTTCTTCGCCATTCCTTGTGTCTCCTCTAGTAGAGATTAAGGTCTTGCAGCTCCATATCTTCCTTGCCCCTTTCATGCTGTATGCCAGTTAAGCTGGTAACCCTTCAGAACATAACGTACTGGCCTCAAGCTGTCAAGCTCCTTTGGTCATCATCAAACTGGAATCCGGAATAAATTACGTTAACCATTCAAAAACTGAAATGAATTATCGACAGCACGATTTTCCACGCGTATCGACGGTTTGCTGCTGCATGTGAAGAATACTCCTTGTTGTCCTACGCCCATGTACTGCTGGATGCTTGGAAGGTCTCCGCATCTGCATTTTTGTACATGATCCCTGGCATCCATAAACTCAGAAAGCTCTTATAATAGCAAAGGCAGTGTACGTCATAATGTCACAGATCTTCCGCACGTTATGTAAACACTTCTCATCACTAACCGGAATTACTGTTTCAAATCTGGACACATTACAGCTAAACAAATGGATGCCATACCCACAGCGGGTGACGTAACTGCGCAGTGTTGCTCAACTGTGAGGATTGATTTGATAAATTATGTCACCAAAGTTTGTTCTCGCTCAAAAAAAACATGTTTATTGGTGTCGATCTCTTCCTGACCTACACCCTGCAAATACAGAGCAAGATGTCGACCTCACTTGACCTTTCCCCTAACCTGACCTTAAACAAAGACACTATCCTACTGTTCTGCCAAATGCTTTTTCCTGTTAGCAGTTAAAATAACCTCCTCAAGGACCAAAACACATCTTGCTGGTAACCCAACCCAATGCTAGTATCTTGGTTAGTCTACATGACTGGAAGTGCTTGAGGTCAAACCTGAGACTTCAGGCTCATTGTGGCTCTCCTGTGGCAGTTTGGTTTAGAGATAATTACCATACTTACATTTAACCATCCTGTTGCGTTTATGGTTACCGGATTTTTTTTCAGGGTTCATTTTTTTAGTTGCTTTTTACTATAACTCTCTTAAGGAAGCAGAAATGGCATCACACTGTTAGATGGGGTAGAATGCAATAGTCAACTTAGCTTATAACACTTTTCAATACATAGAAATTTATTTGGACTTTCGGTAATGAGAAACTTTGGTTGTGTCACATGTTCGGGTGCTAGGATGTTCCAGGACCATGATTCAGTCGCCAAATCTGCTATGCAGCTGTAACGGCTAAGATTTCCATAATTTCATCTTAGCTGAATTTTTATAGTTGTACAGTTAGTGACTCTGTTTCTGACTCGAATCAGTAACACATGGAATATTTCTGCTGATATCCAGACTGATTTTATATATATGGAATGGACCTGGCTAGCATATTAGCTTGTTAGCTTTTGCTGATTGATCAGTAAAAACTATATATATATATATGATCAATCAGCAAAAGCTAACAGGCTAATATGCTAGCCAGGTCCATTCCAGAAGAGATTTCATTTTGATGTTATTTATAACATAGAGCCTAAAAATATTAGTGCACTGCAATAGGTCTGGGTAGATGCTCCAGGCCAACACAAGGTGATTTCATACCCGCTTTATGACGTGAACAAAGGAATTTGCCTGGAAGATCCAGGTGCCAATCCTCTGCTGCACTAACCAGACTAACGACTACCTGAAAGTGCCATGGAAAGTGCTGTGGAAAGTGCCGTGGAAAGTGCCCAAATACATGCTGACTGACAGAGGAAGGGGAAGGGGAAAAAGGCGAGCTTTTCTCCCAGGCAGACAAAGAGCCCACTCCTCTCCCATCTGGGACTACATTACCTCAAGATCTGTGGAATTTACAGACCTCTGCTCTCATAATAAAATCCATATGCGAACAGCACACTTCATTCTGAGCAGTGAAATCTGTTTATTTTTCTAAGCCGCCATTTTCTTTTTTTTTTTCTAAAGCTCTAAACTCTATCAAATGTCAAGTCTTGACATGGTGAAGTACATCAAAAGGCTGCAAACAGGTTCCTTTGTTGCTCGTGGATCCTGTTTCGCAGGCATGCTGTCTTTCGGAGAGAAGCAGCAGCGAATCTTCACTCAGGTCTCTCCCCATCAGCTGCACACGGACCCTCCCTGTTGGCACGGAAATCAGGCCCCGTTCTCAAGCCAGGCCTGATACTTCACAGGACAATAAAAAGCGTATAAACAATACAAATAATCGTAATGGGCATCTTACCTTATTAAATTGTAAAAGTGAACAGTGAAATTGAAAATGAATTAAAACTGGCATTTTTGAAACAGGTCATGTTATTCTACTTCAGCTCGCTCTGGTAAAGTTATAACTGAGCCATGCGATTTGTTGAGGTTAGCCTGTGAGATGACACATAATTGGAAACTATGTGGAAATGGTACTGTTAGATATTTTATGGACACTTTTATTTGAAAGCAACATTCATTTTTGGAGAAAGCAGGGTCAGTCCCTGGAGCAAATGGGAGTTAGGGGTCTTGCTCAAGGGTCCACTGGTGAAACCACTCAGCTGACCCTGCCATTAGAACCAGCAACCTCCTGATTACAGGCACCGGAGCCTAACCCACTGAGCCACACACTGCCCCCTGTTAGAGCCCACCCCCCCGGCTGTATTCTCTTGGACCCGCACAGCGGCGGTTAAATTAGCAGACGTCCCAGGCAGCAGAGGAGCTCACCGATTGGTCCCCCGTTCCCCGCAGTATAATTGGCACCTTGGATTCCATCCAGGCGTATGCGTGTGTTCCAGGGGGCATCAGTAGTGATCAAAGTTGTTCTGAACAGTGTCATACCTTAATCCACTCCGCAATAAACAATTCTCCAAAGCCAGACCACGCTCTGGCTTCAACTTCAACTTAAAAGGACTTTTGGAAGCCTGGTCTTCTGCATGGATATTCCTGCTATTCATTTTAGTTTGATGTGAGAGTGTTTTGGGGAGAGAGAGAGAGAGAGAGAGAGAGTTAGAGAGTCTGGGCCTTCCTTCTCCCATTTTCTGCAAGGTCAGAGAAGGTCACACGTTCCTCTTGAGGTTTCCTGGTCCCGTTTCTTGTCTTGAGGCTGGATGCCGGTGGTCATCAGGCCATAATCACGGCTGCTCTACACTGTCATTCCACTCCATGTGGACCATTCCTTTTATCTCTGCACTTGCGTTCCACTTCCGTTAATCTTAAAGTTGCCATTGTGGGTTGGATTCTTCCGGATTACTCCTGTTACTCCATAGCAACTTTTCTCATCCATTTCCAAGTGCACATAGAGAGGGCATCGGTTCTGAAGCAGGAACCAGGCCAGGACACAGAATTCGATTAAATGTGATGTAGAAGACTATATCATGGGAAGCAGCTAATTCATGCAACGAAGCGGCGATCAGCACACGCTAGGGGAGAACGGCGCGGCCCTGCAGGACATCACGTTAACTGCTAGTGAAAAGTCAGTGGGGTACATTGGTCAGATGCAATTTGAAATTTAAACAATTCACACGGGCTTGCGCCTTTCAGAGGGGTGGGACTTTGTAGCTGACAGATCAGCTGTGATTCACAATGAACGGGCTCTGTGCTCCTCAGACCATCCTCTGGTCTGCTTTTGCTCATTTATGTAGGACGATGTTTCAGTCAAATAAACGATCTCTGCTGGTAGGCTTTGGTCCCACAAAACCACAGCTTAACTGAAAATGGCAACGGACAGAGGTGGGTAGATTCAAGGCTGCTGACGGGGGGGGGGGGGGAGCTGGCAGGTCAGTTCCCCCCTGGCTCTGGGTCAAGGGGGGCCCAAAAGGGCCCGCTAACTTTTAAATTATCTGCTGGAAAGATTTGTTAAAAATACACATTTGTGAAAACTTTATATAGTATTTGTGAATCACTTAAAAGCTTGATATTTTTTATTTTCCTAATTTTCCTTGACTTAGTGCTCGAAAACCATTTTTATTTTCCCTCCTTTTAATTCAAGAAATGGTCTGGTTTGTCGCGGCATGATAAGGTCAAAAGGGTAGGTGTGCATCAGGTTCTGCCACCCTACAGTGCACTGTCTAAAGGGCAAGTTGTCAGAAGTCAGGTGCTCAGAAGAGGGAGAAAAAACGAAAAAGAGAAAATGATAGCGGGGGTACCTGAAAAAAGAGGTCATCCTGAGACACACGTGAGACACACAGCGGGCCTGTGTAGAGTAGCCGAAATCTCTACTCAAGTAAAAGTACGGATACTTAAGTATAGTGAGAACTCAAGTAGAAGTAAAAGTACTCATCAATCTCAGTACTTGAGTAAGAGTAAAAGAGTATCTGCGAAGAAGACTACTGGAGGAGTCACTCCTTCACAAAATCTGCATTTGTTATGGAATCATCTGAATTTGTAAGTCAGACTAACATCACTGGATCAGCTGATAAGTGAAGTTAATCAGTCCCAACCATATAACAAATGATTTAACCCTGTGCTCCATATCTGAGCTGAATTAGGGTTTTTTGTTAAATAAATCGTTATTCTTAGCTGGAGTCTGCATCCGGAATCTCTCACGTTAAAGATAAAATCAGGACTGCAAGATCAGCGTTGCCTGTCACTACAGTGAATCATCCGTGGATTTGAGTTGTGCAGCTGATCCGAGTCAACTGTGTTAAGCTATTAAAGTATTAAATTATTCAAATAATAAAAGATGTTAGACCACCTGCCTGCATCCTTACCAATTATAGAAAGTTAAGGCCAATCACATGCATTTGCATACATTTTCCGAAAATGGCTAATTACCTTTAATTGTCTGTATTGACACTGGCAAATTCCCTCACATGAACATTTTGTATATCACTTTCAACGCTGGTGCATGCACGACTCGCATCCCTGGTCGACTCACATCCCTGGTTGACTCACATCCCTGGTAACACTGTCAATTACTTTCAATGGAAAGAAGCTAAACCTGCTTGAAAAGTCATAAAATGTCACGCGATGATGCAACGTGTTAATTAGCATATTGGTGATGTCATCGTGTGGTATTTGCATTCTGCCCAATATCAGGAGTTGGCCCTTCTCTCCTACTCTCTGGGCTCACATATACTGTATATTAATACAGTCCAATTCCCAATAAAGCTCTTCTCATTTACATTTTTATCTGATTCTGCGGTCAGACAATGGAATGAAAATGAAACAGTGACTGAATCACAGCCAATTAAGACGACATATTAACCAGCAATCTCTCCCAATCGATTTACAAGCTGCTGCTGGGAACAGACGGATGTCAAAGAGACCGCTGCAAATTTTATAACCACGACGTCGTCTGACAAAATCACCATATACATAATGTAAAGAAAACTGGTCTGCGGGGATTTCAGCTACATTCGCATGTAGAATTATCGCCCAGAAAGTTAGGTTTGTCCAAAAAGTTGCTAGATTTGTCACTAGTCGCTTCTTTGAAAAAAAAAGTCCCTAAAGGCTTCTGAAAAATCGCTAAATCTAGCAACAAAACTGTTAGATTGGCAACACTGTTCATACTTATCCAATGAAATCCAGTGAAATTGGTCTTGGGCGTGATTTGCGCTTAAAGTATTCACTGTCAAAACAACTACTTCATGTACAAGCAAATGTAACAGAGTAAGTGCAGCATGTTACTAACCACTAAAAGGCAGATTTATGAAGTTTGGCAATTTAAGAATAAATCCAACTCTTTGAAGTGTCGTGTGGCACGGTTGCTGTGAGATGTCATGTTTTTTACTGACAGCATTGTGCGGAAGAATCACTACAACGTCACGCCGTAGGAGAGGATGCACGTGTTTCCGTGAATCAGCGGGGGGGACCGTGTAAGTCACCTTCCGACAGTCCCATTTCAAAACCAAAACGTCCCCTTTCATTCACAGGTTTGGACCCAGCGATGCATCAGCTAGAGATGTCATACCGCTTCAGGATGAGAGAAGCGTTCTGAGCGTAAGCACTGATTAGTAATTCTGTTGGTAAATGCACACGCTGTAACTCTTAAAAATGCCAGAGTCATTTTACTGGTTCAGATATGAATACGACCCCTTCGCTCCCTGCAAACGTGTCCGGGTCGCTCATAACAGGGGTACTTAAAAAAAATGGAGCACCTGTTTCCACTTAAAGAACATACCAGATTCCACTCAAAGCGATAAACACTGTTATCCAGTCGGAATATTGTGAAAGCACAAGCAATCAGGCCACATTCTGCAAACGAGGAATGTTAATCATTTTCCACTTTTTTGACGGCGAGCAAACAGACGTTAAGAACGTAGCGCCTCTGGACCTTAAAGTGGCCTCAGAATCAGCTGGCAGTGACCCCCCCCATCCCCCCATTTTGGTACGTGTGGCTGAGTCTAAACTACCTGGCCAATGTACAGGCTATTCTAAACTCCAGCACTGGGTGTGGAACAAACCACAGCTTTCGCTGAGCAGGGGTGTCACCCGAACGTCACATCGGACCTGGATCACACGTCCATCGCATAATAACCACAAACACCTAGATAACAGCAGAAACTAGCCACCTACCTGTCCTCATATTTGCTTTATCGTGCTTTAGAATTTTTCTGTATTGACATATACAGTAGGTAGGATTACATCTGACACACAGTGCCAGTCAAAGCCCATGTGGAGCCCTGGGCAAGTTTGCCACTGACGCCCACTTCCGGTGGTTTGCTAAGTGGGCACCCCCACTGTAGATGGTGCTCTAGGCGGCTGCCTATGTCGCTTAATGGGCTGAGCAGCCCTGCATACCAGGCGGTTGTATATACAGTATATAATCTAACAGTGAAGGCAGCCTTAAAAACAGCGACTGTCTTTTACAAACACTGCATGTATGTCCTAACATTTCAGCGCGATGCACGCAAGGCACCTGCAGTGTCAACGTGAACAGGAGCTCTGAAGCTGTGAGATTTTCCAGAAAATTCAATCAGATGGTTTTATTACCTCCATTCACAAATTTTTACAACATGTAAAAAAAATAATAAAAAATACTGAGGTTCCGCCGTTCAGACCTGAGCGTGGGCTCCGTGCTGTGATTTCCGGACAATTCTCAGGCCGGAAGGACTTTCCGGCAAAGAGCGCCAGGACCACGCTACACTTGCACGGCCCAGAAAGGTTTCAGTGGTGCTGTTAGGGGGCCAAAAGGTTTTACTGAGGGAGAGAGTGGAAAAAAGCAGGGCCAAGTTACTGTTCAGCCTCTGCAAATCTGTCTTCGCTTGGCAGGGATGTTTGGGGAGAAAAGGGGCAATTAAATATTTACACAGCGCTCAACGGCGGCCTTTGGGGGAGGACGGAGTGAGGGGGACCGGGACAGCTGACAGGCGCTGGAAGAGGACGGTGTCACGCCAAGTGGGCGGGGTCTGGGGCGGCACAGGATTCATGTCCGAAAGTGATGGACTCAGATGCCAGTGAGGCTAATCCCATCGCCGCTGAGGATTCGGCGGATTAGGGGGTTTATCCTGGGCCCCCTGGAGGAGGTCCTGCCTTGTTAGGAGCTTCCTTTTATGGGGCGGGGTCGCGCTGACCCCAACGCGGTTGGGACTCCAGATTGATGTATTGTCCTTGTTGAGCGACAGCTGTCCACCCGTAATGATGGAAGGTGGACGTGTCGCTGTTTCACTAACAAGGTCATGTCTGTGTGCTCAGATTACTGTGCTGCTATCGAGATGGGGGGGGGGGGGAATTGTCGAAGTACAAAGGAGCGGAGATCTGAGTTTAAAAGATGTAAATATTGCTCAGACTTGTAAGAATTTCAAGGGTTCAGTCTTATGTTCTGTACAAATCCATCTTTGTTCATGTCCATACAGAACATGCCATGATGTTGATAATAGCTGTAGAATTATATGATAATTACATGGAAATGGTGGATATTTGATATAGCACTTTGCTCACAGAGCATTATATGTACATCAGAGCTGCATGCCTTTTGAGAGGAACATCTCATCCCAGACGGTAATTAAGTCAATGGGATCGGTCAGGGCCCCGAATAGGTCACATGAGTGTTTTCTCGAAACGGCTAATTACTTTGACGTGGCACAGAGAGCCCTTCAAACACGCAGGCACAGGGAAACAGCCCCAGGTGACCGTTAATCAGTGCAGCTGACGCGCTGCTCAGTGACCCAGACGTTCTGACACTACAGCGGTGTCTCCTGTCTCTCTGACGCTGCGTGCCAGTGAAGCTGGCATCGTGCCGGACCCCGGGGCATGTGAGAGACGCCCCCACCCCCCCCGGTCTTAGTGTGGATTGCGGTTTGGTTGCTCTTCAAAGCCACTGTTACCTGCCGCGCCCAAACACTTGAATTCGTACCACTGTTTTGTAATCGCGAGAGGGCTCCGCCCCCTCACCCAGGGCAGCCAATCACACGTGGCTCACCTGGCACGCATGAAGGGTGCTGTGTCTCTCTCCCTTTTAATATGGTCCCATGACAATCGCTGGATCTTAATGACATCTGTATGCTGAGAGGATCACAGCTGATATCCAGGGCATGTGGAACAAATGAGTTTTACTTCTGAACTGATGTCACCACATTGTTCTTTTCCCCTCCTTCTTAACCGTATTACAATATGGTGATTTTAATTTACTGAAACATTCATTGTCCTCTGATGGAAGACCTGCTCTGGGTGCCCTGGGTGTCCTGGAGGTCCTGTGTGCCCTGGGTGTCCTGGGTGCCCTGGTTGTGATGGGTGCCCTGGGTGTCCTGTGTGCCCTGGGTGCCCTTGGTGTCCTGTGTGCCCTGGGTGCCCTGGGTGTCCTGGGTGTGATGAGTGTCCTGTGTGCCCTGGGTGTCCTGTGTGCCCTGGGTGTCCTCAGACATGTTAATGAATCCAGTGCCCTGAGCCAGGAAAATAAATACCATTATGAGAGAATTAACAGGCCTGTTTAAATAGTGATATTTTTAATTCACTCTGCATGCAGAAAACAAGGTTAATGAATGACTGAATAACTCGCACCACTTGACCATTCATTTTGGGATGAGTTTAGTTCATTTGACATCAGCGCCATTTAGGGATGAACTTCAATGATGACTGTTGTCCTTTACATTTTTATGACATAGCCTAAATGTTTCTACCAGCAACCTTATCTCAAAGTAACCAGCTTTGTCTTGATTAATTCGAGCTTGATGTAATTGACGCAGGTCCCCTCTGCTATACTCATGTCCTGCTGTTAATATAAAAACAGGGAGATAAGTGAACAGACCAGACCTGGATCAGACTGAAAATCTTGTGAAAACACTGGAAGTCTTTTTCCATCACACACTTTTATTGCTGCCAGGCTGCTCCTTGTTAGCTGAACGATCTAGGCACTGACTAATATTTAATTTAAAGCTTTTATTGATGGCTTGAAATGTTTACCCAATTTGTACAGTAAAGGATATGGGTGTGTATACACTCAGAGCTCCGGGTCAGAATGGCCTTAATTTACAGGCCATTTAAAGCAGGTTCCTCATTTTCCCATTAAACCATTTCTTTCAGGATCTCATAAAGAAAATGTCAAAATTGTCAATAACCTAGATGACTTTGCACCATTAGCGGACAGGAATGAGTTCATTTACTTTTTAAATATTTGAACTGAAAGAATATTTTTCTAGCAATAATGTGTGGTCAGAAATATGGGTCTATCAGGGACGTTCAGGAGTGTTTGTACTAAAACTCAGAGTGTTATGAATGAGCTGGAAGCTTTAAAACGCATATATGTTCCAAAACTTTGACTTTTTTTTAACATATCACATCTTTTGCAGCTCTGGGATTATTTTTAAAAGAGTCACGTTTTATGGTACAGGGCTCCTCAAGCTGTGTTTCTCCGCACTCTGTGTTATTTCAATCCCGGCTTTAACCTGCACGTCCTTCCTTTGGGAAAATGGGTTTAAGAAAATCTCCGTCCAACAAGGACTGATTAAAGTCTGCATACTGATCAGCGTCAGGTCATAGGGTTCACGGTCAGCTATTGATAGATGTTTGTCTGTAAATTAAAAAAGACACCAGTATCATTCCTGCTCAAGTATCATTTTCTTCCTTAGTCATAGAAGCAGAGTTCTGGCTCGATCAAGAATCCCAACGTCCTGCATGGGGTTTTTTTAAATCTTGCTTTTTCACTCGTGTCCTTGCAGTATCTGACTTGCATTCTTTCCAGCGTCAGAATAAGCAAGTAACTGCTGAAGAATCATTCGCCAGAGGTGTCGTTTATAAGCAAGGATAATGCAACCCAACAAATTGGCTGAATTAGGCCTCTAATTATCTGATTAGCCAGAATAACCCCTCAGGGCGTCAGCGAACAGAAAAACAGACTAATTAATAAGTCATCCTTAGTGGATGGCAGTGTGTCATTAGGAGTGCTGCACCTGCCCAGCTATTGGACGACTGCTTGCTAAGCCAGCGTTTGTCCTCGCGTGTGCCAGGGGCTGCCAGGAGGTCTGACATTGCACCAAAACACTTGCGTGATATTTGGAAGTCTGTTTGCTAAGCTAGCACGTTTCCAAACCAGTCAAAGCACCTGGAGAGCCATTCACTAAGCCAGCAAAAATGTTTGCCGTTTGCTAAGCTAGCAGGTTTGCTCACCTACAGGCCCAGACGACCATTCGCTAAGCTAACACAAATGTTAGCCATTTGCTAAGCTAGCAAGTTTCCCCACCTGCGGGCCTGGAGAACCTTTGGTTAAGCTACTACAAATGTTAGCCGCTTGCTAAGCTAGCACATCTCTTCAAACTGTGTAAGAGCTGCTACACCTGGACGTAGGGTGACCAGAACATTCATGTCAGGGAGGACACTTGACAGGAATTATAAATTACCATTTCCATTAAAAGGACCTGGATTTCAGTTGAGCACTGAGTTCTTGCTGTGTGCTGATTGGTCAGTCTCCTATAATCATGCATGTGTCACTAATGCTAATGTGAAACAGCTGGATGAGTCTTTCAGTCAAGGAAACAAACCAGTCAACGCACAAGAAGAGCTGAACTATTTAGCCAAACACAGGAGCCTTTCAGTTTGAAAGTAGTTTGTAAAACCCGAAGTAGCTCAGTGTCCTCCTGACATGGATTATCTGGTCACCCTACCTGGACTAAAACATCTGTGGGGTTTGTCATTTTCCAGTGCATTTCTATGACAATCCAGCAGAGAGGCACGCCCATAAATGTAGGAGGAACGTTAGCCAGCAGCCGGGGGCAGGGTGTCACCAGGGGACAGGATCACACGTTTTGGCTGCATCTGCAATGGGGCACGACAGCACGTTACGGAAGGCCTCGCTGGGCCCGCATGGGCACCCCCTCCACTGACGTCACCCACGTGTCTCATGCGGTGTCTCTGTACTGCAGATGTTCCCGCAGATAAAACATCTCTGGCAGGGCAGCACTCAGCTGGCAGACGGGTCGGGCTGAGGTGCCTTGTTTGTACTCCTGTGTTGCACCATAGCTTTGCATTATAGTACTAATGTCTGGTTTGTCTCCTAGTTTTGATGTCTGATAAGCTTTGTAGTTCTGTTAATTGGCCCCACCTGTTCCTTGTTGTCCTCTGCTTTCATAGATTGGTTATTTGGGTATTGTTCTCACATGTCCTGCATTGTCTTGTTAGCCTTCTGTGTATTTGAGTTCCTGTTCCTACTCTGTTCTCCAGTCAGTCGTTGTATGTTGATCTGTAAA
Source organism: Gnathonemus longibarbis (assembly GCA_026776665.1). Classification (NCBI taxonomy): domain Eukaryota; kingdom Metazoa; phylum Chordata; class Actinopteri; order Osteoglossiformes; family Mormyridae; genus Gnathonemus; species Gnathonemus longibarbis. The sequence continues at coordinate 33,720,993 of JAODJV010000061.1, read as the reverse complement.
GGCTATTCTGTGTTGCCCTGTCTAATTGCTGTGTCCTTCTCCCTTTTTACATTACTATGGTGTCTTTAAATTGGTTCTTGTTTTCCCCATTTGCCTTTTGACCCCTTGCAGTCCCTTTTACTTTGCGCCTTCCACAGTGTGTTCAGCTTGTTTAATAAACCCCTTTGTCTTGGAGCCATAAGTGGATCATCAGCTAAGTGGAAGGAGAGCGGGAAGGACAGCAGGAAGGAGAGCGGGAAGGACAGCAGGAAGAAGAGCGTGAAGGACAGCAGGAAGAAGAGAGGGAAGGACAGCATGAAGGAGAGCATGAAGGAGAGTGGGAAGGACAGCGGGATGGACAGCAGGAAGGAGAGCAGGAAGGACAGTATGAAGGAGAGTGGGAAGGACAGTGCCGTCACCACTTACCACTTAATCATCAGGAACAAAGGGGACCCCCCCACACCTCTTATTAGTATTTCTTCTGTGCCACCTTCACGGAGGGGGGAGTGTTTCCGATCATCACCTGTGCACCAGCCACCCCTTTTCCAGCCAATCAAGCAAATGAGGTTAATTACAGTCCCAGTGGCATAAGTGACATCAACGCAGCCCTCTGCCCCAGCTCCGAGATAATTAACATGGCGGCAGTCTCCCCCCACGTGACCCTCCCCCCCCCCCACAGGCCTGCGTGCTGCAGCGGCCTGATGCCATACCCGACCCTCAGTGGCGCGTCCCGCTGGTGCCATTGTGGGCCACACACTTGCTCTTAATTACAGAGGGGCCCCACTGCACACGCCCAGTGGGTCCAGCAACTGCAAACGGCTGCCATTGGCCGTCAGGGTAAAAAAATGCATCGTGCTAAACAAAGGAGCAATGCGAACGCGTCTTTCCCACAGAGGTCTGCTAAGGTCCCGGCTTTCAGGCGGACATCAGAATGTAGAATAATTTTTGGCTCTTTAGCACTTAAGCGGCAAATAATTTGCTAGTTTACTGTCATCCCATGATAAAAAATTAACACCCACATCAAATGACGTTATTCTGCTGATAGTGTTCAGGTCGTCCCGCCTTACAGTATTATCTTCTGATAGTTTTTGATAATTCCGGGCTGTAACAGCCTTAGCCAACTTGTTTAGCCTGCGCTGCTGCAGCCCTGACTGCCAAGCGCCGATTCTGTCTGCGTTAAACAGCAGATGGTTTCATTTGAGGGAATATTATGACGGCTGAGGCAATCTTTGTTATCTGGGCTGTTTCCATGAGCTGGGAGGCATGAGCAGCGATTGTCATCCTTACATCGTTGGTGACGGTCTGACCGTTCAGGGACATGCGAAGTGCCCAGGACGGAAAAAGCAGAGGTAATATTTTGTTATTTTTATGAACTTTCCTGTACACTGTGCCCATTCTATGCTACATGAGTGTTAATCTGTTCCATTGTGCTGGGTGCTCCCCTTACATAATAGGTATTGTTCACGAGGACATATATGAAGTGTCCCTTGGCTGACGGGCACCGCGAACGAGCCTTGAATCTGAGACTGCTGTGCTTATCGTCCCCAGCATCATCGTCACCAACGACCTGTGAGGAAAGTGGCAGCCTTAGAAAGAATTACTGTGAGTGCTTAGTTCACAGAGGGGGGTACCTGTTGCCTCAGCGGCTGCTGCTGTCTGACCCGTGTCTTTGGCCACGCCCACCAGAGCCCAGACGGCCATCTGCGGGCTCCAGAGAGCGGACGGATTGGGCCTGTCACCAACTGTCCAGGTTCTCAGTTGCTGCCGGACCTTTATTATGGCTCCACATTCCTCAGAGGCTCCGTAATCTGTCCCATCAGGACTGAAACCGGGTCACAGTTTTTCCCGGGAAACATGTGAATGTAGCGTGTGGAGAAGGGAACAGGGGAAGGGCAGATTCTCCCACTGTCCTGAGTACTATCCTTTGTTATTAAATTTTGACCTGTAACCGTATCCCGAAAGGGCGATGTGATGGAGCTCGTGCCAGGATAACAGCAGGGGGCGCTCTCAGTGTCCTTCCAGCTGGCCTAAGTCAGGCCGGCTCCATATTTGGGCTGACTGGTGAGACAGAGCAGCGCTCTGTAAGGTCTCTCACACATTTATTTACATAAAGGCCGGATGGAGACGGAAAAAAAAACAGTGAGACCTACTCATACAGGAGGCCCTCTATGCTGTCAGGGGCCGGGCCGCTTCTACTCAACCCCAGGGCAGCTTTCGCTTGGCCATATTTCGGCTCCTTTGTGACTTTATGGGACCTGCTTTCCCTAAACTATGACAGATCTCTGCTATTTCTAAGTAGATACAAAATAAAATACATAAGTATTATACCAGAAAGATTTTATTCCTTTCTAATGTTGAATGTAGAAAAGTACATGGAGACATAATGGGGGGCTGAGGTGAAAAGAATCTTCCTGCTAAATTAATTTTAACATTTATTTTGTCATGTAACCTGAGTCACATTAATTCTGAGTGAAGCATAAGTGAACAGGGCTTTTATTCAGAGCTATTCTCTGCTGACTCACTTTAAGTGTGTCTGCGTGTGTGTGTGTGTCTGTGTGTGTGTGTGTGTGTGTGTGGTGCTTAGGCAAATGTCCCCACAATGGTAATAAAAACCTGATTTTTGATGTTGTGGGGACCATTTTTCGGGTCCCCAGAAAGGTCTGTGTATGTAATCAAAAAAGTTAAAATGCCAAAAGTCTCGTATTTTGTTTGGTTACTTATGGTTAAGGTTAGGGCTGGGTAGGGGTTAAGGTCATGTTGGGATTAGAGTTTTCCCCATAGAAATGAATGGAGACTCCCAACAAGGATATAATTACAAACCTGTGTGTGTGTGTGTGTGTGTGTGTGTGTGTGTGTGCGCGTGTGCGTGTGCGTGTCTGTCTGTCTGTGTCTGACTGGCTGAGTTGTGTGTTTCCTCTACAAACACTGATTTGAAATAAGCATACTGTTTGATTTAAGTTCCTTTTATAATTCATGACTTGAGAGCACAGGCAATATTTAGGCTTAGAGTAAAAAAGTCAATTAGCCAATGATTCGTTTAGCAGGATAATTTGCCGGAAGCGAACCCTTGTGGAACATTTAAAGAAGTGGACTAATCCCACTGGCTCAGATGCCTTTGGTTCTCTGGCTTTGATAGTTTAATTATCTAAAAGTCACAGTGTAGCCTCAGCCAATTAAAAATGATGTATGGTTAATGTTTGTAAGAAGGCTTATTTTCAGGAGACACACATCCATCAAACTAACAAGCCATCTATTTAGCTCCTGAAAAAAAAACACTTAAAAAGTCCATAATCTGATTGGTTGACACCAGAGGACAACGCCACACTGGAGGGGCCCTATTTTTAAAAGGGCAGCGTTACTTGGGTGGGGCTCCAGCCAGATAATCTCATTTTCTTGGAGAGAGATTCCATGCTGTTCCCCGCCGCGTTCCACATAAATACAATTACTGAGACTCGGGTGTCCTGCGTTTGTTTGGAACCTTCCCTTCAGGGCAATTAATTCTGGCAAAGTCCTTCAAAAAGTAACATCCGGTCTCTGCTTAGTGTTTACGTTAAACTCGGTTAAGAACATTCCGGACTGAGTCGATGTCTCCGACATGTGCTGTCTAACTGTCTTTATACGGCACACAGGCTGCCATGAAGGCAGTAAATGTGGTTTTTGTAAATGTGTTGCCTATGTGCTGCCGATGTGGGCATGGCAGCAGTAAGTCAATATACCAAGAAACCAAACGAAACTCTGCGTTCAGCTGCATGCGGCAATAGAGCAGTGTGATCCAGACTTCCTGCGCAGGAAGAATCGTCTCGGTGTGGTGCCTGTTACTGACAGCGTGATGATCAGATTACTCAGAGCATCCTAACATGGCTTCTGTGGGCAGAGCAGAAACAGCACCCATTTAAGATGTAAATTTAATGCTTAAATTGCTTCTTCTTCTACGTCTGTGAGTCTCTGGCAGTGTAATGTTTTCTGTGGACCCTTAGGTCTTCGCAAGGCCAGGATGGAAGTTCAGCTTTGTGTATTTTTCCCACCAGAAAATACTCACTGATGCTCCTGTGGGCTTCTGGGTAATTGCTGTCACATCTCTGGGGTCCGAGCAGTTGGAAGGTCCCCGGAAACTGAGGCATATTTTGCGCTTGTTCTTTTTCTGCCCGTATACCTGCTGTGTTTCACTGCTCTCTGGGAGGACAATCTTAATTCACATTGAAGTATCTCTAAGCCAATCAGGGCCTCTCTTCCGTACCATGTGGCCACATTAGGGCAGTTCCCCCGAGTCCTGTGTTTCTGACGCTCAGATTTCACAGCCAGCTTGAGGAGCATTAACTTCTTCTGTGATTTTAAGCTGTTATTTAGAGAGGCTCCATCGGCGCGTGAGGACCCATCACGGGGGTCGTGATATACACCGCAGAAGCGGCAAAGGGTTACGAAGCATGTAAATGATGTCAAACGTCACCGCAGACAGGGGAGAACATCACAAAGGAGGCCAGCATGCCACCCTGTCTCTCCTGTTCCACAAGACCCCCTCCCAGGACCCCTGACATTTGACCCCTGTTGCCCCCTGGGTTCACTCGGTGGACCTTGTGGACAGAAAGGCGGGTAGACTCACATGATCATCCATTACAACAAACCCCCCCTTCATCAATATGCATGACGCCGGTCATTATTTTAAACAAACAGTCACTCTGGGTTTGCCTGAGGAGAAGCTGGATTTGGGCCTCTCTCTCTGTGTCTCTGTGTGTGCGTGTTTCTGCGTGTACGTGTGTCTCTGAGCGTGCGTGTGTCTGTGTGTATGTCTGTGTGTGTGTGTCTTTGTGTATGTCTGTGTCTGTGTGTATGTCTGTGTGTGTGTGTGTGTGTGTGTGTGTGTCTGTGTCTGTGTGTGTGTCTGTGTGTGTGTCTTTGCCTGTGTGTTTCTGCGTGTGTGCCTATGTGTGTGCATGTGTCTGCGTGTATGTCTGTGTGTGTGTGTCTGTGTGTATGTGTGTCTGTGTCTGTGTGTATGTCTGTGTGTGTGTGTCTGCGTGTGTATGTGTGTGTGTGTGTGTGTGTCTCTGTGTGCGCGTGTGTGTCTCTGTGCTTGTGTGTGTTGTAGTTTTAGGCACAGGATTTCAATGAGATTAAAATGCCCTTATTCTTTTAACATCTGTTAGCAGTAATATTAATCAGCTACTACAAAACTTGGAATTTTATGTAGCCACCATTGGAATTTTATCGTGACAAACTGATAAAATCTTCTTGTATCCTTTCAGAATGACTTATGTTTTTGTAACTTATCAGCAGAAGCTTTTTCTTGTTCCATAAATATCAGGGATCCTAAAAGACTCCTTTATGTAACATATTTTTTTTTCTGGCGTGTTCCGGGCCAGTCCGGAGATAACAGACGCTGCAGTGTTTCTCTTTGCGCACTCCTCCTCCTCACGTTCAGCTCCCTTCTCCTTTCCTCCCGGGCCTCTGACTTCCTCTCGCTGTCCCAGACTCGCAGGAGACTAACAGCGACCCGGTCGCCAGAGACACCGTACCTTAGAAGTCCAAGAATAGAGGCTACAGCCCTGCTAAAGCCCCCTTCCACACCCCTAGCAGCTGAGCCCAAATGCTGCTACATTGACAGCAAGTGCAAAGAAGCCAGACTCAGCCGCCATTTTGGCATGAAGATCACGGCCACTTCTATACAGCAAATGTTTATTACGTAACATGTATTGTATATCAGCTTAGGTATTATATTTACCTGATGCTTTAATCCTAAGCAAAATACATTTTTCTGAGAAAACAGAGACATACAATCCCTGAGATTAAGGGCCTTGCTCAAGGGCCAAACAGTGACATCATTCTACTGACCCTGGGCTTTGAACTGGCAACCTTCAGATCAGAAACACTCCATCCCAATCCGTGTATGAGTTACCTGTAATAGGCATCAGTGCTCCCTCAGACCAGCAAGTTTGTGGGTTTGAATCCCATCTCCTCTCCCTGTTTGTGGAGTTTTCATGCTCGCCCTGCGTCATGTGGTACGCGCATGTTTGCCATGTGGCATGTGGAATTTGCATGTTCAATTCTCATCTCCACTCTCTGTGTGTGGAGTTTGCATGTTTGATTCCCGCCTCTGCTCTGTGTGTGTGGAGTTCACATTAGCCCCATGTCATGTGGAGTTTGCACATTTTCCCTGTATCACATTTCTACAGAAATGCATTTGGGGTAATTGATGTTTGCCCTTAGTGTGTGTGTGAGTGTATATGCATAAAATTCATACCTTCTGCGCAGGAATATACCATGAAAATGTTTATATATTGCACTATAATGGTTTTCACAGTAACTAAACAGTGACGAGGGGGCAAAATCAACTGAATCTCCATGAATTAAAGCAGGAAGGAAAATCCCTTTCTGTCTGAAATTTACTCCTTCTGCCTGAAATCTCTTTCTATATGAAATCTACTCCGTCTGCCTGAAATCTCCTCTTTTTGTCTGAAGCGAATGGGGCCTCGAGTCTGAACATGTAATGCGTTTGTGCAGTTAAGTCTCCAGCCGGGGTCTTCCTGCATCTGGTCCCACTTCTGTGGTGATCCGTCAGGCCGTGGAGGCTGGGCCTACAGGCCTCACAGCACCTAGGGAGGGCAGGCAGGCTGACGGACACCAGGCCCCCAGCCGGATCACTCCGCTTCCTTTTGGCAGACGGTGTAGAGCAGTGAGAACTCAGACCACATGATTCAGGGACAGCTGGGCTCCTCCACAAATGCTAATTATGCGCTAAACTCATTTTTCCTGCTACACTTTGACCCTTCATTCTCAGGTTGGCTTGGTGTCTAAATGTGTTATTTATTGTTGTTTTCTATTGTTTATTGTTCTCTATCATCTCGTATTTATCGTTATTAATCTGAAGCAAGAATTTCATGGTACTGTTGACAATAACACACATAATACACACGACAGTGAATGAGAAGAGACTCCTGTGAATGAAGATAGCAGCCCACCAGCAAAACATTTATTCCTAAATGTCAGTCTTGAATCTTCATTACTGGTGACTAAAGGCTACTTCTGCCCAGGCGTTAAAGTGGCAGATGATGTGAGTTTCACGAGAAGGGCGAGCTTGTTTGTGTCGCGCTGAAATGGTCTTGTTCCCCTTTCATCCATATTGCTTTTCTTGGCGGTAAGAAGTGCAGATCCTCCCCCAGACGCGGTCCTGTGTGGTCTTAATCTTTTTCCCTGTCTCGTAAGTGCCGTCTACCTCTCCATGTGCCTCACTTGCGTTCCAGGTCCAAGCTGCTTAAATGTGAAAGTGTTTAATGTAGAAAAAGAGAGTTCTGAGCTCTACTGGGCACCTGCCTCTGGTCCAAACTACCTTCTGAATGTCACTATTGTGCTGCAGCCGCTCTAGCTTACGGTCGGCTGCAGCTTTCCGTGTCGTCCAGGGAATTTGTTCTCTTTGTCAACAGGGAGGCATCAGTAATAACGTAGCATACCTCTCTGACTGAGTCACTTCACCTCTATAAACAATAAGTACATTAAATTGGAAAAATATGGGCTAAGGCTGGGAGAAGGTGCAGAGAGATTTCATCAGTTTCCTCCCGCAAAGTCGTGGGGACAGAGAGCAATAGGGGGTACCAGTGTGGCTTTCAGATGCCATCGTGTCGAGCTGCTCTTCTGACTTCCTGTCTTTCCTGGAACAGCAGCATTTTGAAAATAAATCCTGCCCAAGCCTGAGGCTCTGCTCGCTACAGCGTCTTCTGAGACGTCCAATGGAAACACGGCTGTGAATCAAATCAAGATGTTACTGGATGCCGTTTATTTCTGAAATCCCCCCCCCCCCCCGAACTCATCCAGCATCTGGAGAGTTTTCCTTTTAAATATGCCCCAGTTTACGAAGAACTCAGACCTTCGATGAGAACCCGACATCTCCTGAAGTCAACCAGCACCACAGGGGTTAATCTCATGGATTCAAGGACTCAAAAGCTTTCTTGTCTTTTGCACAAGTGAAATGAAACGTTTGCTTGCATACCTCCCTGTAGACCTAAACAACAATAACGATAATGAACAGTAAATAAAGAACAGAACAGTGGGAACAATAGTATACATTAAACATACACAGTATGCATACAGAATACATGCCATGTACCATAACATACTAGGGCAATGGAGTGCTGGGTCTTCAGTGGCAGTGGTTAATGGATAAAATGATTGATTAGAGCGTGTTCAGCATCCTACTCGCTTTTCCTGCTCTCCTGAGCAGTGGACCTGGATTTCTGCGCCATGCCGCCACTATTTTGACACCATACCCACATATGCGGCAGCTGAACGGCGCCGGGCCTGTCCCGGGCTGATGGCTCGCCCGCCCCCCCCCCCCCGGCGCAATGCCCCAATCCGGACACCGGCATGTGGGTCTCTGACGCCAGGCACGCCATGCCCCCGTGCTGCCACAATAGTGCCCACCGGGGGCTCCCGTGGGTAAACATGGCCCCTGACCTTCCCTCATCAGCGCCACGCTCCTCATGCATGACAGAACTCCTCTCTGCTCTGAGGGCCCCCGCTAGATTTTCCCGAGATGGAGGCGGGCGATCCAACAACCTGAACGGGCTTATCTGTTCATCGCCAGCGAAATTCCTGATGTTCCATTCCAGGGGGAAGGAGATGAACTGCAACGGGAATCGCAGCTCAGCTCACCTGTCTGCTACAGGGGCAGATAACCTCCAGGGAGCAGAACCTACTGTCCTGCTGACGCAGCAGAAGGAATAATCCCATCATCAGACAAGAGGTTTGCTGTGAAGCACTGGGTAGATATATGAGCCTCAAAATATTCAAATGTGACATGGGAATATACCCTGTAAAGCAAGTCAAGTAAGTCTAGCTTTGCGCCCTCCCCATCTTGTGGGGAGGAAGGCAGTGTGTAGTTATTTAGGTTAGGGATCTATGCCCAAGCTCAGAAGGTCATGGGTTTGAATCCTGTGGCTTGTAGAGTAATCATATCAGTATTGCTATTGGTCAACAAGGCCTAGGTGATGTAGGGTCATGGGTGCTGCCTTCGGTGTCTCATGTGAGGTGACAGCTAACGCTGAGCTGCAGGGGGCGCTCTGCAGAAGGGGCGCATGTTCCTTGCACGACGGCCCCAAGAGCAAGTGGGATGCTGTGGATGAAAAGGCCACAGATGTACATGCTTTGCACAGGGATACAGTTTCGTAACCAAAGCCCTCCACTACTATAAAGGCCTTACAATACCACAAGCACAGGGTCATCTTTGTGGACGGCAGAACTTTGTAGTTCTGTGTTTCTTCCTTTGCTTTACTTTTATTGTAGTGAAAGTCTTTGTGTGGTATTTCTGACCAGGCCAAGAAATATATGCAATTTGCTTTTTTTTCTATTGTTGTGGTAGAATAGAATCACCCAAGAAAAGCACCCTGATCGATGCCAGAAAGTCGCCTTTAAATAAGCCGGGCCAGCCTTTCTCCTTCCGGTCCTCGAGAATCCGCAGACAGTCCACATCTTTGCTCCCTCCCAGGTCTCAGCACACAGGATTGAGCTATTCGGTGCTTTCGATTGTTTGTTTGTTTGGTTCAAGTGTACTGGGAGCTGGGAGGGAGCAAAGATGTGGTCTGTCTGGGGATTCTCGAGGACCGGCTGAGCAATGCATGGCATTTACGGCATTGCTAATAGGACATCGGGACACAGATCCATCTTATACCTGACCTGTTCTCCCCTTTGCAGCAGCCATCGTGGTTTTCTGTCCCTCTCGTTTCGTAAACGTCAGGTGCTGTGGGAATGAGGGGCCCCTGTGGGGGGTGTGGAGTTGACCTCTGCATGCATAAGCATTTTAATTTTCACTTTGTACTTTAACCAAGCAAAGGATATAAAACGGAATGAATTTAGGGTTTAGCAGTGAGGGTCCTGGGGCCTGTGAAGTTTAGATTAGGGCTGCACACTGGACTCAGTAACTTTCATTTTTTTTTGTGCTCCTCTGACCTAAGGGTGGGAGTTCTGTTGGAAGCCCACATTTCAGCAGTCAGATTACTGATATTAACCATGTACCACCAAGTAGTCCACAGAAACTGTGATTCCCAGTTCCTCATGTCTCGGCGGCAGAGGGATGGGTGAGGCTTTTACAGAACGTTCAGTTTCCTCGCCAGCGAGGATTAATGGTGTTGTGTGGAGTTCTGTCTTCCAGAGGTAGATGAAGGAGTTCTGCGGGGTTTGGCACGAATCAACTTGAAATACATCCAGAATGAAGGGCTTGCCTTGTAACATCAGCCTTCCATAACGGGAATGAGACAGGTAGCTGTGAGTCTCTCCATTGATCACGGACGGAAACATCCATTTCACTCGTCGTTTTCCCAGATTCCCTCCACCCAGAGCAGGTCTGGAATGGGCCGTGACCAACTGAAAGGACCCAGAAACCAGAAATGGTGGTGAGAACAAGCCCAAGTGAAAAGACACATCACAGGGTATAACCAGGGTGTGAAACACAGTCTCCAAATCTCTATGTTTTCAGGTTCCACAAAGCCCTCAATCCCCACTCTCAGACAACACCAGTCTCCCCACTGGGAACAGCAACCACAACCAGTAAGGTCTGGTTGCCATAAGCCATGCTGTATATACATTAGGCAGCCCGTCGCGGGGCGTGGGCTGACCCGTCTGCCTCATCTCGCCATAACTCACGGCACGTCGCCCCTCGTCCTGTGTAAACACATCCAGACGCCGACAGACCACGCCCCTGGTGGAGGCCCAGCCACCAGACCCCGAACTTCGGCTGCTGGCCAAGCGGCCAGTGTAGCGCGAGACGGCGTGCGATGCTAACGGCGTCCCCGGGTCACCGGTCGGCACTCATATTACCACCATTCACGCAAAGATCCTGTGTAGGTTATGTACCCAAAACATGGCTACAAATGAAGCCCTGAGTAAAGACAAACAGCACAGAGTTTCTGCATATTAGGCGAGCCTAACCGGAGCCATGTGTGTTTTCCTCCGGCAGTGATGTTATAACGTAAAAACACAGGGCAGGGAAGACTGAGTGTCCACCACCTATCATGGCTGCTGGGTTCCACTCCGAGGGCCGGATTTTCTGACGAGCTTCTCCCTTTTGTTTTGCTGTCTGTTTGGCTGGCTGTCTGGCCACGTGAGGCGAGATTAAATTCTCCGGCACGTTTCGTTCTCAGGCTCTGGCAGCCGTCCTGTTTGCATACTTCCAAGGACACTAAGAGATGCCATCAAAAGATGCAGTTTGCATACAAGGACACCTCATAAACGGCAGACTCCTCAAGAAGCCTTTGTTTCGGTTGCCGGTCGAGCTCGGCATGGCCGTGCCTCCACGCTGTCGAGGTACAGTCTCATCTGATAGCCGCTCCAGGCTCAAATGAAACGAGCGAAACATAATTATATACAGGCACTTTAGCGCCAGTGGTCATGTGACCTGACATTTAAGGATTTCTAAGTAGCACTACAACTGGCTCTTTTGCATTAGGTTAATTTTAAATTTAGCTATATTCCGTTTCAAAAAGGATAAAAGTGAATTTCACCGCCTCTATTTAAAGTTTTAAAATACAAAACTCAAAGGTAAAAACTCAGCCTAATATATTCTCCTTTATAAATGCGTACAGATTCAGTGCTCAAACACAAGCCCCCGGGGAGACAGCAGAGAGAACAGCCATAGACTTCAGCTCATTTCCAGACTGTTTTCCTACTAAACGCCGGATCTGGCCTCGCTCTGCATAACCCTGAACCTCAAACACTGCACGCCTTTTCTACTATTTATGCTTGATATTTAAATACTCTCTTCGCTTCTCCCAGCTCTTGCTTTGTAAAGCCATTTTAACCAATTTTATTAATCATGCAAATGAACCAGATACATCTTAAGCATGACAAACTGGTCTATTGCCTCTTGGTTTCCATAGTATCACTGCAAAGGGTGAAGGGCTTTACCGCGGTATTAAAGGCCCCCTGACACATCTAGGCTGTGTGTGGGTGACTAATCAGATATGTAAGGCCTGGCGGATGTTACATCACCCCCTAAGCATGAGTCAGCAGGTTGTGCCCATCAGTTGAGAAGAACACGTAACATAACAGAAGAACTAGTGTAACGATCGACATTATCACAAGCTTACTCATGCAGCAACAAAGCCTGTTATTAGTGTGTTATTAAGAAGGTGTTATCTGACGTTGGTTGTTGATGTTCTGTATTTCTGCTGCTACTAAGTTCAGACGTGGAAGGACAAAGAACATGAGCATTTTCCATCATTTTTCAGTCCACGGTTCCAGCTCCTCCCAGTTCCTCCAGCTTTCCAGTGGAGCCCATCAGATCCAGATATTTTACAATCGAACCGGAAAACCGAACCCGTAGGTGGTGCATTTTCATTTTTATGTTTTCGTACCTGAATGTCAGACGTTGCCCTTCATATACATTCACTTCTATTTAGCAGATTCTTTTGGCCGAAGTGGCATAGCAGTAAGACAAGGCAACACATCACCAGCACACAGCTGTCATGGAGTCCACTGGGAATGGTTCCACTGGGCTGAGCGTCCAGTGAATGGTCAAGACCAGACCAGTGCAAGTTAACATGGGCCACGAACTATGCAGTACTCTTTAAGAACCTAGCAAAAGATTTATTCAGATGAAAATGGTGTTTTGAATACAGAATCACTGAATACTGTGAACCTAAAATAACTAAAGTATGTTGTGCTGCTGATTCAAAAATGTAAAGTGCAGATGCATAAACTTTTGTCTGTGATCTGTCTCCACACAGCAGCTCCAGGATGAGTCATGAAGGAGCGGAAGGAGCCGGTGAAGAGCACCATCCCCCAGCAAGGCGTCTAAGTCCCATCATTCCTGTGCTTCATCCTGAGCTCCTTAGCCCACCTGGCAAATGCTAACAGCCCCGTGATTGGAGCAATGAGACCCAGCTGGGAGGGGGCGTGGTCAGGCCTGCATTTTTCTATAGGTCCTCAGTCTTTCTCCTTCTGCCCCATTTGAAAATCGCACAAGCGACTGGACTTTCGTGAAGCAAAACGCTTAAGCAGCTAACCCAACGCAAACTGATTTCTAAAAGTCTTACATACGCGGATTAACAAACTCGAACAAACTTGCGCTCACAGGCGTGCTGCCATGGGTTTCCCTGTGGAGACGTCTGACCCGGTCAAACAATTCATCTGAAAGGTCCGACCTCGGAAAGAATCAATATAAATCTTATCGTGATTAGTTCAGCGACTGCAACGTTTCGTCAGCTTTTCCCACGACAAGCCCAGTTTCCCTGCTGAGATTTTTACACGCTTATGTAAGTCGCTCTGGCTAAGGGCGTCTGCCAGTTGCCGTAAATGTAAATGTAAATGTATACCCAGGTATGAAAACTTGTAAAAAACTGCTTTCTTATCCCTCATTCCATCCCTTTGTATGCGAAGCTTTACAAGTCATTACCCTGCCCCCCCCCCCATTCCTGATTGGCCACCAGAGTGACCAGTGGCAGTGTCAGGCAGCACAGCTTGTAGGCGGAGCTTGTAATATGTCATTGAACTCTTCTTTTTTGGGCCTGTTCATTTCTTCCTGTTTCAAGGAGCTGCATGTTATTGGGTGGCTGAAAGGTCATTAGTCGCTGTGTTACAAGGTGGTTGGCTGGAAATTCTTGCCATTCAGCGAAAACCAAACAGATTGGTGTGTGTGAGGCCCCATTTTGTTTTGTTGGCCGACAGCTATTGTGTGAATACACACATGCTGAAAGCCACAGGTGATAACTGATGATGTCACAGACCCAATATTTACAGGGGTAGTTTATTTCTATATTTGAGCATTGTAGCTTGTTTTTATATTAAATTATGATGACTGATATTGATTATGGGCCCTTACGGAGATACGACTGCTGTCAGACTGCTGTGTTATTCATGTAGACAGACAGGAAGTGCACCATTCTCCTGGCAGCCATATTGAACTGCTAACAAATGTTATTACTATTTTTATTTATGAGACTTCATGTCTGGATAATGTTTTAATGGCTGGAAACTTGTCTATTAATATAATTAAGTTGTTTTTGGTCTAACTTTTTGCATTACCATTTATTGAAATTTTTTAAACTACCAGTTGCATGGCCAATGGGTTGGTTAGGGGGTGGCAATTGTTTTTTGCAAACAGGTATTTGTGTCCATGTGTATCTTTTTGTTAGTATTTGCTCTAGTGAGTCAACTGAAAGCGAAACAGTGATTTTACCTGCCTGTTACTTTAAGTAAAATTCAGAAGAAAAAAAACAAAGAAATACAACCAAATTAACATCTGATTGCTTCCACAGGCAAATGAGTGTGTTTTGTGATTCTTCAGAGGCATGAAGACGGCAGGAGGTACAGGACTGAGAACAGCACAGTTTGTTGTCATGTACACTGTTAGAGAGTCCAATCAGCACATGTGAAAAAGGCATTTTACGTTCTGATTTAGTATGTCACAGGCAAACCCAGGCTGTCGGCTTTTACTCGGGGGAGGGGGCAGACAGATTGCCCCCACTAATGACTGCCCGTCTCCTGTGAAGTGTAGCGCGTTGAGCTTTTCCCCTGCCAGCGGACCTGCCCGTCCGGGACGGCCCTCACGGGGCTTGTTTGGGCTGAAAGCGGTACGGTCCCACTGCAGCAGATCAAGCCAGTCAGCCGCTGTTTGGGGCGTTTACTGCTGCCTCACTGGATGGGTCTGCACCACAGCATTGTGATCCTGTAGTTCTGCCTGTGTCTCAAGAATAATAATAATAATAATAATAATAATAATAATTCATGTATATTTATAAATTTATTATTGATTTATTATTGTTATATATAATTTCCATGAAGAAAAATAAAAACAAAGTTCCGTTGCCCTCGCCCGGACTAGGGTCACCGGGGCCCCACCCTGGAGCCAGGCCTGGGGGAGGGGC
>JAODJV010000061.1:33683490-33694699 GCA_026776665.1 Gnathonemus longibarbis | reverse complement strand
GTGGGGGGGGGGTGGGGGGGGGTGGGGGGGGGGGGGGGGGGGGGGGGGGGGGGGGCAGGGTCTGCTCACCTCCCCTTCCATGAAAGGAGCTTCAGTCAAAGTGGTTGCATGTGTTCAGCTTGGATCCCTCACGGGCCAGGAATGCATCTGATTGGGCTGAATCAGGACTTATTCGCTTTGATGGCAAATATCACATTATATAAGGAAAAGCTTCTCCTGGAGATTATAGCGTTAATACGGACAGTTTGTGACTTACACTTAAAATTAATCATTACATACAAATGTATGCAGGAGTTTACTATGTAGCTTATACAGAAAAAAAAACTGCTTAAAACGGACTGCTATTCACATTATTTAATTTAAAAAAATAGAGGGGCAAAACAAATGGCAATACAATGACAGACGTACTGCCGTGTTGCTGATATGAGCGACACGTTAAATCAGCACTTCCAGTATCCGTTTCTAAATGTAAAAGCCGAGTATAAAATGTCGTCTCTTTAACGTAATCAATGCATACGGTCGTCATCAAGAGGGGGGAGGCCACTTTTAAAACTATCGGTTCCACATCACGCTGTTGACATCCGACTGAAATGCGTGCAGAAATGTGGGAAAATGAGAAATAAGATTCAGGTAAACTGCAGAGATAAGGGGGTGGGGGCGTTTTTCTGTTTTTTTGGTGCAGGGAAAAACCCGTTGAAAGCATGCCCCCCCGCGATGCGCAGCCTGTCCGGAGTCGGGCTGGGAAAGGGGGGATGAGGCTGGTCCTTTAAAGCAAGAGGCGGATCTAAAGCTGAATGTCATTCCCCCGTGAGGCAGCCCGGCTCCGAGCCCCGTCCGCTTAAATGCCGCATTTCTCACGCCGCAGCCTCGCTTCTCGCCGCCTTTGCAGTCCTCGGTGAGAGATGGTGCCGTCGGTGCTGGGGCCGTTTTGACACCCGTACTCGGCAGCCCGAATCGTGGACGTTTAATGACCAAATGTGATTGTAAAGAACGGCTAAGGGAATTTAAAAAAAGACCAGGAATCACCGCCGTACACGTCTGATTGCCGTTTTAATGTAAGTATCACTTACTGTCCTGTTTAATCCGTGTTAAACTGTCACTATAGAACGTATTTCGGAGGCTGCGTCCCCCGAATTGCAGGTATTTCGGAGCCTTGGGTAGTTTTACAGCTGCCGTAAATCTTCGGACCTCAGCCCAGTAAGAAACCTGATGGAGGTGCATACATTAATTACCGTGCCATTAGGGCTTGGCTGCTGTTGCATGTGCCCGTTTTGGGCTGGTGAGGGCAGCTTAATGAGCTAGTCGGGTTGGGTGTTTTTAGTCAGTATGTGA
Source organism: Gnathonemus longibarbis (assembly GCA_026776665.1). Taxonomy (NCBI): domain Eukaryota; kingdom Metazoa; phylum Chordata; class Actinopteri; order Osteoglossiformes; family Mormyridae; genus Gnathonemus; species Gnathonemus longibarbis. The sequence goes on along the minus strand of JAODJV010000061.1, from coordinate 33,693,367 downwards.
CATGTTCATTCTTGCGAAATTACACTTTTTGTTTTAATTAATTAATGAATTGGGTGACTGAAATGTGTGCGTGTGGAAAAGGGCTCAGTTTTCATGTCCATGGAGTAATTGCTTAAAGTTATTAAATTCCGAGAGCTTTTTCGGCGTACTGGTTTTGGTGGGATTTATCTATCCTGTTTCGATTTAAATGTCTTCTATCTGGTTGAAAACGAAAGCAGTGAAAACTTAAACCTTTACGGTTCTTTGTCGTTAAAGATATTATATAAATACTTTGCCCTGCATGCGTCTACATTTACTATTTATCACGCACATACTGTATAGCTGTTTTTTCATCATTTTTTTTGCACTTTCGGGTTAGATGCCAAGGTGAATTACTTGTCTGAGCACTCGCACTTCGTACAATGACAAAGTTGTAGCTAATCCGATCTGATCTAATTGCGCACTCGCCTTATCCCGCGATCTGCATGTGGACGCTGTGATCCGCGGCCAACAGCCTCAACGTGCCTCTGTTGCTGTATAAACACCTTTTATTTTTGTAGCACTAAACCCGAAGAAAAACACCATCTCCTGTAGTTAATTAGTGATCTGTGGTGCGGGGTTTTTAACATTTTGGCTCCAGATGCGCGGACCCCACTTGGGTGTCGCCCGTCCGGCGTCCGCAGCGCTCCCTCGGCCCGTACTGACCCGAACCCCCCTCTCCTACCTCTCCCACTGGGGGAGGTATATGGATGTCTGATTTCTCCCAGTAACGAAACTTTCTCCGGCTATATGCTTTTTTTTTCAGCCAAGCCGTCGCATTACGGTTTTACAGCAGAGCGATTGCGCTGGGGGCAGCGTATCTTATCAGTGCGTTATGGGACAGATGAAGGGGCCTCACTATTAATCACCGCTACGCCCACTGATATGGATCCCAGTTCAGCACTCAAAAACCCATTTAAAACCAGTTAAGGATAACACAGTAACGTGCATGCTTTTCTCTACAGCTGCAGTGGTGCACGATACTGTGATGCATTATTTAATGCTAAGCCTATTTATCAGCTTTGCAGCGATATTCCCATTTTGGAAATTCTTTTTTTCCAACTTGTACTACTCCATCTGTCATCTGGCGTTTTCTTGGAAGGCGATTCTAGACCCTTTTCTCAGCCCCCTGATTCTTTTTTTCCCTAAATCCATTTAGTGATTTGTCCTGTAGAAATGCCACCCCCACGCCAAGGGTAAAATCCTACAATCGTCCCTGGTTTGGTCCAGCATTCCGGTATACGAAGTAGGTCCTGGCTCTCAGTCATTGCAGCACCCCGAGCAGCCGCGTCTTAACGATGCCCCTGTGCCATATAGGCCTATTCAGTGTTTTACACCTTGCTTCCGCCCTGTTTTCTGTTTTTTTTTTTAAAAAAAGCTTCTAGGACAATATAACCGTGAAATTCCTATACACGTTTAAGACAAACGGACGGGGATTTAAATCTACTTCTAAATACAAGCCCAAGGGAAGATGAGTTTGTTTTAAAGCAGGACAGGGCTAGGGGGCTTTGGGGTAGTATTTATGGCGATGCCTCCACCTAGTGGCCGAACGTATGGATTCAGTTCCGCGGGGTAAATTGTCGCGGCGGTTCGGGTTCATATAATACTACGGCTTTTAGTCAGTAAATAAACTTGTATCAATTTGAGGGTTATACTCCCAATACAGCTCTTATACGTCTTTTTCAACTTCCCGTGAACATATCGCTTATTCCGACGTAACCGCTTATGTCATTGGCTAGAGAACGTTCCTGATAAATCGTTTTTAAAGGTTATGCTGTGCTATGCATTGGAATCGGTCTGAACGCATCATGTGTGAAAACAATGTTGAAGTTAATGCATAAACGATTAGGACGGCCCTTAACTGTATCTCATGTGACTGGAATTTCTGTCAAGTGCTGCTTCTCCCTAATACATTAACCCAAGCAAGGTCACGCGGCGGACCGTGGCGCCATGGACGCGCATATAATCATGTTTGCGCGTATGGTCTTTTCTGCAAGGTCCTTTCGAGACCCAAGGTGTGAAAAGTTTAAAAAGCACAATGTAGTCTTTCAGTTTCCAGAGCCCAACCTCCACATTTCCACTAGTGGCTGGTTTCTGCAGCAGGAACGCCTCGTATGGGGGGGGGATGACTTTGCAGAAGGTGGCTCTTTTTGAGAGAGCCCTGCAGTGTGGGACAGGAGCTCCAAATCAGTTTAGTGCATAGGATCGATTCCATTTTTGAATTTCTATCTCAAGTCAGAGACACAGGAACACCAAGCATCAAACCATAAAGTGATTCCAAATTCATATGTTTATTGAAAAAGTGCATAGAAATTAAATTTTACTGACCTTGAGCTTCTTCCAGGAAACATTGTGGACTATTTGCCAGATGTTTAAAATGTAAATTTTGAAAACCAAGTTAAGCACGATATAATTTAACACTGATTTGTTTAGTTTTGTTTATATGTATGCAAAGTGTTCAACCCCCCCCCCCCTTCAATAAAAGACACTGCAGTTGCATTTTGTGTGTGGGGGGGGTACCCTCTGGTGTGCTGTGGCTTGTCTTGGCCCCATCCAGTGTGGAATGTAGCAGTCCCTGTGATTAATTGACTCTGTGAAGGCAGGCCCTGCCTTCAGTGCTCATCATCCTGACTGTGACTCGCTGATCCGTCGGCCGGGAACGGCCGGCTCCTGCTTTGCTTGCATGGGATTTGGAGTTTCCCTTTTGCTGCTACCTGGAGTGCAAGAGGCAGCAAATGGATCCGGCTTGAGTGTATCAGAGGCAGGCCTCCCTGGCCTGTGAGTTTAGGGGGTTACTCTGCTGCAGGAGCAGGCAGGCCCCCAAGGCCTGTGAGTTTAGGGGGTTACTCTGCTGCAGGAGCAGGCAGGCCGCTGAGGCTGTCTGACTTCTGTTGACTTAACATCTGGAACCAGCAGCTGCACACAAATGGGTGTTTGTTCAGGGATCAAATTAATCAAACGCGACTCCTAGTAAATCTCGGTAAATCCAAACACTCTGGTAGCTCTTCATCGCCCGACATCATGCCCTGCCAAGTGGATTCCAGGAAACGGACTCTCTTCGAGTCCTGCGACGTCGGTAATGGCATCGGCACACGCATCCGCTGGGGGCAGCCGGGAGAGGTGACGTGCTGTTAGCATGATATGATGGGACCTTCCCACGTGACGTGATATAGATCTGGGTCTGAGGAGGCGCATGAAGCACGTGTGGGCGTGTAATTAAAAACTGTAAACGATCACAAACCTCATTTTGTCAGTCTCACCAACTGTCCATGGGGGGGGGGCATGCGTGCATTCCAGACAGTGGACTGTTGGCCGACCATTAATTTTTCATGCTTTATTTTCTTCAGGGGTAATGTATTAGCGGGGCGCGAGAGATACGAGGTAATGACCACCGGTAACTGCATACCTGCGTAATCATGTGGTTACCCATAATGCAGCAGTGTAAATGTGAAGCTACACACTGGTTTTGTGGTTAATATAATCAGATGGTGACACCGGGGTAAGATCACAGGATTATCTCAGCAGTGGGATTTGCACAGTCCTGTGATGCTTTAAGGTGGTGATATTGAGTATTTTTTATTATTATCTTGCCTGGGCTGCAGATTCCCACTGGTTCTGACTACGGCTGGATCGCGTTACCATGACAATGCCTTTGGATAGAACGCGGCTAAGATGTTTATTTTAGTCTGGCTTTTAGAAGAGAGACGATTGTTTAGGTCATCTTGAGGAGGCTCCAGCTTGGAATCGTGGTGAGATGAAGCCCATGCAGATGTCCTCCTCCTTGTCCTCACTACTCACTACCTTTATAGTTCAGGGCTTCTCCTGGGGCTGCATGGCAAGGCCTAAAGTAAACTGGCTTGAGTAATTATTTATAGGTTTCCTGACCCCCCTGGTCTGAGGAATGCAAAACAACCCCCCCCCCCCAATCACCATTTCTGAAGTCTTGTCACAAGGGCCCAACTTCCTGTTCATTTTGTTCATTTTCTTGTTAATGTTTTCACATGAAACGCAAAAGGAAGGCTGAGGTGCCCGTGAAGCCGCCCGCCGCTGGGGGCTGCCAGCAGAGATGTGGGGGGTTTTATTTTTAAAAGGCACACGCTTCCTGTAAGCGCATCTGTCTTATCTGTGTTTTTTTTTTTTTCTTCTGGAGGCAGCCAGCACAGATAATCCAAGCAAAGTGTCCCCCCCCCCCAAAAGGGCGTGAACGGGCAGGAGAGCAGGGCTTTAAAAAGAGCAGCATTCTCGCGCTGCCCTATTTATACCCGAGCCCCATATGGTTGGGTGTCGGCTAGGCGCAGCCGACTCCGGGCCCCTCAGACGGAGCAGCCGACTCCGGGCCCCTCAGACGGAGCAGCCGACTCCGGGCCCCTCAGACGGAGCAGCGACGCAGGGGCCCTTGTTACTCGGCCCTGACGTGGCAGGATCAGCCTGCTGCATGTTTTTGGTCCCTAAATGCGATGTAGGATGCTGTGGGAATGGCAAATGGTGCAACCAGAGGATAATCTAAACATGTCTGGAATGGAAGCTTCCGGAGTCGCTGGTCTTTGTGGGTTGGGCTGAGTAGGCGTCCCCGTGGACGGGGTTGATACTGGGCCTGCAGCAGCCCGGCCTTTATGAAGCAGGCCTTTATGAAGCAGGCCTTTATGAAGCAGGCCTTTATGAAGCAGGCCTTTCATTCACGCCTGAGCTGCTGCTCCTCATCAGGGCACAGAGCTGCCCTTGTTTTCTAACATTTTGTCTTCAGCATGTTTTAGTCAAGTGCAGGTTTTCATAGCGAAGTGGACTAATTATAGTCTGAAGAGAGAGTTTGACGGCACTAAACCCACCAAGCTTTGGGCATCTCTGCAGCAATGGCTCCAGTACCTTGGTTTCTCACAGATGTTTGTGCTTTGATGTCATGGCTTTCTGAAGAAATCCCGTTTGGAGGTCGGTCCAGTTCTGTGCTGGATGGTGTCGGTTTTTTTCCTGTATGAATGAATGAAGATCTTTCTGAACATGGGGCTTGGAAGCTTCCCCTTAGATTTGTGTGTTTAATGCTCCTTCCTCAGCTTTGTTTATCCACAAACATTCAGAGAGTCATACCATGTCATATACGCTCGTCTAGGTAGTTTTTCTACAGAAACAAAAGTGAACAGGACAGCAGCCAGGGCATCGAGAAACCTATTTTAAAACTATTGTCCTTTATCTTATTGACTCCTGCAAGTCTTGTCCCAGTTACAGATCTTGTCTTTACGTGGAACAATCAGAGATCATCTGCCCTCAGAAATTTCGGGTCATAGAGCATTCCAGCTGCTGGAGTGAATCTGCTGTGGTTCCTGGAGCATCTGGAACCCGCCTCCGGTTCGTGTTAGACTTCACTGCTCATGGACGCCTCAAATCTGACTTTCGCAGTGAGGTGCCAGCAGTGGGCCTGGTCCCTGTCGATTTTCAGCACCTCTCCCCTGAGGTCCGTAATTATCCTGGGGCGCCTCCCGCTTTCGCAGTGAGGGCAATGGGGGGGCTGAGTGGACCATGGACATATTCGGCGGGTGCAGATGAAAGAGCAAGCTGTCGCCCCCGCTAATGGCGACCATGTGGATGTCATTATGTCGGGGGTGGCTAATAAAGGATGCGGGTGGGGGGAGGAATTCCTCCCTTGCCCTCTATGCAGATCTTATGGGGTCTAAGCAGCGAGGCCTTGTGCCCTGCTCCTCAACATTTAGCCGTGACTCCTCACATTATCTTTGACACTGGAAGGTTGATGTCTATGTTCAGCTGATGAAGATGGCCGCCCTTTTGTCCACAACATCTTGGTGGCATCTTGTGTGTCCTGTATCTCTGTAGCTTTGAGCTTACTTGGGTCCCTAATCAACCCTAATCACTTCCTGGTGTAAGTGGCTGTAACTGTGTCCTTATGGAGTGATGCATCTTGGGATTTTTTATTTTTTTTTTGTAGAAGGATGGAAATCATCTCAGAAGTCAACAAGGTTAATTTCCTCCCTTTAAGTACTCGAGCCAGTATCACACACAAATGTGCCTAATCTTTTTGCTAATATGGAACGTCAGAAATCGTGAAAAGGATACACATTGTTGTAGCACTGCACTCCCTGGCATCCTGGGGAAGACTTAATCTGACATGGCATGCAGTCGCCTTTCTCGGGGATGAGATCCTCAGGCAGTGGGATTGGTTTGGAACAAAGCCGGCAGATTTAGGGATTTTCTTTAGAATGAGAGCCCAGGATTGAAACCACGAGCAGAGATGTGGAACGAGAGAATAAAGAGGGTTTCTCTCTCACAACAGCTGGAATCGGAGCTTTGCTGGCATGAAATGTCACGTCAAGCGGGGATCTGTCCCAGTCTGCTGCGGATGGTTCAGCATAAGGCCCTGGTGAAATGTTTTGGTCTTTTGAGCATTTTTTTTTTACCTCTGGTTTTTAAGATCTTAAGCTTTAGTTCATACACCTGTAATCCTTGTTTCGTTAGAAACGCCACTTAACATTTTTTGGGGTCATTTGATTTTGGAAAATCCATGTCTTTGTTCGAACAGCAACTCCCCCCGCGGAGAAGCCTCCAGCTGTCAGAAGCGCTTCTTTGTTCCTTGAATGTATAACATGCCCATCACAGCAATTTAAGCTCCTTTAATGTCGAAGAATTCCACATCCCACATCAGCTGCCCTTGGAATGTGGCCCTCTGACGCTCGCTGAGGAGATCGGCCGGCTTTTCATAATGGCAGTTCTGTAATGTCTACATTCTGATACTATTCTGCACTTGGAGCGATTCAGTACCTCATCTCCAAAAAGCCCCAAATTGCCATCGTCGCACCTTGACGGCTTTTTCTGTCCTTCCCTATTCAACCCGAAATCTGCTTTTGTTGGTCTCGTTTGCGCACAGGGAGGTGTGATTTCCCCCTTTCGTTTGCTTGTTAGGGTAGCCTCATCTGTTAGCCTTGAGAGTGAACGCTCCTCATCGAAGCCGGACACTCGCCCACAGGTGGGTCAATATTGACCAGTGCTGGCTGAGGATCTGCTCCTCGTTACAACGCCGGCCCCACAATGGCCACTGGGGGCCAACAAAGAGTGTTTGTTTGCCTGGGGCCCTCACTGGCAGGGGACAGAGGAGGAGGATCAAAGCCTGGGGGCTGTTTGGAATGCTGATAGTGTCTTCCTGTTAGCGGCTCAGGTCGAGGAAGGCCGCCGGGCCGGACTGGAGCAGGGCAGATGTGCACAGACACTCCGCGGTATCTCCTCGGAGGTGGCTTCGGTGCGGTCCAGTAGGGTTGGACACCCCGCTACCGTGGGTGGTCACGCGATGCCACAGCTCACCAGCTAAACTTGTTTTCACCAGGACTGGAACATGCTGCTCTCTCCTTTGGTGAAATTCAGGCAGAATAATTGGGCTGATTATCTTAAAAGCTGATGTATGCTGATAATCATGCAGGAGCAGTGCTCCTGACTGTGTATTGGGGCCTCCAGTGTTTATTGTGCAGTTTAAGAGGACAGACAGTTGAAAGGGAGCAATTTTTATGTCTTGTGCTGTATAGAGAAATTACGGCAAAGTAATATGTAAAATGCGGTCAGGCTTTATGGACGCTCTGCTGGGACTGGAAGCTCGTGTGAAGCTGGGAGGCTTCTCCGCCCGTGGACCTGAGTGATCGCCTTGGCTCCTGTTCCCTGTCTGGTTTGCTTCCTGCAGGGTTCGGCTGGGCCACACGGAGCTTTTCCTGTGTAATTACAGGCAGACAGATGTTTCTTGCTCATCTGGATGGGCAGTAATGATGGTGGCAAGGCTGGGCCGGATCCAGGGGGTGGTGTTCGGTCTGGGTGTCGTCCAAGGAGCACCTCTGCTGGTGAACGGCCTGCTGTTTGGGACGTGCTGTTCCTGCCAGCGGACTTGTGGTGGTGGCTGGGGGGGGGGGCTTTTAGGGGTGACAGGATTTCTCCGGTAAATGTTTCGTGAACAGTTAGCGCTCCTCCAGCAGACTTGTGTGTAAGATATTGGAAGCTCTAGTTTGCCTTTTAAAAGGTGCCTGGCTGACAAGTCCAGGTTCTGCAGGATCCGATGGTGCGTTTGGCCAAAGAAATCTGTACTTTTCAGAGATGAAGCCGTGTGCCTGGGTACGAGTAGGGCTACGTTGGAGTGCCTCTCTTGGCAGCCTCCGTATCAGGACAGCAGGCCCTGCAAGAGGTGTGGATGTCCTGCAGGCTGTCTGCCAGGCAGTGTCCCCACTGCGTCGGGCTTACAAGGCAGGCCTCCAGAGTCCCAAAAAGGAACAAAATAACAGTTCAGAGTTCTTTGTCACATGCAGTGGGACTCGTGTAACATAGTGAAATGCTTGTTTTGACAGATTCACTTACTGGTATAGATAGGGAATATATTATGCTAGGTATGATATATCTAAGTAGTAAAATATATACTAAATATACCAACAAAAAAAAAGACAAACAGCACAACATGCTGCAAGGCAGTGCGCGGGAGCACTAAGTGATATTAACTGATGTTAGTGTTTTCGGAAAAACTTTTTTTTTTTTTTTTTAGGCTTCAGGAGTTCTGGATTTGGCCAAAAGCCAGAATGAGACATTAGTGCTGGGTGTTGGTATTTAAAAAAAAAAAAAAAAAAATCTTCTGCAATCCCTTGTAATGAGCCCCGTTAACATTGAGGGAGTCATTTCGGCTCTGAAAGGCTGCCATCTATAGGTGGTGAGTGTCAGTGCACCGCCGCTCGGGGTCTGTCGCTGAACCAGCTGTGTTTCACACAGCTGCTTGTTTAAACACAGTCCCCACTACACTCTGTAGAGTGTCTCCAAACACCCTTTGTTTCATCATGGTGTCGACAAATAAAAGTGCTTCCCCTCTTTAACTGCCAGGGTAATAACCCTTTACAGTTCCCATTGTTTCCAGTTAACTCCTGGTTTTACAACTGAAAGAGAAGGTGCCCAGTAGAGGGTGAAAGCTTATTTCCTTTCTGGCGCTGGCTTAGCGCTCGGCTGAGCGGCTCCTGCCTGCGTCTCTGTAATGGCTCTTCACTGTGGCGGCCCTGAGTTGGTCATGAGATGGAAGCTGGAAGCTCTCGTCGGGGGAAAAACTGCAGTTAGTGCCGTCTGAGACACTTTGGCGACGCATTTTCATTCTGTCGGTGCTGATGAACGTGACGCTTCCTAATCACCCTTTGTGATTTAAATCTAGAGAAAAGCAGCTGCAATAATTAGGGCTGAACAAACGCACAGGCTTGGGTTTCTGCAACCTGCCGGTCAGCAGTAACCATGTGGTGTTTACATGCTTCTGAATTCATGTCATCTGTACTGAAAGCTATTAAAAAGCTGCCTTAATACTCTTGGAAAGGATTTTTAAGATCCTGAAATTGTTACCGGAAGCTTTACATACGTGCCGTAATCCGAGTTGGGGATCGCCCTTTATTTTTGGCTCGTGCCCCATGACTCGGGAACTTCAAGGCGTGTTACAGGATATGTGGAGGGCAGATGGGTTAACGTGACTGGCGTTTTTATGAAAGCAAACGTGTTCGATCAGCGTCGCCCCGCTTATCAATGTCCTTTTGGGCGACGTGGCCGCTGAAGGGAATTCTGCACATGAACTATGAGACGGGTCAAGTGTAACCCTAACCCTAACCCTAACCCTAACCTCTCTGTTTCCTCTGCTTGTAAAACTAATGGCCCCCAAACGTTACAAAGACCCCACGGAGGTAACAAAAGATGGGGCTTTATGTCCCGGGTGTTTCAGATTTGCTGGTGTGAAAATGGCAAAGGGGGGGGGGGTTACCTAAGGGTGATGAGACTAATCAGCACGTTTTACCGCCCGAGGTGGCCCGGTGAGTCAGGGGCTGGGAGCTGCATAGTCAGCACACCCCCCCCCCCCCCCCCCCCC
>JAODJV010000061.1:33635388-33652888 GCA_026776665.1 Gnathonemus longibarbis | reverse complement strand
AGGTCGCGGGCCCCGGCGTCAAGGGCCCCGGCGTCAAGGGCCCCGGCGTCAAGGGCCCCGGCGTCAAGGGCCCACCTCAACAGACAGCATCAAACTAAAGAAAACAATCCACGCATGAAAACGTGATATATAATTGGACGTATAAAGCCGATGGACCCAATCAGGACGAGATTAGCAGGTTTAAGACCCTCCACAAAAGAGCTTTACTGGCAATTAAGGGGGGGGGGGGCACTTTGATGCTTATGGGGGGAAGGACTTCAAAACGGCCTACCCCCCGGCTCCCAGCACGACGCCCATTAGGCTTGTTATCCAAAATGCATGGCAAGGGGGTCAAGAGGGACAGAGCAGCAGCCCGGGTTTGCTGACCCCCCCCCCGCACCCCCACGGCTCCTTGGCTTGCTTTGGGTCCCTGAGGGCCCCTGGGCGAGGCCTTCCGCGTCGGGCCCCGTGCCAGGGGCAGCCCCAGAACGAGGTCCGAGCCACATGCCCAGAGCAGGACCACGGTGCCCTTTGGCCCCCACGGTGGGGGGGGCTTCCTGTGAGAGCTTCACGAGGGTCCCGCTGTGGAGAGGCCATCGACCTCCTGACCACACTCCTCCCCAAAAGCCGGGCCCAGAAGGGCCATCTCCAACCCCCCCATGCCCCCAGGCCATATCCCCCAAACGACTGCGGGGGGAATCTCTTCTGGGGACGAGTCAAGGCCCCCGATAACGAGATTACAGCTAGCTGCGGGGCAGGGGGGGGCAGCTTCACAGAGCTGACGGTATTGCTACGGAAACGGGCTCGGAGTGGGATGGACGGCTCACGCTCCCCGGCCGGTTCGAAGTCTCGCGTCTCTGATTCAAGCGCAGCCAGGAAGCCGGTGTTTACATCTTCCAGGAGGGCTTTTCACTTTCATAAATAAATACCCTGAGATCAAAAGCGGCAAAGATTTTTTCCAGCAGAGCCTGGGCAGGACGCGTGTGAGGGGGGGTGTTAGGCAGGTACAGCTGCACGCCTGCCGCTGGGCTGCGGGGGGGGGGGGTCACACAGGGCCCGCTGCAAGCAGCCACGCCCCCAGGATGTGAAGCAGCATTCGACACACAAAGTCCAGCTCCTTCAAAGCTCATGGTCACTGCTGCCCTCTGCTGGCAGCACAGGAACCTGCAGCATCCTCCCCCCTGTCAGGTTTGGTGCCAGAATCAGTTACAGGTTTGCTTGCTGAGAAAATGACAACAGTGACAGCACATTCCCCCCCAACCGATTACTCAGGCCAACCGTCACAGGTTCAGTATTACAATACCACATAACAGACGGTGGTATTATAGGTAGGAAATCATTTTTTGTTATTCCACAACTATTCCCATTCCTAAAAATAAACAGCCACAAATCGATAGAGGCGCCGCGCCATTCTTGCCGGGTATTGCTGCATGCATCTTCACATTCAGACGTGGTCAGTGTCAGTTACCACAGATGCTTCTTGAAAAGCAAAAACTAAAATTATAGTAACCTGGAAAAAAAATCATTTGCTTCAAAAGTGGGTCAGTTCAGCAGGAATTATCAGGCATAAGTAGCATAAGTTTCACTCGTACAACCCCGCCCCCAGTAAAATATGGCCATTAAGCTTCCCTTGGGGGGGGGGGCAGGAGTGGCACAGACTTCTCCTCACCTGAACTCCGGCTGCCGAGCCCCGTGCAGCTCGTCACGGGCGTCTCTGTAGTACTGATAGGTGTCGTCCTGCAGGGGGCGACAAACAGACGCGTGTCACAGCTCATGTCCCTTTAGGTAAGAGACTTACAACAGCTACAAAATGTAAAGATATCACTGATGACACACTGAATTACCCACCTGAAAGCTGAGAAGACATTTTTACAAACAATTTTGTTGTTTCACCAAGACCAAAGATTTGGTTTAACTAAAACAATCCCATGACCCTGATCTGGATAAGCATTTGGATGGATGGATGGATGACATTCAGTTAAAAAATTGCATAATTATGAATTCCAGATATAGCAGCATGGCATGAATCATTATACCATTCTCATCATGCAGAATTTAAGGGTTACGCAACTTAACTTTTAATATTGTATGGTGTACAACAGGCGACCCATGTAAACAAACGTTATCTAGCACTATTGACTTCAGGAAACTGATATGATCTGCATTGTAATTGTGATCAATGCCCACAAAACGGTGACGGCACACACCAGTCACTATGGCCAATGCCCACATTATGAACACACATGCTCATTAGTGGTTAGTGGTTAGCGGTTAGCCTGCTATGGCTTGGCTACATTGTAAAACACTAGTTTAAGCTCCAACTACTGTTGCAGACGCAGGTTCAGGTTACAGGCTCATTAAGACATTTTAGTAAAACAAGTCTTGCACTGGTTATGATGTAGAGATGACTTGCATGAAATATCTTCTCTTTAAAATACCTAAGAACCTCAGTATTGTGAAGAAACTATATTTCTCTCACAGAGGCTAACAGCCCAAGGAAGATGGACAGAATGCTTGAGCAAGAAGATCGGGTGTGGAAATTTCATGCCGTTCGTGCATCTATCCATCCATCCATCCATAGTGGCAAGACAGGGAATAAACAAGGCGGAAGTAACCATGCCAGGTACAGCACCGCGCTAAAATGTCAGCACCCAGATTTCGGTGTCAGTGCTCAGAACCATGGCAGCATCTGCTGCATTTCCTTCACAAGACTCAGCGGTAGAGATGATGTCATTTCCTGCCTTGTATCCAATCGGCAGGTGAGGCACGACGGGCCACACACACAGTCAGGCTCGCTGACGGCCTGAACTCCTGTCTGCGCGTGTCGGTCACCGGGCGGCGGTGCACGTACCCGTCGCGGCGGGCCACTCCTCCGCTCGCTGGCAAAGTGGCTGTTCTCACCATAGTAGCCACGCTGGTCATCGCCGTGGTAACTCCGTGGGGCCCCGTTCGGGTAGCGGGGACTGTCATATTCGAAGCCACGGATATACTCCTCATCCGGTCTCCCGAAGCCGGGTCTCCTCTCACTCATCTCACGCAAGTAGGGACCCTGCAGGCCCAGATCAAAGACCCGTTACGACCACGGGCCGGTCCCGCTCACGGGCCACCTTAAAACGGGCCACCTTAAAACGGGCCAATCAAAGAGGTCGCTCATCTGATGGGAACAGCGACACACGAAACGACTTACCTTCACTTTGGGGGAATTAAGACAGCAAGACTGCTGCTCATTTCCTTTACAGTTTCTGCATAAATCAAAAGCTCACAATTCTCTCCAGTTCATACTGTGCACATCTGAGCACACTGACAGGGATTAGGGTTGGAACTATTTTAATAAGTACTGGCTGCTGAGCAAATCACAGAAACAGACACAGCATGCACTAGTTAATTCACATGTCCTCTCAGACTGTTAAGCTATGATTGGCTCTGCTGGCAAAACCCACAAACGCAGTCGAATATACACCTCTGCGCAATCGAATAAACACCTCAGCGCAGTCGAATAAACACCTCTGCGCAGCCACTCCTTCCTGCAGGCTCCAATGTCCGGCATTTATAATAAAAACAATGAACAGAGCCAGTGATACAGTGTCAGAGAAGCCCGCGGCTCTGGGGAATGTAACCATCCGCCTACACACTTCCACAGCAGGTGACACTCAGGCATACGTGTGCTAAAGCAGAAAGCAGGAGCCACCAGGGGAACAGCGCCCCCTAACAGAGAGAGACAGAATGCAACTCACCCCACGGTCCGGATGGAACTGCGGCTCATACATCCCCCGCATGTCTCTCTCCCTCCGGTAGGCCACTGTGAGAAGCAATGGGAGAGAACTACATTAGAACTACATTAGAACTACACTGCCTGCAGTGCACCCTGACGGGTGTTCCAGCTGTGTGGTAAACTGCTATGCAGTGTTTTTTAATCATTCTGTTGTTGCAGGTCCTGCTCATTACTGCTGTCTGTTGGGGCAGTAATGCCAAAAAGGGGGAGTCTGCAAAGCTGAGCCAGCTGATTAATAAGGCCTGCAGCTGGACACGCTGGGGGCGGCAGGCCTGCAGCTGGACACGCTGGGGGCGGCAGGCCTGCAGCTGGACACGCTGGGGGCGGCAGGCCTGCAGCTGCACACGCTGAAGACCGTCCCCTCAACAACCATGGAGATGAGGCGCACATTCACTCAGAGACTCGCAAAACTGAACAGCACAGGTGCTCCTTCCACACTGCCACAACTGCAGATTTCACTGCAGACAGAAATGCCAAGCCATGATAGTTATTAAAAGTACAATGCTGCTTCATCTAAATGCACCTGTGTTATGAACAGACTTTGAATGTGTATATATTCCATTTGCAGAACAGGCATTTTGCATTGTATTTACTACAGTGGTACATTGTTTCCACAGTTTTCTTTAATCTGTTATTTTATGCTTATTTTCTTACTGATTGTACTATACATATTTGTTTCTACTATGCACTCTACTATACTATACACTCATGCATTTCTTTCTGTGCTGCTGGACAAAATTTCCCCCATGGGGACAAATAAAGCTCCATTTTATCTTCTCATCTTATGAGCAGGAATGCGAGGACGTGAGGACGAGGCAGGCATGCTGCGGGGAGACGCTGTCCCAGCTGAACGGCCGACATCATGTACCCTGCAAGTCACTTAACCATCGTGGCCAGTGTTTCTGTCTGCCAGGCAATTGGAAACAGCATCCCCAGGAGGCTCCTTAGAGCCTGCAGCATCTCCTACAACATTCTTCTCACTGGACTTGCCATCTAACGGGGGATCCTGCACAGACAGATGGCTCCTTTGTTTATAATTAAAAAGGTAATTGAAGGTTCAACACAGCCCCCCTCTCATTAATTACTACAAAGGACAGAGGGGGTGGCACGTGGGCTCCCGCTGCTCTGGGGGGTCAGAGAACTCCCAAGGGTGGTGAGATCTGCTTTCTCACCTGCGTGGTGATGAGCCAGTAATGATGCCCTCAGAGCGTTTAAAGGCACAGCGGCTCAACTCCCTCACTCCCAGCACTGAACCGCAAAGCAGCCATTTAGTGCTGTGTCTAAGGGCATTCCAGGGATTTCTGCACAGAACAGGAGTGGAGTTCACCCAAACGGACAAGTGTCCCAGTCTACCTGCCTGCAGACCCAATGGCTTCAGCACCGAGCCCCTCTGAACTGTACTGGCATAGTAACCAACATTACTAGACTGGAGAGCAAGCCAGATCCCCAGTGCTGAATAGGGACTCAGAGAGCTGGTTATTTTCCCTTTTCATACATTGTGATTAAAGTACTTCCAGACAGTTCAGGCCTCCGTAGTTCATGGCAATACATCTCAAATAGACACGTTTGAGGAGCCTGAATGGAAGAACATTGTGGTTCATTTCTACAGCTCATCCCATACCGTTGTGTTTAAGTCCAACGTGCAGCATCAGCAATAGGCATCACAATCATAGGATTTCATTTAGGTCAGGGGTGGCCAATCCTGTCCAGAAAGGGCGGCTGTGTGTCGCTACAACTCCCTAATTAGAGGACTGATTGGCTGAAGAGTCCTCACACCTAGGTCTGAACAGCTGATCTGAAGATTATCCAAAAACCCGCAATCACCCCGGTCTTTTGCAGATAAGAATGGCCACCTCTTATTTAGGAGACTGTGCATACAACCAATTCAGGCTGGTTTTTTGGTCTGGATGAACACATGCTGCTGTAGCATATATCAATATGTCATGCTCTGGGTAAATGTTGATTTTTATTGCAGTCGTGTTGAGCAAACATTCCCTGGCACAACACATTTCAGATCACCATGAAAAGGATGTATGGACCGTTAAATAAATTAAATGTGGTACAATAATCAATGTTGTAAAAAAGACTTACTACTTCTGTATAACTGTAACTGCCCGGCAGATAGTCTGAAATAAAAAAGAAAAGTCATTTAAATTGCAAATATATAGCACTGTCGTTTGGGTCGTTTACAGTTTCTACTTTCATCTAGCTAAAGACACAAAAGCAAAACTTAATTATGAGCTAAAAGACAACATTAGATACACCACTGAGCTACAGAAGAGTGGGCTCACCAGACGTTAATCAGACCCGTCGGCTAAACAGATAGCAACACATTTCCACCTGCATCGTAAAGCTAATTATATAATAATATATATTTTTAATGATTCACTGTATGAAAAATGGTAAGAAGACACTGATTCGTACGTAAACGTCTGAACAAACAAAACACTGCCACACAGGATGCCCTTAAATATACGTCCAAAAACTTACCGGCTTTATCATTCGCCTTTTATTCAGCGGCACACATGTATTACTATTAATGTCCATATAACAAATCAAACGTAAAACTCCATTAAAGTCCCAGTTGGGGATCTCTACCTCCCGCAGACCTAGCTACAACTTTCCCCACATTACCTAAAAAAACGAGAGCAAACGACGATCTTGCAGCCACTTCCGGTGCACGAATAGAAAGCATTTATTGGATGGCGGCCTTGTTAATCATTACAGACACTAGGAACGTCATCTTCAAGCGACAAACATGTAAAATCAACAAAGCGCTCCGGGCTTTTCGCCTTTTCTGCGACCCGCTTAGATTCAGAACGGAACGGAAGTCAACAATCAAGCCTTTGTACAGTATAGTGCTCTGATCTTTTCTCATATCAAATTATTTTGGCCTGAATTGTTTTTTTCTTGCTTCTGTCAATTTCTGAAATGAACTTGCTTTATTTTTTCCATTACCATTATCGTCTTACGTTGCCCTGATACTGAAGGATTACCGGTACAATATATTCGTTTTCATAGTTAAAACGAAAAAAAAAACAGTTTGGGTTTAAAATTATAACTGCTTCAAATTGTCATTATATAATTATTCTCATGTTTGCCTGACACATTGCACGTCTTTATCCAGTAACTTGTTTGCAAGAGAAACGTATACTGTGTGAGATTTACAAGAGATCACAGTGGTTTTTATAATTTTGAAAAATTATTTCACGTGTCTTTCTTAAAGACGGCGACAACCCAATGTAATAACGTAATATTGCTGTATTATGTATCTTCGCATAAAATATGGCAATTCACAGAAAATTAAGTTAGACCAAAGAACTACTTAAATTTACTTAATATTTATAAAAAATAAAACTATTGTTGTCTACACACATGGCACATAAGCACTCTGTACTCCGAATGGGTTTATATTCGTCTTGTGTAATCAGACTTTCCATTACTGCATGCAGCATACTGTTGATCTACATTCATATTTTGGGTGGTTTACTTGCAAAGCACGGTGGATGTCTCCTAACCTCAGCATCTACAGCTGCTTCGTCTGCTTTGTATGAAAAACGCTTCTAGACTCATTTATAATTCTGTGACTGTAAATAGGCCAGTCTGGGGCTTTCAGCAGTGCAACAAAAAAGTAATCTGTGTAGCTGGGTGAATATATTTAACACCAAGAAATAAAGGATAAACACACTAAATGTACAACATTTTTTGTCCACTTTCTTCCATTCTATAAGTCGAAATTAGGAGCATCAGCTTTGTAATGCAGCCAGGCTGCTGTTTAAAACGGCAGGAAAGTGAAACGCTAGAATGACGATCAGTTATATAATTTTGTGTCGAGGTTTCTCTCTTATATTCCAACTATATCCATAGAAAGTGGATCTTCTGTAATATGAGTCGCTTTGGACGCTTTGAACTTAACTCATATAAAAATAAGTTCTGCGTATTCTACATTCCTCTTGAACGTTTTTGGAGATTGAACCTATTGACCCATCTGTTTTCTCAATCTTATTGTCTGATTTCTTTATGGTTACATTAATGTAACTCGATTTATTAATTACATTTATAGAATTTGAACACAGGAGCACAAAACTCTCATCCATTACATTTTCATATAAAGACGAGCCTAAGTGTTTTAGGTGAACCCTACAATAGACATAAACGATAGAGCTCGTGCGCCTGTTTTCTCCTGCGTACACACTAGGCGGCCCCGCCTCTTTACATCACTCAAAATTTCACAGGTGGCGATTGGCCCGGGGCGACCACGTGATCGCACCTCCCCGCCCGCCTGCAGTTTCCAGGGCAGCCAGGAGCTGCGTCATCCGGGCGCCGCCGTTTCTGCTCCGAACCGAGCCTTGTCTTCGGTTCGTGGCAATAAAAACAAACAACAGACGCAAAACAAGTATCGGTGTAGCGACATGGGAGACAAGAAGAGCCCGACAAGGTTAAACACCCCCTTATATGTTGCTAAGAGGCAGGGACGGCACGGCGGGTGACCCGAGCGAGCCTTAGCGGATGGGTCACTACGCGCGTTGCTACGCAGCCGGCCGCCATGGCGGACTTGCTCTTTCGCTAGTATCGAGCCGTGTGACGGGAAACGGCTTCGTCGGCCGGTGTAAAAGCTTTACTTTCTGTCTGTTTGTTTTTTTGTTGTTGTTTTTTTGAAGGCCGAAGCGGCAGTCCAAGCCTTCCTCTGACGACGGATACTGGGACTGTAGCGTTTGTACGTTTAAGAACAGCGCAGAGGCTTTCAAGTGCATGATGTGCGATGTGAGGAAGGGGACGTCGACACGGTAAGACGGCCCGCCGGCAGCCTTCTAACGCGTCCACACGGCTGTTTACCGGAGAAAGTAACGGAGAAGCTGCTGGTCAGGGCGCAGCTCGTTCCTAGCACCGAGGTCGGTCTGCGTCTTTAGCCACTGCGCCACCCGCTGACTGCTTTCTGAAGCAAAATACACCACCAAAATCCGGGTTTAGTTTTGGGGTGGATGCGTGTCAGACATCACACAGGGTCTCTATACCATTTGTGTCCTCGGTATTTATACTTATTAAAGCTGCACTGTACATAAATATTCATCAGCGGTGGAGTAGTTTTACTTTTCAGAAACACTCCTAGGAAGTAACCTGAGTGTATTACATTGAGCTTGTGTTTGTCTTCAAGCAGTGACAAGGCTGAGAGGATGGATGGCCACAGGGGAGGGGGAGAGATGTTGACTCTACTGCTCGAGTCATCCGTCATGCTGTTCTTGGGGGAGGGGTGGTGGTGTTAGGGGATGTCCAGGACCCTCTCGTGGTTAGAGATCAGCCATGTAGAGGAGGCGTGGCAGCTGTCAGACACAGCCAGTCAGCATGCGGCTGCCTGATCCTCACAGGGGCTGTTTCACACAACCCCCCCCCCCCCCCCCCCCCCCCATCCCGGGCTCCAGCTGCTTGGTCACTGGCTGCCAGACAGCCGTTAATGAACCTCCTGCCAAGGGCAGAGACTGAGGCACCCACGACTCTCGTGGAAATGCCGAGGCGTATGTGCTCACCTATGCTGCGTTACGGATTCTTACGCCCAAGAGCCTTTGTGTTGCGATTTCACACTTATCTCTCCTTTTTCCCAGTGCTGCCAGGCAGTGTTTTATTAGTAATAAAATGCTACTGTTAATGAATCACTGTCATGTGATTATCCCATAGGAAGGCAGTTTTGTTAATGGATACAGACACAACCAGAGGTCATTCCGCTGCACAGAGCTGCTGTAGTGTCTTGGATATCCTGTTAGGTGTTAAAATGGCAGTATTTACAGCCCACCCACCCCGCCCCCCCAGTTATACCCAGCTCAGTCATCGGCTGCACCCAGAGACTGTCAAAAAGGAATCACATTGATTGCAGGTTAAAAGGCAGATTAAGCAGTTTTAAAGGCTACGGGAGACTTTTCATCTGCACAGAATTAGCATTTTTCTGCACAGGGCTTTCTGATTAGTTACTGAATTCCTTTCTGCGTTACGCCGGTGCTGCCATGTTTGTACCCCTGAGGTTGTTTTAATCAGTCCTCAATCAAGTTTTACTGGCATTTTAAGGCTGGCTCTCTGGTTTCAGTGCCACTGTGTAACTTAGTGCACAGCTAGAGACTGTGTTTGGTTGTTTTCATTACCCAGACACCTCTCTGTGCTTAGCCACACTATCCCACCTCTGTGCTTCCTTTACTTCATTTCCTTCCTGCAATGCCCTTAATCAGAGGAGGGTTAGGGAGGTCATCCAGACCGGCCGACTCACCTGATGAGAATACTGACGCTGATAGCATTGAGGGGGTCAGAGGGCCCGCTACGCTGTGTGTGCTCGCAGTGATAAAGCAGGTCGTGCCGATTAGCCTTTCGGCCCTGCCTAGCCTCTGTCCGTCACGCCTCATACTCCCAGCTTCCTAAACGCAGTGGGAGAAGGGGTGGATCTCTTTCCGCACGCCGGGAGCCTCGCTTTGCCTCTGTCCTTGCCCAGCACGCCGGGCAGGATGTCTCATGCTGTATGGGCTTGACGGGTCGCCAGACAGCATGGGGGACAGCCCCCAACACCACCACCGAGCTCTGCCGCACAGCCCAGTTTATGGAAAAACACCCAGAACCTCCCCAATGCTTCCCTGTTTAGCACTGGGGGCCGCCATCTACTCGATTTCTCTGAATACCTGGCAGTAAAACAGAAGGATGGAAGCGTCCATCTTTTTTGGTTTTTGGCAGGTCATTAGCAAAGGCATCATTAGTTTAGCAGAGGTTAATTGTTTCTTTTTCCCCAACCGGAGGCCTCTACGGGGCAGTGTTGGGGGGTGGATTCCTGGTGAGGGTTGTGGGTAGGTGGGAGAGCATTGAGTTTCATTAGGACGGGACTCTCAACATGTTAATTACACTCCACGTTGCGCCTCAGTACAGTGATGTAAGTGCTCCAAATGCTGATGCACTGTTACAGGATTACTGCTTTTCTGGACTTAATACACTGGTTTTCAGCTAAAACAAAACTGTTTATATACTAAAATATATTTAACGTTTGAACTGAATTAAATAACAGACTGCTGATTACACCTTACGGAAGATGTGAAGACTTTCCGAAAAAACCAGCGGTGCTGCCCTGTAGTGGCCGGCAAAAAGAGCAAAACGTCAGCGGTGGAACCTCTGAAACCTTCTCCGGCAGAAAGGCAGCTCAGGCTGAAGCTGAGACCTTTCAGCAGGGCAGGCTGTTTAATCAAGGTGCAGGGGAATATGCAGGAGCCGTATTTCTGCATTTACTCACAGCCGTCTAATATCTCATTCTCGTCACGTGCGTGACTCCATTAAGTACGACTTAGCGCTATAAAATAGGTAGAGTGGAGTATTGATTGGTGCTTTAACATCCTGTGCTGTGTTAATGCCGCCCCGGTCGCCTCGCTGTCCTCACTTACCGCCGGGAGCCTCCACACGGCCAGCGATACCCTCACACCGTATCTACAGCACAATCCCCAAGTAGTGGACTGCGGAGGAGATCGTGGGGACTTACCGGAACAGCCCCCCCCTCCTGAAAACGGGCCTTTTTAATGTGCAGCAGAGGGATTTATTACAGGACTGAGCCACGGATCGTCTCAGTGCACACTGCGAGCTGGGCTAAGTAGGAGGTTCGAGGAAATCGCATTAGGTTTGGGGTAGATAAGATTTGGATATAAGAACTGGCTGATAAATCAATTGAATAGTTCAAAGCAAAACAAGCCACATGGTGGCTAATGGCAGGGGTGTCTCCAGTGGGGTTATGCTTGATGGGACTTGTTCTCTGGTTTTGGCTGGTACATTTTTGCCTCTAACATGAGCTGTAATTGATCCTTTCCAGGGCTGCTCTCGGCTGAGTGTAACTGGGATGTAGAGCAGGGCCCTCTGACTGAGATGAGGCCTCAGAGGCATGTGCTGACCTCTGCTCCCAGCTCAGAGGGTCTGCTACCTGGGATTTTGTGATGCTGCAGTCATGTGCCTTTCTGCATTTCCGTTCCATAAGCGTCCCTCTGTGCTCTTCCCAGCATGCATTGCTCCTGCTGTCCCTGCATAATCGCTCTACTCATGTCTGAGGAACCAAACAAAGGAGCCAAACAATCGTAGTTGTAGCTTTCCTCACGGACGGTACGGGTTGCGCCTCCGCAGGTCCACAGACCTTCTGCTGTTTCTCATCCTGCTCCAGGAAGCCCCGCCCAGTCTCCCAGTTGGTCTCCCAGCAAGTGACGCAGCAGTTTGCATCTCCGACCCAGCCAAAGAAGGAGAAGAAAGACAAGACGGATAAAGAGAAGGGCGAAAGGGAGGCAGCATTTAGAAAGAGCAGCCATCGGAGGATGAGGTGAGAGCAGCCACCACATGGTTACCATGTTGAACTGGATGATGTCATACATATGATGATGTCATACATATGATGATGTCATACATATGACGATGTCATACATACAATAACATCATACTGCTGCTTAAGTGCAATGGTGCCGCTTCAGCTCCACTAATGTGATTTGGTTTTGATACGTGTGACACGTCTCTCTCTGTGCCGCATGCCCTTGGGATGCTCACTAATAATGTTGGTAATGCCAAACAGCCCTCTCTGAAAAGTAGCTGCTCTCAGGCCTGAGGTTTGCTCCTCTCCTGCTCTGTGTGACCAGGCCCAGGTTGAAGAATGTGGACCGGAGCAGTGCTCAGCACCTGGAGGTCACCGTCGGAGACCTTACCGTCATCATCACAGACTTCAAGGAGAAGAGCAAACCCACGCCGGCTCCGGGCGAGCACCACGGTCAGAGCGGCTCTGGATCTGACGGCGCCGAAAGGGGGACATCGCGGTCGTCCTCGCCCCGAGGGGAGGGCTCCTCACTCAACGGAGAGCCTCACTAAGCCCCCCCCCCCCCACACATTGCTGCTTCAGTCATTTCTGCACATTCTCATAAAGTCTCTCATAACAGACATCTCATCTCTCCAACCCGCAGCCTCTGGCGCAGGGATGGCATTTTGGAAGTCTTCCAGAATGTTCCCTGGGGGTCGACTGCTTGTCTCCAGTGACATTTGTTACCCGTTAAGATCACTGTCAGAAAACTGGAAAAACAGCACTGAACTTCCTTCTAGGATGGCTCTATATGTTCCGGGCTGCGTTAATGTGGTAGTATTGTACATTAAATCAGTGTTATATTGACAATATACACTTAATCATACTCTTCTATCACCTTTTAGATGGACCTGGGACTGCTGTGGCCTAAAATCAAACCTTATTTTAAAAGTATATTTCAGATAGATGGATTTGCATTATGGGAAAGATGGAGCCTCTGGGGACATTTGATGAAATTTGACGGTCAGCAGTGGGTTTGCAGAACCCTCCTGTGCCTGTCTGTCTGTCACACAGTGCGGACACGAGAAAATGCACGTCCTGCCAGCGGCTGGGAGCCACTCACTACAGATCACGGCCCTCTTGCATTTCTGGTCATATCAGGCCGCACAGATATGTGCAGAATCATCCCAGCTGCTTGCTGTGGGAGGAAAATGTTCTTGAGTGAAAGAATGAAATTGTTCAAACTCCAAGGCCGATATCGTATTTTATACAGGCTGCCGTGTTCCCATTCACTTTGGTTTATATTTTACGGTTCACACAAAATAAAAAGGAGATGATGGACTCTATAAAAATGCATGATAAATGTGTGGCTGCGTTTGTGAGTCTGTCGCTGGGGTTTCCGGCTGTTCAGCCTGGTGCCGAAAGTCCGGCCTGGGGGAAGACGACGAGGGTGGCGATGAGGGTGAGACCCGTGTAAATACGCAGCGACCCTTTGCACACGTGAGCAGGCCGTGCGAGTCCGCACGAGCACAGTGAACGGCAGCGCAGGCGCCCCCTCACTGCGGGTGGCGCTGTCTCGTGGTTTTCGGGGGCTGTGAAATCACCTCAGTCATCTCTGACAGATGCGGCTCTCCTCGCTTCATTTTCACTCGTTCTCATTTACCTGCGATTTTCTTCCTCACCATGCAGCAGCTGCAATAAAAAATACCTTGCTGGCCTTTCACTTTAGATCCTGCCTGATTCTGTATTCCAGCAAGTGTACATGTGTGTGTTTTGAGGTAATTGTTATGTGGCGGGGCAGGGCTTGCTATGAATGATTAAAGATTCAGGGATGAAGGGCTGTAGACAGACAGCCCAGGGCGTGGACCCAACCATTTGTGATCCTTGGCCTATATATAGGATAATGAAGGTAACCGTGCACTCAGTCATGATTATAGGGATCACTCTCTCGCACGAAAGACTAACTAAGATCTAATCCTGGTTTTGCGTGCAGAGTGACGACATTTCACACAGACTGTTGTTGACCACACCAGTAGAAGATCTGCAGCACTTAAGCGTTCGGTAAAGCCGATGCTGTGTGAGAGGCGATGACCTGAGTGACAGCGCAGACCCCTCACACCCAGGCCAGGAGGCTGCAGTGAAGTCGGCACAGTGCAGTGACTAGTGGCAACAGCTGGGGGGGGGAAACTGGCCAAGCCATCCCTGTGGTCTGAGCAGGTCACATGGGCTGCCCCCCCCCACAAAGACACCTGTTTCACTCAGGGTCATACCAGGCATCCTTCCTTTCAGATTAATATCTAAAAATGACATGTAACAAACGTGCATTGCAGGCAATAAATAGTATCGTCAACTGATAATTTCACTCACAGGCATTATTTCTGTCTTTGGATATCTGAGGATTTCTGATTTTCTTATTTGATAGTTTGTTGACTAGATAAACGTGTATTAATCAGCCTACTTGGTTCTGCTCATTAAACTCAGAGATGTTTGATTAAAAAGGATTTCTGGGTAGTTTGTTATTTACTGCTTATTTATCCCGTAGAACCGCAGACGGTCCAAGCACTGCGACACCTCCGCTTTATAGTCTACTCACCCTCTGTTCTAGAGTGTTAACGGGAAATCAGGGTTTTCAATTTGGGAAAGAGGCGAATTGCTCTGGGATCACAGCTGGCTGCCATATCTGTGTCAGGAGACAAATGGGCTCAGCTTAGTAAAAGTAACAATACTCCCTAAACCACTTGTTTATATTACATGCAATTTTTATACATAGATGTCGAATTCAAGAAATTCATAGGCAGCAGCTTCATAATTAAAAGATATTTTTTTGTGTGTCAGACTGCTGAGAAATGTTAAAGTGCACTGTGAGTGTTCTATATGAATCCTTGTCGAATGGCGCCCTCTGGTGTTTGTTGAATGTATTTAATTACCGGTTGCTTTTTTATTATTTATTTAAGTGCTGAAGATTTTTTGAGAAAGCAGGGTCGGGGTCATGACGAATCACTCTGCAAACCCTGGGATCTGACCTACCAATCCCAGGCACAGCATCCTAACCCACTGGGCCATTTCTCTGTGCCTTGACAGCCAGTGATCTTTGAAGCTGCTGCGCCTTGCCGCCCGTCGTCACGGAAACGCGGCTGCATGCAGCTCCAGCCGTGTGCCTCACACTGCCCCCTGCAGCCCCTCTGCTTTGCCAGCTACAGCTTAAAGATGACTTGCTCACCGGTAACAGCATCGTGCCAGACGAGGATGGCAGTACTGATACACCTGTGTTAATGGTGGCTGTGTTGAGTGTCCTGAGTGCAAATGGACCAGGGCTGAGAGATTCCATTCCTGCAGGACCTGTGCTCCTCACTGGCGCACAAGGAACCTTGAGGCATCACCTTCTGCAACCTCATCACTGAGGCTTCAAGTTCCTTTTCCCGTTTCTCTGTCTTCTTCAGCTACAGTGTAGTACCAGCAATTGACCAGGAGAGGTCACAATCGTCCTTATGTTGAGCTGAATACATTTTTCGAAGGGGTATAAAACACTGTCGAAGAAGTCGAATCTTGTCTGTAATCTAATGTGGAAGTTGTCAGTTATTCATCCCGTAGTTTAAAGTAAGACGAATCAATTCAGCCACGTACCCATTCAGCACGCCGCCATTCCCTAGTCTGACATAGAGATGGCGCTGTAGTCTGGAGCTGATGTTGCCGGGGCTCAGGGGGCCCGCGCTCACCGTGAGCCAGGGAATCTCTGACCGGGTCACAGGTTCGAAGCCCACTGTCGTTATTTCCCTTCAGTCCTTTTTCAGGAGAGTTAATGAGCTCCTGCATAGATGCCCGTAAACTCCTTCAGGGACCCTTGCAATAGCTTCTGGGAACTAGCAATTTGTGGACGACGAACACACTCAAAAAGACAACAAAAACCCATGGAGTTCTCCCTCCCCCCCACTGCTGTGGCAATAAAGCCCCCCCCCCCATTACAGGGCAGGGCCCACCGAAGAGCTGTAAAATTTAGTGCTGATGGTACATTTAGAACGGGGCCGGGTTGCAGATAACGCCCCCCATCCTCATTAAATCAATAGGAGGCATAAATGGCCCCGTATCACCGGCTGATCTCTGCACGCCGCAATAAAGCGGCTGACACTCAGCGACCTAATGCAGCTCGCAGCCCCACGCAAATGAGGCCGCATAAAACTGCAATTTCTCCTCATTTCCTGTGAGTGTTGTAAAAGGCCTCAGCGAAGATGGACGATTCCTTATTCATGAGCGTCATTGGAAAAAACAGGCTCACCTCCATCTAATGACACAGAGGCTCCATCCCACTCGCTCTGCAGCCTCAGCGGTCCCTCCCCAGCCTGCGTCTGCCCGCAGCGTCGGGGGCCACGCTGGGGCCACTCTTCTTAAAAATTGCCCTCCCACATATTGTTTAAAAATGATTCTGTTCCGATTTCTTACTGTTTCTTTTTGGTCACAATAATATCCATAAAAGTTAATTATGGAACAGTACTGCTCCATGAATTAAACCTCATACATATTTATCATGTTGAATTTCATGTTGATGTCAAGTAAAACTGGATAACTTTACAGCCATTGTGGGAGCACAGCAGTGGGCTAGCCCTCTGTGCCTGTGATCGGTAGGTCAGTGGTTCGAATCCCATGCTTGGCAGTGCAGCCACATCTCCATTGGTGTGTGGATTAGTAATAGGTTATATTGATTAATTTAATGTGTTCATTAAGGTGGCAGTGGTGGGCTAATGGTTAAGGATGCACACTTGTATTTGAAAGATTGCTGGTTTGAATCCCTGACCAGCAAAATACCACTGTGGCTCCCTGAGCAAGGTCCCGCCCCCAAGCACTGCTCCCCGGGCGCTGAATTAGCTGCCCCCTGCTATGTCACAATGTCACATATGAGTTAAATGCAGAGGATGTATTTTTCTGTTGTGCACTCTGTGCTGTGGTGTGACAACTAATCACCTTGCCCTTTATTTTTTAAATGTATTCCTTACTTTAATTTAATGTACCTTGCTGCTGTATGTACAAGAATTTCCCTCTGGAATCAATAAAGTCTATCTGATCTGATCTGATCGGATCCATTTCCACATATTCCCGCACACCCTGGTGGTATGCAGAGGTCTCCTGCACATCCTCTGCTTAGTAATTACGGTGGACAGACTTAGAAACAACTAACACTGGCCCGAGTTTTCCTGGGGCACCTGCTCTTACTCACAGCCTGGTGTAATCACTGCTTCTGCCTCCCATATGAACACTGACCCAGAAGCTCTTGAGGGAGAGACACTGGTGTCAGCCCTCAACCTCTTTGGTTTCAGGATTTCTTAAGATAAAATGACTTAACGTGCCTGATTTTATTTCAGATGAGAAACATGAATGATTTTATAACATGACTCAAGTCCCCAGTGGAAGATTAGAGTAGCAGTGACAGTGTATTTCTCTGAGTGACTCTCACCGTTTGTCTACCTCTCACAGTA